>CM077192.1:24302126-24692126 GCA_039654105.1 Coreius guichenoti
GATGAACATAGTCAGAGTTATATTAATAAATATCCAAGCTTTATAATGGCAGTGAAAGGGGCTCACGAGTTTGAAGCTCAAAAAAGTGCATCCATCCATCATAAACATACTCCACGCGGCTCCGGGGGGTTAATATAAAGGCCTTCTGAAGCAAATTTATGGGTTTTTGTAAGAAAAAAATATCCATATTTAAAACTTTAAAATATCTAGTTCGCGCCAGACCGCCTTCCATATTCAACATGCGAAGAAAGTGTAACATCTCTCGCAGTTCAAAACGCTTACGCTACGTCTGACATCATGACACCAGTTACTTTTTTTGTAAGTTGAATACAGAAGGCGGTCTGGCGGATGCTAGATATTTTACTTTATAAAGTTTTAAATATGGATATTTTTCTTACAAAAACCCATCGCTTCGCTTCAGACGGCCTTTATTAACCCCAGGAGCCGCGTGGAGCACTTTTATGATGGATGAATGCGCTTTTTTGAGCTTCAAACTCGTGGGCCCCGTTCACTGCCATTATAAAGCTTGGAAGGGCATTTATTATTATAATTCCAATTGTTTTCATCAGAAAGAAGAATGTCATATACACCTAGGATGGCTTGAGGGTGAGTAAATCATGGGATAATTTTCATTTTAAAGTGAACTAATAAATGAAGATCTTTTTTATGAAATCTGAGAGCCTTCTTTCATTGACAGTCTACGCAACTACCACTTGAAGGCCTAGAAAGGTAGTAAAGATAAAACATAAAAGTAATCCATGTGACTCCAGTGGTGTAACCTCAATTTTATGAAGTGACGCAAGATTTAGATCTTAAAGCTCTCTCAGATTTCATTAAAAAGACCTTAATTTGTGCTCTGAAGATGAACGAAAGTCTTACAGGTTTGGAATGACACGAGGGAGAGTAATTAATGACAGAATGTTCATTTTAGGGTGAAACTAAGGGTGTTTTCACACTTTAAAAGAACCAAACTCAGACTCCTTTAAGTGGACCAAAAGGTGAACCGAGTGAAAAAGGACCCAGTTCTCTTTACGTTTACACTGTCCCTGTCCCTGAAAGAGGACTTAAGTAGGAATGTGGTCTCAAACCTCTTTGTGTTCATACTGTTGCTTTTTGGAACTAGTCCAGTTCAGTGTTAGATGGCTAACCCTATGGCCTTTTTTGATCCCATTCACTTACATTGTATGTTTCCAACCAAGGTATTTGTTTGTAAAGATTATTATTTATATTATGTTGTAAAACGACATTGCTACAAATGCTGTTGAATGAGCTTAACTCTAAGTTTATCATTTGCACAAACATATACATTTTGTTGCAATACTACATCCATATTCTTGCACTATATCACACATCCACCTTTGTGAATTGTTTTCCTTCAATCATGTTTTTTTTATTGCAGAAGGCAATAATAAAATCAGATTCTTATATTCGGCTGCTGTCACTTTAAGAACTACAATAATGCACGGATCCAATATAGCCTACTGATACACATACATGATTTCTTTCATTCACCTAAGACAAAACCAACTGTTTATGTGAACCTTGTGTGTTTTAAACACTTTAAACGCAATAAGACGCTAAAGATAATTTAGTTTAGTACACGCACTGTGACAGCTGGCTCGTAAAACCCTTTTAAACTGGCAAGGCGCACAGCCGTGTCTAACGGTTTGGAAGCGGTTGAAATTACAATACACAAGTGTACGTTGTGAATGAATAATTTGCAGAGATCTGCCAGAAGCAGCAGCCATGATGAACAGCCGATTTTTACAGAGGCCTTCATAACCAAACTACATTGGAATTCGCAAATGGAAAATCAAGTGAGCCCGGACTGCTTGTGTTCACAATGGACATTTTTAGCGAACCGTACCGTTAGCTGAAAGCGAACCGTACCCAGACCACCTCCCGAGATGGTCTCGGTTCAGTTCGCTTTAAAGGGGTCTGAGATCATTTGGAGTGTTCACATATGGGCCAAAAATCACACAAACCACAATCAGACCATTGAAAAGGACCAAGTGTGAAAACACCCTTAACCTATAAGTATGCATGTCAAATGGACATAAAAATCGGCAAGACTGCGAAAGCGCAATGCACATTTTAGGAACGATTGACAGGTGGCTCAACACCTTCTTATCATTTGTAGCTATTTTAAGTTTTGGTGAATTGGTGGCAAATTCTTATGTTATGTTTTCTCATGAGATTCGGTTGGGTTGCTTTTAGTTTGTGAAGTGTTATAACTGGCTAGAGTGCGGGAAAAAAGTTTGAGGGATGATGTCATGTACCACTTATTAAGCTGTGACATCATGTACGACTGTTCCTAGAAAAGTTTTCAGTAAGGATGTGTTTTAAAGTGCCAAGAATGTAAGGCATCATTTAAGTCTTGAAGGATCTCTGTTTATCGTCAATGAAAGATCAAATCACAATCTGTTGATGGAGAATTAAGGTACCATAAATTGCCACATAAATCATATAAATGTGGCAGTTTATTAACGGTTCATTAGGTTTTCATTGGTTTTTCATGACTGTTTTTAATGACTCGTTCCTTTTTAGAGATATGCAAAGGAGAAATATCAAGGAGTTTTAGGCACGTGGCAGGAAATCTGTCACTGGCATCTGGCTGACAGTTAAACGAACATGTTGACAACACTGTAATGACATGGCAATGAAATCTACAACCATTTGTTTACTAAGAACTTGAATTCAAGTAGATTCAAAACATTTGGTAAGTAAAATACTTTGAAGAATCTAGTTGCAAATAATAGTGGCATGATTCTCACACTGTTTTTCACTAAACCAACACATGGAAGAATTTTCAAATTAATCATTAATCAAAAATGTTAATATTTAATAAATTTACTTGCACCAATATATTAAAACACAGTAATAAACAGTAATATATATTTTATCCGATTAATTGAAACTCTGTTCAAAAAGCTGATTTGCCCAAACAAACTCTCAGTTCTCGATATATCTGCATGCTGAGGTAAATCAGAGATTGTATTAAAACATCTCTGTATTAACAGGTTAAGCCAGTGAGAGTATGTGCGAAACTAGTCTACTGACACTGAGTCTAAGATGTTTTCCTAAGAAGTTTTGGGTCAAAGCAGTTTTGAAATGTACATGTCGATGTCGGGTTCCTACTCCCCAATGTCATCTTTCACTGAAAATAATAAATGTTTGTGGTGTCTATGTGTGTTTACCTTGCCGTGCATGAGCAGCCGGAGAGTTAGAGTGACGTTCATGCCTCCATCTCCAAAATCCTGCTCACAGTTCATCCTGAAGTGGGATTCAGACCCAGGGAGACGCATGAAAGATGCTCTACGGATGATGGAATGGGCAGGGAGGGGGGGAAGCAGGACTCTCTCCTTCCACTCACCACTCTGGAACGACAACACACAAAACATCAATAACTTCAATAACATCAAAAACCTAAATAACTTAAAGTGCTACTTTAAATATTGCAAATTTTGTTCTAGAGTCTCCTACAATAGATTTACATGCATCATTGGTCAAAAAACACTTTCATTTTCTCATAATATGCATTGCACACCACCTCATTTCTCAAAGAGTTTAAAAAGGGCTCATTTGAAGATTTGGTCTCTCTAAACCCCCCCTTTCCAAGAGCCAACTCTGCTCGTATTGGTCAGACGGCACAGTCTGTTTTGATCGGTCTACTCTGCTCTGATTGGTCAGATGGTCCAGTCTGTTGTGATTGGTCTACTGTGCTCTGATTGGTCAGATGGCTCAGTCTGTTGTGATTGGTTTACTCTGCTCTGATTGGTCAGACGGCACAGTCTGTTTTGATCGGTCTACTCTGCTCTGATTGGTCAGATGGCCCAGTCTGTTGTAATTGGTCTACTCTGCTCTGATTGGTCAGATGACCCAGTCTGTTTTGATTGGTCTACTTTGCACTGATTGGTCAGATGGCCCAGTCTGTTGTGATTGGTCTACTCTGCTCTGATTGGTCAGATGGCCCAGTCTGTTGTGATTGGTCTACTCTGCTCAAATTGGTCAGATGACCCAGTCTGTTGTGATTGGCCTACTCTGCTCTGATTGGACATATGGCCTAGTCTGTTGTGATAGGTCTACTGCTTACAGCGTGTGCCGGAAACAAAATAACCATTACCATATCTGAATTTTAGCTCTGGAACTTTTTTACATTAGTGATACAAACAGTAACAATGGCGTCAGTTTTTCCATATCAATTCCTGCACGAGTCCTCATCCTTTGGAAGTGCATGCAAAGTGGATTCGCAGCGCAGAAAACATCGTCTTCTCGACGTCAACAACATGAACCAAACTCTTCCAGGCCTCAGCATTTTGCCTTCATTGGGACTAGAAAGGATGGGTGGGATTGGGAAACCGGTGTTGGTTTCTGTTTGCCTTGACGGGAGTCTGCGTGTCTCACAGTGGTAAATAAGACGATCTGTAATAGCCATGCCATCTGCTCTTATGTACAAAGTATTCAGTTAAGTGAGGACAACCATGACAAGTGAATCCAACAATGTCTCAGCAGCTGAATGAACAGGCGCACCAAAGTCAGTATCACCAATTTAACCAATCTCACAAAGCAGGAGAGGTAAGTGCTTGTTGAAATTATCCCCACTACATGCTCCACGGTTTTTGGTGACGGCCCAGAAGTAAAGTAAGAGGTGAAGCTCGTTTCAGCAGTTTCTTTCTTTTTGATACAGGAAATTGCAGGTTTTGTGTACCCATGCCTCTACATGAAAGAAAAACCACAAGCTCTATTGAGACCATCTGATGGCTTTTTTTAGGCAGTGTGGTGTAAAGGGCAGAGGGAGATATTCAAGATAACAAATCTGAAGTTGTATCAAATTAACCATAATAATTGTATAAGCATTCTACAATCACAGAATCACACATACCAACAAGAGAGCTGATTTTTGGAGGAAGGATGGTTTTAAATCAGTCATGTGGTGCGACCATTAAAGCCATGGGATCCAACCAACACTATGAATAAAAAATAAATAAATTATAAAAAATAAAATAATATTATAGATCCTTATGACTATGTCACGGTCAAAAATATCAGATAATTTTACCTTTTTTTAATGAGAAGGCAAGGTTATTTCAGGTTGTAAAATGTCATGTGGTGTGCTCTCCACAAAATGTAATGATAGAAAAAAAAGAGTTGATGTTGAGAAAGAAAGAAAGAAAGAAAGAAAGAAAGAAAAAGCATTGCAAAATGCAATTTTTGCTTGTAATCTCCTGAGGGATCAGAATCAAGCTTACTTAGCACTCAAAAATTTCCGTCAGCTTCTAAACGTTCCCAAAATTAGACTGCATGAGTTATAATTTAACACTTGATTGGCAAGTGTTGTTGAAGCTTCAGGGTGAATGAAATAAGCTCTCTGCTCTCAGAGGAACTGCGACATCAGACGTCACGAGTGCTAAAACAGCGACATCATAGCATGCTAATGACAAATTTTGGTTGAGCAGTTGATGATCCTTAGAATCAGAATCTCCAACATCTGCTCATCGTAACACCACCCGGATTCACCCACGTTGCGGTTTTCTGAAATCTGCCGACAGGTTAATTAAAGCTGCTGCTGTCGTGTCCGCTCAATTACAGGTGTGGGTGTGTGTTTTCAGATAACATCGGAAGACATCCAAGATTTCGACGTCAGTCGGGGCTCTGAAAAAGTAGGTCAGAAATCCAAAAAGCAAAGCAGAAGCACAGGAGAGGCATCGATGAAGCTGTCTGCTGGTTGTGTAGGAGTTTGGCAGTGTGTCATTTGGATAGTCATGTCCACGGGAGGTGCTGGCCTATGCATGTCATTAGTGTAAAGCGATCGCTACTTGTGCCTGTCTCGTTTTTTTCTCTCCCCTCAAGGCGATCCACCAACCAATTAGAAGAGAGAGCGAGATGAACAGGAGAGAGAACGTGCCCACTGGTTTGCACCTGTGGTCGCCGGGATTTTGCCAAGTTGAATGTGTTTCCGGATTTTCTGTTGGTCCTGACACAGCATTACTGTTTAAGCAACCCCTAAAGCCCTAAAATGAACCCTAAACTAGGGCCCTATGAAACAGGGTTATTGACATTAACTAAACCTATTCTTTTTGATACTTAAAATACTTAAAAAAATAATGTTAACTGAAATAAACTGTTTATTTTTATATATATATATATATATATATATATATAAAATTAAACATTTTTTTGTTCCAAGGCAACAATCCTCATTTTTATTTAAAGTGTGTATTTTTGCAATTTTTATTAAATGAATAACGAACTAAAATGAAAATGGAAAGACTCATTCTAAATATTAATAAAACTATATTAGTATTTAAATAATACTAAAATAACACTGATGTGACATTTGTTTTATTTTTTCCCAAATTCCATGCTTTCTATTTCAATTCTGTTTTGATGGTTTAAATCAATTTGTCTAATCAATAAAAATCTTAATACTGTAACAATTGTATTATTTTTTTTAAAAGTTTAACAATATTGCTCTATGAAATGTTTTTTTTTTTCAAAAATTCTGTGTTGTCCATTTTCTTTTTACTGAATTCAGTGTTTTATGATTTAGAAACAAATTTACAGTTGTACAATTGTACAAATTTAGTATCAAAAATTGTGGTAATCAATCATAAAACTTTTTTTATGTAATCAAATGACATTTGAACAATTCCTTTCATATTTTGACAAACAAAGTACAGCACAGGTTTGCTGTTTAAATTAAAACATGGGTGAAAAATGATGATAGTGTGTGATATTCCTTCAAATAATTGTTTTTAAAAAAATGTATTACTATTATTACTTTGAGAAGTACATTCTACTGTACAATAGTAATATATATCTGTCATAATTTCTTCAAGTTAAACCAAACTTTTATTTTGGCGGGTTGTAGTTTGTATCTGTGTGTATCTAATGATAGTTGTTTTTTTTAGCTCTGGATTTGAAGTTCATGCCCTTATATATAGAGACAACAGACACTGAAAACACCACTAGCGTCACGCGTGCATGAGTATGTGTAGTAGACGAAACTGCACCGCTCATTCAGAGACAGACTTCATATATAAATAGCAGCCATTTTGTAGTTTAACATCCACAGACCCTCCATACCGCGATTAAGTAAACAGCCCTACGTTTGATTTATTCATCCAAAATTTTGCCAAATTCTACAACATTCCATGTTATACAATAAATTCCATTTTTATGAATGGATTCTGTGATGCAGTCCGTATTTTGGAAATCACAGGCCCCTAATCATATCATAAACCTAACCATAATCACTCAGAAGGAAATGATAAGAACTAAAGTCAATATGCTAAACAGTTTACTAAGATATGTTTATCAAAGCTGTGGTAACTCACTTACTGTAGCAGAAAACATGAACATGGAGGAGCAGAATGTAATCAGGAATAAATTTGTCCCATTGTACGTTTTTCAAATCAGATCTTGGAAATGAATTGGCTGCTTCTACAGATGTCAACTTTCAAATAGTCTGTGTTCCTACCAATTTAACCAATAAATTCAACCAAGAAAGATATGCAAATTATGTTGGTAGGTATTAAAACTGCCTGAACAGCGCTGAATAAAAAATTCAGTGCTGACTGTTAAAGCTCCCTGTTAGCCAATAATCAATTACATAAAAGCGTAAAAGCCAATCTAACTTATTTTCTATGACTTTGGCAAAGGCCCTTTTGGGTGTTCACTTCCCCTGTCCACCCACAACCACTAAACCACAGTACTAACCCTAAAATGAAGCCAGAAACGTTGTTCCTGGACCAACAAGGATGTTTATGCATCCTCCTTTTTATCTTCCTACTGTAGGATTATTTACACCTGTATATCTAAGAACCTGTAGCAATATTTCTGTTGGAACACAATCTCCCATCTAATTAATTCTAATCACCTGTAAATCTCTCTTCTCTTTATGTGTAATACAATGCCACATCTAACGAAGACTAATTGGCAGTGCTAAATGATGCTTCACCGCCCTGCAGTGTGTGAAAATATGGATTGTCAAGACTGGCCACAGTCAATTAAAGCAGAGTTCTATATTCTATAAACCTTCTATAAACTTCTCTGAAAAATAATTACATGCCTCACAGATACTAGATTATTTCTATATAAGTAACTCTTATTTATGTCCTTAATAATAATGCATACAAGTTCAATGAATTACAAAATGTAAGTCAAGAAGTTAGTTTTATTATTTGTAAAGGTGCAGTTTATTTTTCACGGATGGCATTTAAATATAAATCCATGCAATCGTGAATTTCGAGTGAGTGCGGAAGATTTCACAACAGTTTTGCCATGCACAGATTTGCCGAGTTGACCAACAGAAAGCTTAATGCATCGCTACACTATTGATAATATAAAATGGACCTTTTTTGTACACAAAATTTTGGCGAAATTTCGGTAATGTGGCCACACCTTAAATCAAATATTAATTTCTTCAATATCTGAAGTTTTTAGCTCTTTATTGTCACCCAGATTTATCATTTGTTTGGACACAGATTTGAATAATAATCATTTATAATGGATTTTCTGAATATGGTGTTTGCATGGCCCAAAATTCTGATTAAAACAAAAATATGCACCTGTGTTACTTGAACTCTAGAACCTGGAATATTGGCTTAATCTGGTTATAGCGATCAAGCTAATGCATTAACATGATGCTTACATAATCAGAGTATGACCAAATTCTGATTAAAGCAAAAATATACACGTTATTTGGATTCTAGAAACCGGAATGTTTGCTTAATCTGGTTATAGTGATCAAGCTAATGCATTAACATGATGCTTACATAATCGAAATATGACCAAATTCTGATTAAAGCAAAAATATGCACCTGTGTTACTCAGATTCAAGAAACCAGAATATTGGCTTAATCTGGTTATAGCGATCAAATTAATGCATTTACATGATGCTTACATAATCAGAATAAGACCAAATTCTCATTAATATTAGAATTTTCAGTAACGCTTTATTTTAAGGTGACGTAGTTACACGTTACTACATGTACTTACTATAGTAATAACAGTAAATTATACATTATTGCAAGTAACTAACCCTAAACCAAACCCTAACCGTAACTCTATAGTAAGTACATGTAGTTAATATCCTTGTACATGCAAATACAGCCATTGATGATACCAGAAGGTAATACTATCAGCAATACCATAGTATTTACATGGTACTCCAAGGCAAAGATTATCATGGTAAGCATGTCTAAACATTAAAAACCGAATCCCTTATGTGTCCTTACATAAATGTAACGTAATATTGACCACATGACGTGAGCTAGTATCCCAAATGCACAAGATTTGAGTGCATTTTAGAGCACAGCTTGAGATCGATACACGCTGCTGCACTGACATTAAGGAGCACCTGCCCTCACGCTGGGATGGTTTGGATATGAACACAAACTCAGGATTCATTCAAAGCATCTGTATGCACGGAGGCGTTCTAGGTCACAGCAGAGCGCTGCTATTTGCATTGGTCTGGTTCTCTCTTTCGCTCTCTCTCTCTTCTTCCATGTTTGACACGCAGCTCAAATACACACCCTGCCAGTCAAGGCCGTACACGCTAATGTGTCGCTTCACTGCGTGCTTGTCCCACAGCTTGCCACCCCCCTCCTCCTCCTCACCCCGTCAACATTCATAATGGCGCATTCTGTGAATACAAGAGCTGTTACAGGAAACCACCAAAACGAGAATGGAAGGGGTGCCCCAGACAGGCCTTAATGATCACAAGGGCCTTGATGAACACTTGGGAATTATTTCATTCTGCATTGTCAAGACAAGTCACCTTTATTTATATAGCGCTTTATACAATACAGATCGTTTCAAAGCAGCTTTACAATAATAAACAGGGAAAATAACATAATTATGTCAATTTTATCAAATGTGAAGCATTTGTGCAGTTTTGTTTTACATGCTTTGTTGTTTAAAGGAGCCATTACATTTTTCTTTCCTGAAAAAATCCATGTATGGTCAAGGTTTACTGCACCAAAAACAAGTTTTTTGCTGCTGTACCTTTAAATGTAAGCTTGGTTGTGATTGGCTAACCTCTTTGCATATGAAATGACTAATACTTTACTATTGATTGGAAGTTTACTGAAAAGACATCCCATAGGAAAGAAAAATACTAATCAAATCTCTTTAATATCTCAAATCATGTATCTCCTAGACATCAATGCGATTACATGGAGAGCAAATCGAGATACTAAAGTTTGCGATCAAAAGGCAGCCACATTTGCTGTTGTTTGGCCAATTTTCATTGGTGAAATCCAGTCATTTTAATAGTAATCCATGCAATCTGTAATTTCACGTGAGGGCGAAAATTGGTTATGCAAATTTGCAGTGTTGACCAACAGAAAGCAGCATGGTTTAAAAGTAGTGGTCGAACTATATATCGCCAAGGCCAATTTATCGGCTGATATTTGGCATTTTTTACGTTTAAGTTTTTCTGTTTGGCCGAGTGCCCTTTTTTGGTTACAGTGTTTACTTCCTTTTTATTCATATATTTTTAACAATTTCTTTATTTGTGAAAAATCCTATAATAGGATTTATAGGAAGAAGTTGCCATCTAAAGTATACAGTGACATTGTTGTAAAGTATATTAAAGTCCCCCTGCAGTCAATAATTTTATCCCTTAAAACTCATCTTTGATCACAAAATGACGTTTTTTCCTGTGAAAAAAAATTCTTTATGCCTTAAAATAGCTTGAATGTAACTCTACACCCTTGCTTCATTTAGTATACATGGATTAATGAATATGCAAATTAGCCCCGCCTCCACTCACTCACACCAACTCAGAGATTCACTCGCTCAACTTCACTCAAGTTACTGAGGTAAACGCTGCACAATGTGTTGTGTTGCTAATGTTACACAAACCATGTTCTTGTTCGCCATCTCAGTCTGCCTTCTGAAAATTAGCATCCTTAAACACTTTGAACATCATAGAACGCCAGTGGAGAAAGGCATATAGTTCATCATAACTTCATAATACATCATATTCATAATTCACCTGCTATATTGCTAAATGTACACGATTTTTCATTTTAACAGAAAAATATACCGGTATGGCTTCTCTTGAGACTCCCCTGCTTTGCAGCATAGTTAATGATATGCTAAAGGCCGCCCACACATTGACGTGATTGGTTATAAGGTAGTTTGTGACGTAAGAAACATTGGCGATGTCAAACCACGTTTTTGAGACTGTCTTTGGTTCACTTCAGTTTTAAAGGGTACATAACACACATAGTTTCTGCCAATCTCATGTATGAGTACCTATAGAGTAGTACTGCATCCTTCATATCTCCGAAGAGTCTTTAGTTTTATCATATTTATAAAAGACAGATACGCTGTACCGATTGTTTCCGAAAACAGCCGAACTTGTGAAGGAGTGCAGTGGGCGGAGCTAAAGAGTCACGAGCACACACACACACACACAATACATCATGGCATTATCCCTGGATAACTTTTGATTCACTATACGTTTGTGTTGTTTACATTATATGCACTTACACACCGATTGCCAACAAAACACAGACATTTGATGCAGTTTCACTCACCGCCTGCGGTTTCGACTCATGACCGGGAACAAACAAACACACTTGCAGAACACTTGCTCCAGAAAAACAAACTGCATCCACTGTTCCCTTAACGCTGGGTTATTTGGGAAGCTGAACAAGGTTACCTTTCCCTCACAACCAGAAACACACTTCTTCAGTGACATTGTTGATTTCGTGGTCTAAAAACAAAATGCCAGCGCTGCCGACGGCTCCCGTAACCCCAACGAAGCTCATTCATGGGCGTGCTCTTGCTCTCGCTCTGGTTGATGTGTGTGTGCGCTCTCCCGGGAGAAATGCCCATACAAAGGAATTCCGCCTTTTATGATGTCATACAGGGCCATACTCGAAAAAAACTTTCCGAAACTCTTTCGAATCCTGAAGGAGTGTATTTGGCACAGAAATACTCCGGCATACGTCCAACTTGTTTTTTTTTTTTTTTTAAATTTTGGCCATGTTTAGCATGAGAATCCAACTCTTTAACAGTGTAAATAAGTCAGAATGCATGAAATGGCATATTAAAAACACCACAGACATACAAACAACATCTCTCCAAGATATCAGCATTGGCCATCAAAAAAAAATCAATATCGGTCGACCACTATTTAAAAGTGGCCCACGAAATTTCACTAATGTGACTGCGCCTTTACTTTAACTGCATTATGTATCTCAAGCTACAACAAAGCTATAAAAGTAGTCTTAGCAATAAACTGCTCCTCTGGGATGTTTCATCCAAGCCTGGTTTGAGATAAACTGAGCTCATACACTGTACCCTCGAAGGTTGTAGATACGAGCTGGATTAATCTCAAATTTGAAGGACTTTCTCGGACGTCCATCAGCACACACAACAGAATTTCTATTAAACCCAATGACACTTCGTCTCAAGGTACATGAATTATGGAACTGATTTCGAATACTTGTAAAATGGGGTTAAAACCATTCTTTAGATCCCCCTTCCTCTTTTCCAGTGACCCACAGATGACTGATTCACAGCCTGTCCCAAGGGTTGTTCGCCAATATCGCCATCACTCCACCAAATCAAACAGACAAGCTTCCGTCTCCATAAACGCTGTGCTGTCCTTGGACTGGACGCCTTATTAACATCACACAAGGGCTGAGTTAATGTTATTGTTGGGTGAATGGCTTTGACGATATGAAAAGAAGCTGTTTAAAAGCTCTGGACAACAATGAGCCAGCAGGCCTTGGGTAAATAATATTTTCTCAGTTGAAAGGAAAAGCAGTTGTGGTTATATTTAAATTCCCCATTGCAAAAACATTTCATTTGAGCCTGAAGCATTAAAATGTATGCAGATAATGTAATATATATAAGAAATAAATATAAAATTCAACTGTTTTATTTTATGATTTTTATACTGCTGCTAGTTTTCATTTGCAGATCCTAAAAAAAAATTCAAAAAAAATATAACATTGATTAGAAAATTTGTTCGGAGATCATGTAGTAATGAACGCATAGAAAAAAAAAACAAGTGGAGATACTTAATAAAAAATAAATACATATATAAAAAATACATTAGCACACACATGTATTAAATAAAAATATATAAAAAAATACATAAAAACCGCTCTCACTGATCTGCAGCTTTTATGTATCTTTATTTAATGCATGTTTATTTAATGTATTTTTAATGCAATGCTTGTAGTATACTACTCTGATCTGTTATCCATCCCATATCTGAATTATACGAAATATCCTGAATTAAAAAGAAAAATCAAATATGCACATTGCATAAGTGTCTCAATTATGAATGTGAATGCCAAATATCTAATCTCAAAGGTGTTTTGCCATTTACGCACATGGAACATCCAATCAGCGGGAGAAAAACTGTACAAAAAAAGTGGAAATTCCTTAATAAAAAAATAAATCAATACACACTTATGTATTAAATAAAACATTATAAAAAAAATAATTAAAAACTACCCTCACTGATTTTATGTAGTATATTTATTTAATGGATTTTTAATATTATGTTTGTATATTATCTGTCATCCATCTGAATTATCCAAAATCTGACACAAAAATATAACCAAAAATTCAGTGCCAATTATGAACGTGAATGCCAAATATCTAATCTCAAATGTGTTTTGCCATTTACGCACATGGAACATCCAATCAGTGGGAGAAAAATTGTATAAAAAAAAAGAAATTCCTTAATAAAAAATAAATAAATACACAAAAAATACATCAATACACACTTATGTATTAAATAAAAAATTATAAAAAAATAACTAAAAACTACCCTCACTTATTTTATGTATTATGTTTATTTAATGGATTTTTAATATTATGTTTGTATATTATCTGTCATCCATCTGAATTATCCAAAATCTGACACAAAAATATAACCAAAATTCAGTGCCAATTATGAACGTGAATGCCAAATATCTAATCTCAAATGTTTTTTGCCGTTTACACAAACAAGATAATAAATAAATACATGAAAAATACATCAATACACACTTATGTATTAAAAAAAAAAAAAAACTACCCTCACTGATTTTATGTAGTATGTTTAATTTAATGGATTTTTAATATTGTTTGTATATTGCTCTTCTCTGTCATCCATCTGAATTATCTGACACAAATATATAACAAAAAATCAGTGCCAATTATGAGCGTGAACGCCAAATATCTAATCTCAAATGTTTTTTGCCTTTTACACACAAACAAGATCCAATCAGAGGTAGATTGGAACAGACTGCCAATGTAAGTGAAATGGATTTGCCTCAAAATAAGTTATTAAAAAGAAAAATCACACCGAACATATGCTTTTCCCCTCATATATCTTGCAGAGAGCAGTATTCACACTATATAAATCGCCCGAGTGTAGGGTAGCACATCTCAGCTTTGACAGGGCCTTGCCAGAACACAAAGACAAAACAAGATCATGCAGTTTCGCCTTTCCTCCCTCCACCCACTGCATCCATCCTCACGTCTCGCCCTCCCTCTCCTTCCATCACTCATCCCGCGCTCATGATCACTATAATTATGCTGAGTGGGATAGCAGGGGCGTTGAAGAGCTCTCGAAAGAAGCCGAGTTCTCCACTCTGGAGTGCACGTGCTTAAGTACAAAGCAGTCAGACTCAATTTAGACTGATTTCTTTTGTGACTGTTGCATCACAATCATACGTTATTATGCTTTGTTACGATAATTGCCGCAACTGACGGCGGACAGCGGGCGATTTAAGGATGAATTTCACGTGATTTTCTGATTGCTATCTTTTCTGAATCAATTTCCTCGCTGACAGCTCGTGCCACTACAACAACTTAAAGGTCAATAAATGCCTTT
This sequence comes from Coreius guichenoti, assembly GCA_039654105.1. Lineage (NCBI taxonomy): Eukaryota > Metazoa > Chordata > Actinopteri > Cypriniformes > Gobionidae > Coreius > Coreius guichenoti. Next base: position 24,316,981 of record CM077192.1, read on the forward strand.
GCAAGCCCCTGAGGTAAAGATAACACCACGTTATCAAGAAGCCGAGAGCGATTATACTGTCTTAGCATAATTACCGCACTGTGGCGAGTTGACTTTAAACGCAAACTGAAGTGACAGTACTTTTGTCGCTGCGATAGTATTTGCTCTCTCGCTCCGTGTCTTTATGTCCCTCTCTCTCGTTCCCGGCAGAGAGCTGAGTGTGCAGCACAGGGTAGTGTTGCTTTGTGGACGCAGCTCTGCCGGATGACTGACAGCTAAACCGCGTCGGTGACCTTGGCCGCTGAGGGGCTCCGGCCGTCAGAGATTTATGTGACAGGTCTGAAAACAACTCGGCAAAGGGATTCGGACTGGAGGAGGAATCCTGCATGCGGCTGACGGCACCTCCACACCACAAGGGGCAAATGTGCAGAAGTGCACAGAGGAAAAATCAAAAGGAAGATGCAACTGTGAATACAGACACAAACCAAATGAAAATTTCACACTCGATTGAGAAAACTGCTAAAGGAATAGTTGAAAAATTTACATAATGTCATTATATACTCGACTTCATAATATTTTTTTAATATTTTTGAGCAGCTTATTTCTATACAATCCCAAAAAGTTAAAGCACCACACAAACATCCATTTTTATAATAATAGTAATAATAATAATAATAATAATAACAACATGTAATAATTAATGTAATAATTATATAATAATAATGTATATAATTATGTATTTATATAAATTATATATAATTATTTATATTATTTATAAATAATTATATATAATTTATAAATAATAGTTTTTATTGTTATTAAATTAAATAATGGAAAAAGATAAAGCACCATAAAACATCAATTTTAATAATAATAATAATAATAATAACAACAATAATAACATTAATTAAAATGTATATTAATCATTAATACTATAAATATATCACAATAATACACTATTAATAAATCAATATTTTTGTTGTTTTTTATTGTTATTAAATTAAATAATTGTTTATTTAAATAGTTAATATATATATATATATATATATATATATATAATTATATAATAATACTTAAATACAATTTATAAACAATACAATATTAATAAATCAATATTTTTGTTGTTTTTTATTGTTATTCAATTAAACATTTTTTTATTATTATTATTAGTAGTAGTATTACTATTAATAATAATATGATGCTGATGATGATGATGATAATAACAACATTAATACAAATGTACATTAATAATTATACTTGTATATATATATATATATATATATATATATAAAATCATTTATAAAAATATTTATATTACAATTATTAATAGCAAATAATAATAATAATAACTATTTAATACAATATAAATATAATATAATATTGTATTAAATATAGTATATAATATAATAATAGTTTTTATTGTTATTAAATTAAATTACTGTTATATTATTATTAATGGTATTAATGTTAATACTACTACTAATAATAATAATATGATACTGCTGCTGATAATGATACTAATAATAATAATGATAATAATAATAATAATAATAACAACAACAACATTAATACAAATGTACATTAATAATTATATAGCTTTTGAAATCCCCCCTTTATAATTTTGATTATATTTTTTTAAAATGCAGCTGCTAATTATATGTATAAATGAGCATCACCATCTAAAACATTCACTAAACTACAGCAAGAAGAAGAGAAAATCTGTGCCAAAGGTGACATGACTCATGAGATCACAACCACGCTGAGTTTTCCATTGAGTGCTGATCTGGAATCAGCCTCCTCAAAAGAAAAACACAGAACAACAAACACATGTGGTAGAAGAGTAGCAGCAAACATACTCCTGACCTCAGATCAGTGAACAACAGCATAGAATCTGAACAGCTGTTTGCACAAGGACAAAGAGAAACAGAATTCTGGGTAATATTCAAATGATGGGCACCAAACATTTGAATCTCAGCACTGGAAAGGCATGATCAACGTACTTCAGCTACAGCACATAAATAAAAGGACAAGTTCATAGGGATAATGTCATATCATTCTAAATTAAACCCGTGTAGTTTTACAAGGACTGTTTTCTAATGTGGATCTGATACTATTGATCGTCTGCGCCGGAATGACCTCTACTTCCTTTACAGCCTCTTATTGCATTTAGGGACATTTTTCCTGCACAAACATAGCCTAATCATGTACTGCATAAGCTTTACAAGACGCAAACCTTTACCACAACATTTAAAGCTGCTAGCTATTAAGTTAGCTTAGATGCTAATGACATATTTATTCTTTGCTTATTGATTGTTTGTCCGACTGTCATCCTATTTATATAGCTTTGCATTAGATTTTACCTCTGATGGGCTTCTACTGTCAAGAGTCTCTCGTAAAAAAGAAAAATAGCCAGAAAGACTGTGTGATTAGTGCCGCCACATAAATTACATGGTGTGTGTTCCAATTCAAATACTTCAAGGGTACATACATAGTGCATATTTTAAGTTCATAGTGTAGGCGAGAGCGGGACACAACCTAACGCGAGGTTAGTTGTAACACACATGGTTTAACACTTTCCACACATGCCAGCATGACAAAACTTAGTGTATTTACTAGTGGCCATATCCACATTATTTAGAGAAAAAAATTGCATCAAAATTAAAAAAATCTTTGGAAGATATCACTGAGCATTTATTTAACCATAGCAAAAGTAAATTTCTTAAGTTAATTTTTCATCTCTGTTTTTTGTGTTTATTTAAAATAAGACAAATCTGATATTATTTTAATCTTATGTCTGTTATTTAACAGTTGAGATGGTTCTTTAATGCTGATCTAACCAGCAGAAGACACGAGCCGGGTTTAAATCCCAGTTGAGCAGGTGGGGTGCGTTGTAACACTGCGTTACAATGTGCCCCTATTAGAATTATGATATTATAATCTATACTTTTATGAATTCTACTGAGAAACCATGAGAAAAAGGTGAATAAAGACAGAGTCAATGTTCAGAAATTAATAATACATTTTTTTTTTTTTTTAACTATGCTGTATAACTGTATTTAGCGATGTGTTTGTTGTCAAACTCAAAAATTTGTTTATTTTTAATTATTAAAAAATGCCATTATTTTATTTGAAAAAGTTAATAATTGTATTTTATTGACAAAATATTTTAGTTTGTCTTGGATATTTTTTTTGATTATATCAGGTAACATTTTAAGATGTAATTTGGTCATGTTACATTGTGCCCCTCACATGTTACAATGTACCCTACCTATGGGGCATGTTGTCACATTTCACTTCCATTCTTTCGGGGTAAATCAAGAAAAAAAAAGTATACACTATATTAATGAAACAAAACCACATAATTGTACTAGACGTGTGCAATTAATGTGGGAAAAAATAAATACTCTGAACCACAAGTGGATTTACCCAAACGGAGAAAGTCAAGGTTGTGCCCCGCTCTCCCCTATAGTATGTCATGTGGGAAACAATTATTATCTAGCCTATTGCACTTGAAGGCACTCTCTTTGTATTTGTTGTGGAAATGACAAGAAACAAATGTTCGCCATGTAAAACCTAAAGCTTTAGCAAGCTACCTAGCTTAAATCCTAATGCTAACAACAGGGTTAATGTTTTGTTTATTACTGCTCACGTGTGTCTGATTGTGGCCCTGTGCTTTTCATTGCTTTTTGAATACAAGGTTTTATTAAGTTAGCTTAATGCTAAAAACAAGGTTGCTGCTTTTGCTTATTGTTTGTGTGTCTGATTCTCATCCTATTTGCATTTTCTGGGTAATATCTTGCCTCTCCCTGCTGAAAAAAACAGCTAAAACCAGCCTAAGCTGGCTGGCTGGTTTAAGCTGGTCTCCCAGGCTGGTTTTAGAGGGGTTTTGGACACTTTTTTAGCTGACGAGGCTGATCTTAGCTGGTCAAGCTGGGAGACCAGCTAAAAAACTAGCTAAAACCAGTGGAGCACCAGCTTGGCCAGGCTAGAAGACCAGCTTAAACCAGCTAAGACCAGCCAACCACACTCTAAAAAATATTGGGTTATTGTTTCTACCCAAATCCTGGGTTGAGCCTTTTGGGTCATTTTTTGGGTTATTTTTTCAGTGTTTGGGTAGTTTTTGTGTTACCTAGATCCTGGGTCAAACATAACAACCCAGGGGTTGAGTTATTTATCGGGGGCTTTTTGCGACCTCTTCAGGAGAGAGCAGTGTAGCTCCGTCAAATTGGTGCTTGTCTTAGGTAAAATACAGGTTTGTGTACATTTTATTTTATTTTATCTATAAATTCATTATTGTTCTGTATATCATTTAATTATATGCAAAGCAACATACAGGGGCGCGATGTGAGTCACCTAAACGAGTGTCGCGTCACTCGCGTCTGTCTTTTCGCGTGATGGAAATGCCTTTTTTTTATTTTATTCAAAAAGAAACAGAATATAAATACTTATGATGTTGAAATATGTCCTCAGAACTGTACACTGATTGTTTGTGGACAGGTTATGGAGTCAGTCACAGCATATTTTGGCTACAAGCGAAAAGCAGGGCAGCGGTCTAAAGTTAGAAGTTCCCCCGCTGAACATGATACAAGCTCCAGCACGAGATCCAGCGCCGCTACGGAGGAAAACGGGACAACAGAAACTGGTCGATTACACTTGAATTACTTCTAAATGTGAATTACATAATTCATGTTTAATTTTTACTTCTAATATTTGTTAAACGAGCTTAAATTTAGGCAATATGTATTAAAAACGATGATATAAAATATGCTATATTGTAAAATATGAACGAAAATAAAGGAATGATCACGCAAACCAGTGATTGTGTGGAGTATTTTAAAAAAGTTTAGAGGATTTAAGTTAATCCGTAAACATTATAAAACAAGTAAAAATTAATCAACTATGCTGGGTTAAATAAACAACACAATTTGCTGGGTAAAATTAACCCAACATGTGTTCTGTCCTATATTTACCCAGCCCTTGGGTTGAAAATAAATTGGAGTGCAGCCTAGGCTGGTTTTAGCTGTTTTTTCAGCAGGGCTGGTTTCTTGTAGCAGGACCTCTTGTACAAACAAGAAATAGTCAGGAATACTTTTTCTTGGATAGTTCCGACACCTAAATTACATTCACTTTTGCATTTAACTCCCAAGGGTCTCAAAGTCGACACATTTTCTTGGATTAAATCAGCCTATTCATTTCATGAACTATAAAATAAACAGATTTTTACCACATGAAATCTAAAGCTTTAGTTAGCCATTTAAACTAAAAGTGTATGCTAATGACATGTTTATTGTCCTTAGATTTCATCTTTTAGGATCACTCCTAAAAACGAGAAACAGTCAGAAAGGGACAGGGTTCAAAGAGACTTCATGGCTAGTGCCGCCACCTAAATTACCTCTCAGTATCCTGGCTGTGGAATTACAGGGTTAGCACAGATCAAGCTCAAGTCGTGATTCAATCAGTCAGATGGCGGATTATAATGTGAGTGTGGAGTGTGCTGTCATGGCCTTTCTAATCTAATACACATCGTTTGGTCATTAAAATTACAGAACGATATGAGCATGCATCTGTAAGAGTTTAATTTTTAAGATGGTCTATTTTTTGTTTTAAGTGAGAAATGAAACTGTATGAATAACTCCAAATTGGCTGGTTGTGAAATTGTTGAGGCCAGCATACTCTCTTTTTGCAAGTGGAGCACTTAAACCCTGAAACAAAATTGTAATTTTGCACATAATAGAAGTGGTTAAAGTCAAACACATGACCACTAATCCAACCACTGTGCCTAGCATATGAAGGTATCAGCGATTTCCCTAATGCTTAAACCCAATGCAATTCTACTCATCATTTTTTCTCATTTTGTGCAAAAGGCTCCAGCTGAGTGGCAGTGCTGAATTAAATTTGTTCAGTGATCTCAGACTCCAAGCAAAGCTTGAAGTACAAGGACTGGGTAGGTACTTAATGAGTGTAGGCAATAACCCGAAACTGCCCCATTTTGATTTAATTAGATGCTCCGCAAAGGCAGCGGAGTTATTTATCCTTCCAGAGGCTGTGCCGATGGGTTTGGTGTATCCGGCAGGAAACTCCATTTCCACTTGCCGTTTCTTATCTTTCATTTCTTACCCCTCGGTTCCTCAACTGCCACTTGGCTGGCCTCCTCCACTTGAGTCTGGGTGAAGGTCACCGGCCGAGAATATTGGCAGAGGAAAATTACCCCGGCTTGTTTTCTCATTTTCTATCTCTGACCCCGGTTCTAAAGTGGCAAAGGATTACTCGCATACCAAAGGATGGTGGTGTAAATACAACGGAGATTGGAAAGAAAGGACCAGAGAAGCAACGTAAAAGAGTTATTGGATTTTCAGAGTTCCCGAGGGGTGTGTAATTTGCTATTAGTTGGACATCCGTAAGTGCTTCCTCTTGACCAGAGGCATACTGCATAAGCTTGTGATTGCTACTGTGGAAGAGAAATTGTCAAATGAATCCGGCACTTTATTCCAGACTGTTTCCGAAAGCAGACTTGAGAGCACTCCTATGTTGTTTCTTGCCTTAGACAGAGATTATGAGAAACTTCGCTCTTGATGAGCCAACCCCAGCCTTCCTGACACAAACTGCCCCAAATACATAATATACAAGCACTGCAGTGCATCTTCCATTCAAATTAACTTTTAACTGACGCCTTCAGATGCCGTCATGACTCCGGCTTCTCTTTTTTCCGAGGGGTGGCTTGTGATATCTGTGCCATTAGAGGCGTGTGTCAGCCAGCCCTTCCAATGACAGATATGTGGTAGGTTTAGGGACTTGACGCCTGAGCCCAGTGGAGCATGGTGCTAAAACAACACGGCGTGCCACCCAGCCTTTACACAGGGGTGGATTCCAGGACTGTTGCACAAAGCAAACTGAGTGGGGCTGGGCGGAGGGTCGGGGTAGGGCTTTTGTCAGCTGCACAAGCAGAGCGGTTCGGGCGTGTGCCTCTGATCTTTGGGAAGCTCCTCAGCTGTTCCATGCTGGACAGCTGGACCCCTGAGGGATCCAGACAGCCTGCTCGAATTAGAGTACAGGCGACAGGACTCGATGCATTTCCCTTGTGAAAACATGTCTTGCTTTTACTACACACAACTGTACAAATTCCACCAATAACCACATTTTTAATTATTCAAAGTGCATAATTGGATGTCGCCAAGTAGGACCTATTGCTGGATCAACATCCTTTGGACTAACATTCCTGAATCAATGAAGGAATGATCTATTTCTTAATTAAAAATCATTTACTCATCAATACTAAATGGTTTGGTTACCAACATAACTCAAAAGACCTTTTTTTGTGTTCAGCAGAAGAAAGAATGTAATACAGGTTTCCAAGTTTTTTTTTTTTTTTTTAAGAAATTATCTTTATATTTTAACAAAAAAAGACATGCAAACTGTGAAACTGTAGTTGGCAGCTTAAAAAAATGACCAAGTAAAACCATAAATGAATCAAACGGTTGGGTCTACTACATGCAATCGATACATGGCAATCCTAGGCCCTGTTTACACCTGGTATTAAGATGCGTCTTGGTCGATCAGATCACAAGTGGACAACACTAAATACAGGTGTAAATGGGGTCTAAGATGTTTTGAGCTTGTCCACTTTTGACCACTTCCAGATGTAGTTAAAAAAAACATTAGACCGGATTGCTTTCATAGTGTAAACGCTCATGTGGTCAAATGTGTTTGAACAGCCACAAAAGACCACCTACTCTCCGCCTACTGACCTAAACATTATGGGAAGTGCGCTAGCCAGACGGGATTTAAACTTTGTCGGCTGAAGACCCAAGTTTGGTTTGAAGTCGAAAAACGTACCAAGCACAATGTTCTCACAGCATTCGGCGTGGTCTTGCGGCTGTCAGAGCATAAACGAAAGCTGCTGCTCTCCATGTGTTTTTCCATCGTCTTCGGTGCATTCATATGTAAATTGCGCAAGCTTATTTCGACCATTAGATCAAAAGATCTGAAAAAGCCCATATATTTACCAACCCATAGACCCTCCCCTCGAAGAAATCAGGACAAAAGTGACTGAAAGTGGATAATAGAGACTTTTGAGATTAAAACACCAGATGTACACAGGAATGTGTCTCCCTCGTCTACTTGTGATCCGATCGACCAAAACACAACATAATACCAGGTGTAAACAAGGCCCTAGTTGTAGACACCCCTGTTCCTAATCATATCCCAAACCCTACCTCCACAATCAATACTGATTTTGATTCTGATTCACAGGGGTTCAAGCCCCTACTTGTAAAAAGACTAATCCCATTGGTTGATGGGAATATTGTTCTAAGAATTATCTTCACAAAGTTGTAATTGTATGAAGCAGTTTAAAGACACTCTGTCTACATCCTAAGCTGAACCCCAGGGGTGACAATGAAAGAACACAAGAAATTCATAACCATCCCCTCTAATATTTGAAGTTCCCAACACTTCTTTGAAGGCCTGGGCACTTTAACTTCAACCAAGCATCACTCTTCAGTTGAACAGTGGTCAGACTCACACCACTTCTCCTCAAGGTTTTAATGAGGTCCGCAGGGAGCAAAGCAGCCTGCTCTCCATGCCCTAACACTCTGTAAGAGCACTGACCTCTTGCCCCATCATACTGTCAAACTGTGTCATAAGAGACCCAAGAACTATTAAAACCAAATGAGAAATGAAAAACAAGTTACAAAACTTGCGCCGCTAATGATCCGTTCAATGTACATGTTGGCTTGCCGCTGTTTATTTCTCAATTTTGTTCAAAGATAAGCCAGGCTGATTAATGTTCAGTCACATGGAGGTGATGATAATTACCCCGACTGATAAAATGTCACAGATGTTAAAGGTTACATTCGGCCCTGTTCTTGATAACCCGCTTCCTTACCATTTAATACAGGGAATTTTTTACTCTATATCATAGCCATTTTGATGACTAATCTAACCTAATCTCCTTTAATTATCAAACTTTATGGTAAAAGAAGCAAATGGTTGCTATTTTTGCCACACAACCATCTGTCCTATAATCTTCATTCAAGCATTGTCCTTTAATTTGCAGTGTCGTGCCATGAAGTGTTCACCTTAAAAGTGAGGTATTCATTTCTTCCATGTTGAAATGACCTTCTCATTCAGACAAATATAAAGTTAAAGTTCTGCCTCTGTGATGTTTTCAAAACATTTCTCTGTTTGTCTGAGTAGCCCGACAACTGCAGATTTGACTCAACCAATGGGGTGAATCTGGGGCGGGGCTAAATATTTGACAGACCAATAACAGACAGGGAGTGTTTCAGTTCATTTTTTTGCTGTTATTCAGTGTAGTGACACTAGCAGTGTAGGTATTACGCACCTTCACCTTTAAATAAAGCAAATTCAGAGATTTTTTCAACAAATCAATGCATAAACATGACACAACAAGCATGCTACTTGAGTTTGCACGTACAATGAGCAAGTGTGTGTGTGTGTGCATTAATGAGACAGAGATGGCCTTTTGATTTATTTGCATTACAAAGCAGGCACAAAGACTGACTATAATCCATCAAAACCAGGCAATCTGATTCTCCCAAAGCATTCTTCAGATAAACAAAATTACGGCTTTAAAAACTTGCGCACCACTGAATCTTGCACTCCTGGTGTTCAGAAAGATTGCTTTGGTGACATATAAATAAATACATTACAAACAGATACGTCTGATTAAAAATCCTCTTTAAATAACGTCGCAAATGAATGTATCGTCTCAGACCAATCTCATTATTCCTTTGGATGACAAATGGTAAACCCAGGTTGCAATATCCATACACTAATATCCTGGATCCCGTTGCGATTTAATAAATGCACTGCTGACATTTATGCATCTTTATCTTATTAGTATAACAAAATATTAGTCCTAAATGAGGAGCAGCATAACAACCCACCGCAACACAGTGCCAATTAGGTGAAGGGACAAATGATCTAATTATATAATCGTAATTCTCAGGGTTTATGCTATGACGGGCAAAGAAGCGGGGACGGCAGGCAGGCTTGTTAAGCCATGTCATTTTAATTGTGATTTACAGCTCTGTTCAGTCAATGCGCATGTATGTGTGTGTGATGGAGGCATCTGACAGGCTGAATGGCCTGCTCTCATTAGTAAATGTCTCCCTTCGTCTGTACCAAAGAATAGAAAGCGCTGACCGCTATGTGTGCAAGGCCTGGATCCACTCTTGGTTTTGTCAGCAATTATCAGTGCCGATGAATCAGGTAAATTTGGTCCTCACAGAAGCGTGGAGTAGTGCTGGGCCGCATGCTTCAGCGCATGGGCGGCTTGTTAAGAAGTTCACGTGGTGTTAGCCCTTGTTAATTTACACATTACTTGGTATAAAATCTTAATTTGCGGTGTTACATTCCAGCGTTGTTAAAAATAAAACCGCGTCGCGATGTTGACTCGAGTGACTAGCGCTGAGCTGGACGGCGAGAGCGTGTCAGTCCACGTTTCGTCTACTGAGTGAACACTCTGTCTCCCTCTCCAGGGGGTCAGTCGTGTACTAAAACACAGTCTGACCCCCATCCAGCTTACTTTAGGCTAAGCTCTCCAGATAGCATTCAAACTCTTCTGCGTAACACACATCTGCCTCATTAACCCCTACAGCACCTATTGATTTTTTTTACCCCCCATGATTTGAAGGATCCTCAAGCTTTCCACGGCCATTGTGCTAATTCCATCTTACAAGGGATAATATAAAGCTGGGCTTCCTGTTTCTGCTGCGATCCACCAAGACAATGAGTCAAGACAATTTAGCCATCTGTTGGCTCTGTGCTGAGACGGCAGAAGTATATTTTCAGTTTCTTGGCTGTTCAGTGTTTCAGTCTACAGATTAGTAATAATAATAATAATACTTATATTTTACATTAATAGTAATACTAATAATGTAAAAAGTATTATTATTATTATTTAATATTAGATTCAATAATACCTTTTACATTATTATTATTATACTAAATGATATAACATATTTTGTAAATGTGCCTTTATATTTCATAATCATTATCATAAACATTTTAATTTTACGTCCACTCCAATGACTTAATTGTGCAGTTACACAATATGAGTTTATGTAACAGCTTTTTAAACATTAAAACATAATTTTGGCTAAATTCAATGCAAACCCTGCCAGGCTGTAGTGGTTGCACATGGATAAAGCTCATTGCTTATATCACCTGTTGTTTTACAGCCCAAAATAACCACCGTAAATCAGTCGCCAGGCCCTAAAACAAAAATTGCTCTGTGTTACATTGCTACGCGAGTTAAAGTGCTGCTGTGATATTCAGTGATGGCATGTTACTGCCTTTGGTCATAAAGGTTTGTGTTTCATTTTATTTTCCTTGATTAAAATCATCTATTATATTGGACATTACAATTATTAGAACCAGTAATCCCACACTTACTTTGACTATTAATCAGGAAAAAAAAAATGCTCAAAATATGAAAGTCTTGAGCGGATTAATTTGCGAGTTAATTAAGGGGGCACAATTTATTTGCTAAGGAAAAAATGGCTGATAAAATGCCTTTGGTTTATTCCTAACGATACTGCCAAAATTGTAACTAATTCATTTTAAAAAAATGAAAATGTATGCATTTCAGATTTTCCTTTTGATCACAACGCTTAATCACATAAATGTTAGAAGAACAAACCACAGTTAAAATGCAGTTAAGACAAATTCTCTCATATCCTGTAAAATAAAAACCATAGACAACACAATTATGAACCCAGAAATATCTAAAACACTGGTATGAAAAGGATGGAAAACAGAAACCTTTCAAAACAAATACAAGGCTTTGTCTAAGCCTGGCGTCTCCACAACCCAGACTACAGTCCCTGTGACAGCTACAATGTCACATAAAAATACCCCTTTTGTCATTCTAAATGACACTGGAATGAAGAGAGCCTCGGCGGATGGTGACCACTTCTGAGCTCATCTAGCAACATGTGAACTTCGCAGCTGTACATGACTGAAAGTCATAGCAAAATAGTTTAAAGTCAACATACAATTCAAATAGGCCCCATTTATTCTAATATATGGTCTTATTGCACACAATTCAACAGGGAACACGAAGTATGGCTCGCAAACGCCTTTTAAGAATGTTTAGGACAGAGAAGAAGAGAGATCTCATTACAATTTTATAGACAGAGGAGACATTAATGCACCAACAGGAAGACTCTTCTAAGTTCTACCACTTAGAACAAAGGCAAAGTGGAATGTTTTGACCAGGAATAGCTTCTCATCCCTGCACGTTACCTCCTCCTGTCTTATCTCTTTCTCTCTCAAGTTAGCAGTCTGCTGTTCCTTACTCTCAATTAAAATAATGGACATCTGGACAGCAATCAGTACGGCCCCTCTGGGTAAAAACACCCACAAAGGATCTGCACGTCTCGTCTCTTGCTAGATAGTGGACTTTAATCGATGAGCTCAGAAGACTAATTGTAGAACACACTACAGCAATACAGAATCCCGTTAAGATCCGAGTCATCATTTCCTCTCACTTCCCAGATGAATTTCCTCCCAGGCCCATTTAAAGGGTCATTTAAAAGGCCTGTTTATTAGAAAAGATCAAAGATCATTGTTCGGTTTTCGCTCTTTACAAAACACAGGTAATTTCAATGCCATTTTTTCATTTGTGTTTAATACAATTCATAATGTAACGGAGGCCACTAAGTAAGAGCTGTGAGAGTAAACCTCACTCCCCTGGCCTCAAGAGGTGCACTAGCGACTTGCGTTAGAGGCTGCACTCTTTAGCGTCCTTGTTAATGCGTCCGCCTCTCATGCGGGAAACGTCGCTTTGAATCCCACTCAAAACAGTGCGAGTACAACCGGAGGGATTACATTGGTGCCTTGACCCAGATGGGAGTGAGGTGGGGGGGGGGGGGGGGAGTGTAACAGAGGCCAGCTAGTAAGAGCTGTGTGAGTAAACCTCACTCCCCTGGCCTCAAGAGGTCCACTAGCGACTGGCATTAGAGGCTGCTGTCTTTAGCGTCCTTGTTAATGCGGCCGCCTCTCATGCAGAAAATGTAGGTTTGAACCCCGCTCGGAGTGGTGCGAGTACAACCAAAGGGGTTAACATTTGTGCTGTGACCCAGGTGGGAGTGAGGTGTAGGGGGGCGAGTGTAACGGAGGCCAACTAGTAAGAGCTGTGCGAGTAAACCTCACTTCCCTGGCCTCAAGAGGCGCACTAGCCACTTGCATTAGAGGCTGCAGTCTTTAGCGTCCTTGTTAATGCGGCCGCCTCTCATGCAGGAAACGTTGCTTCAAATCCCGCTTGCAGCGGTGCGAGTACAACTGGAGGGGTTACATTGGTGCCATGACCCGGATGGGAGTGAGGTGTAGGGGGGTGAGTGTAACGGAGGCCACCTAGGAGATGTGCGAGTAAACCTTACTCCCCTGGCCTCAAGAGGAGCACTAGCACGTCCTTGTTTGCGCACCTGCCTCCTATGCCGGAAACGCCGGTTTGAATCCCACTCGGAGCGGTGCAAGTAGTACCGGAGGGGTTACATTGGTGCCGTGACCCAGATCGTAGTGAGGTTTAGGGGGGTGAGTGTAATTGAGGCCACCTAGTTAGAACTGTACGTGTAAACCTTACTCCCCTGGCCTCAAGAGGCACATTATCGACTGACACTAAAGGCTGCGGACTTTAACGCTCTCGCCTCCCATTGCGAAAACGTCGCCTCAAGAGGGTATGAGTAAAACCAGAGGGGTTATAATAACACAGCAAAAGCATGCTTTCTTCGCATAATCGTATGCTATCTGGCATTAGTGTGAACCGGTGCAGAAACATACTCTAAGTATGTAAACGTACAGCTACGTACACTCGGTTTTATGCATTGTTGTTTTCCGGAATGTGCTACAACATGATTCATACCATACTCAATGCAAATACGTAAAAGCAGAAGCTTCTAGACATAAGCTCGATTTCATGTTTCTTTTTTAAAATGTGTCTGAGCATGATTTGTAAACCCAAGCAAGTTGTGTTGAATTCTTGGCATTGTTGCAAATAGCGCTATAATGGGCATTAGCATAAACAGGGCCATAAACAATCAATGCAAGTATGTGAGCGCAGATGCTTCGATGTAGACGTAACTTCGTGCTTCGCTTTCTTCCCAAAATATGCTGTGCTGTGCTGGATCGCGTCGGAGGATTATATGTTTGTTCGGAGCATTTTGTTTTGTAAAATGGAGAGTTTGCAAAGTAACTTTTGCTGAAAGATGAAGCAGCAACTGTATTGGATCTGACAGTAGCTGTATCACAAACCATAACTGTAAATTACTGTTTTATATGGATAATGTTTTTAGAACATTTATCTCACATTTGCATACTTGTGCAAATTATATTTTTGGACTAAGAGTGATAATGTGCTCTTCACTGATGAAATCCAACCTCATACGGCCAACATCACAAGGCCAAGCATCTAGACTGAGCTTGCAAGGCTCGCTAACGACACATATCCCTCTTCAGTTCGAGCAATCATCAGTTAAAATCCTCTTCATGCAAGAGTAAATGGGCGCTCTGCAGCAGGGACCACTTTGTTCTCACGGGACACATTAGCCCCTCAGGCGAGATCCCTACATATGCTGCAGATTCTCTCAGATTACAACCAATTTTCTGGATACATTCGGTTACATTGCCGACAGACACATCATAGCGAAAGCGCATCTAAATATATATGCGATGCAATCCTGTTGGGAATTATTTTGCGTGCATTTGTTTCTTACCCTTCTGTAAAATATTGCAGGCTATTTCTAGCTTAATGTTTTTTTCCCTCCACTGAATTCAGTTATTTTTTTAAAGGCCTAACTTATGTTGTTGTTTTTTTTTTTTTATGGCTAAAGACATAGAATTAAAAAGTAGGCCAAAAATAGAGGTACTTTCAAATGTGATACTAAAAAATATCTTGCAGTTGTAATTGGAGTCCCCTGATACATAAAAACTTAAGCATGTTTTACCTTACACTCTCTTAAACTACGGAAAATGAATTTCTTACCTCCCTTGTTTTCATTTATTCACTTGTACAGTTGAGTATTTTCATCCTTCTCTAGTCCTTGTTCCAGCTCTGACCTTAAGGCATAATGACTACGTATGGCCTGTCATTTAGGAGAAACGCCTATTTGGACCTTTGACCTCTGTCTGGGTTGAAGGTCGTTCTATCAATCTGTCGCTTTACTCTGGTTCCACACAATGACGATGATGCAAGCAACCCGAGAACCCACTAGAGATGCTGGGATGGGGGTGTCGAGCCCAATGATCAATAGTTTTAGAACAGTCAGGCGGTTCAGGTTATGGATACTCACATTACTTGCTGCTTGCTTACGGGAACTGCAGATTAGGGCATGGATATTTTTTTTCCCATAAACATGCAAAGGATAAAATAAATGACATGGTGTTTAAATATAGACTTGATACTGTAGAGAAGACAAAAGGATCAGGGAGAACAGAAGTCCTTTTTCAGAAATAGGGTATAAAATGAGATAAAATATCTTGAATATAATACATTAAATATATGAAAATAAAATATTTGGAGATTGATTATAAAATTATTATAGAATATTTTCTCTAATTAGATAATTACATTTCTACTTTTGTATGTATGTGCATTACAATTTTTGCAACTCTGTTAGCAAAACTGGTACATTTCTAAATACAGTTTAAAATGTTGTGTGCACGTTTCTAGCAATGATAATAATGATAATAATACTAATTAATAATACTTTATTATTGGTTAC
This sequence comes from Coreius guichenoti, assembly GCA_039654105.1. Classification (NCBI taxonomy): domain Eukaryota; kingdom Metazoa; phylum Chordata; class Actinopteri; order Cypriniformes; family Gobionidae; genus Coreius; species Coreius guichenoti. The sequence continues at coordinate 24,332,706 of CM077192.1, forward strand.
ACTTTATTTTACAGTACGTGTATTATTAAAGAAATAAAATTAAAGATATACATCTATAAACAGATGTATAAATAAAATACCGCTATTAGAATGAGTAACAGTGTTGTAAATAGGAAGACAACAGTTTATCTAAATAAATAAATAAATAAATGTGGTTTGCCGTTTTTGCGAACCTGTTTACAAATTTGGGACATTTCTTATGTTTTATTATTATTATTATAAATAAATAAATAAATAAATAAAATTACCGGTATGAATTTATAAACAGATGTATAAATAAAACGCTGCTATTAGAATAAGTAACAGAGTTGTAAATAACAGGGAAGACAATAGTTTATCTAAAACAAACAAACAAACAAACAAACAAACAAACAAACAAATAAATAAATAAATTGCAGTTTTTTGCAAACCTGTTTACAAATTTGGGACATTTCTTATGTTTTAATATTCTTCTTCTTCTTATTATTATTATTATTATTATCATTATAATAAATAAATAAATAAATGTACAGGTATGAAATGCTATTATGTATACTGCTATTAGAATGAGTAACAGTGTTGACAATAGTTTATCTATCTAAAACAAACAAACAAACAAACAAATAAATGTTTTTCAATTTTTGCCAGTGTTTACAAATTTGGGACATTTCTTATGTTCTAATGTTCTCATTATTATTATTATTATTATTATTATTATTATCAGTAATGGGTTAACTGTAGACAATAGTATCTAACATCTAATAAAACAGATGTCACAAAAAAACAAAACAAAAAAAACCCACACACATCTTGTGCCTCTAATGCTTTACAAAATGCTTTACTCGCTGAAAGTGCCAGAAGGCGTTTTGGAATCTTTTATAACGGGACATTGTGAGACTTGGGCGGAAAGATAAACCTGTTAATTAGCATACAGATTTCAGAACATTCCTAAGAAAGATAAATGTGTAAATTAGAAGCATGGCGTTTCTCATCTGTAATAGTCATCATATAGTCCTGTCAGGGCGCTTTGTACCCTGCAGAGATGCCTGATGAGAGTCTGTCGAGATTCAAAGGTTAAGAGCAGGATAAGAACGGATAAAGAACTCCGGTGGATTGGGATAAGACTTTCAAAGAGTTCAAAAATAAATAAAGAAAGAAAGATTTTTCTACAGTGGCTCGCTCCCGATTATCTTAGCGTAACTGATAAACTAATCCTTTACTGAACTTTGACTCTGATCATTTTAGTGAAATAAACTTTGCAGAGGATTAAAGGTAGAGGATGTGAAGAGTACAAAAAAGAAATGAGCATTTCTTTCTTTTTAATTCATGATCTTAAGGATCAGTTTTTTAGAATTCATGATCCTTAACGGTTCCTTTCGTACTTTTGAGGAAGACTTTTTTAGAAATAAGAAATGCAATACTTAATGCATATAATTAAAATGTTACCAAATATGCCATGTAGTCTCTTAATTAATATAAAATACCACTTATTAAAACTTAAATCGTCTTTTTTTAAATTTATTGTCCAAATGTTCAAATCCCAACCCAAGTATGAGCAAACGTAATAGTGATGTTTGCCTTAGCAAAATGTAAAGCGGAGTCCTGTGCCCTTTCTTTCTTTCTGCTTTCCCTTGATTCGTCCGTCACCTGATCTCTGAATGGCTTCACTAACCAGAAAATGTAATGAGGACACATTACGGACATGTACGTTTTGTCCTTGCGCCTAAATTGGCCGTAATTTGAGCCGAGTGATTCTTCATTCGATTACATCTGCAATTCTATTTTTTTGGCTCCTGTGTTTTACCAGCCACTAAAGAGTGAGACGGCTAACAAATAATTTTTTGCCAATCGGCAGACAGTACGTCATGCTATTTTTACATTTGAAGCACTTCGGCTTGCCTGAGACCCTGTGATGGCGGAGCACTGGCAGGAGACGTCTTCAGTAAAGTACTTTGCTTCATGACAGAGAGAGATAGGGGAATGAAAGAGTAATATATGACTTGCGGGAAAAGACATCTCCATCTGGCTCTGACTGATCTCTCGTGGAGGAACTAGAGCCCTGTGGAGTGGTCAGGGTGGAAATTAAAAATGCAGGTGCACGGATGTCAAGATCCCTCTCTTCAGAATATGCAGCCAGAGGAGCAACTCTGTATTTTATTGTCTTCATTTTGTTCTATTTGAATTGGGTGTCACACAGAGCAGCTGTTGCTTAACAGAATCTCTCTAAACCTTTTAAGAACCCATTTTATTTCTTCCCAAAAATCAAAAGGAAGGAATGTTATAAAATATAGAAAATGAAGCCTATTTTAGCACCATTAAGCACATTTTATCCCATCATTCTACCCACACCCCATTCTCATTACTGTCTAAGTAAATATTACTATTATTACTGGGAATTGCCATTGAGAATATAGATTTTTTGCATTCATCTTCGAAATTTTATGTTTTAAGAAGAGAAAATGTAATCCTTAAGTTACTTTTATATTTTTTTAAATGACCTTTTCCTTCATTAATTTAATTTATTGAAAATTTGCAGCGTGACAAATACATTTTTAAAACTACAATTATGCCATGTAGTCTCGTAATTAATATGAGGTTATCAGAACTTTTTTTGCAAAATAATTACGTGAGAATTAGTTCATTTATTAAAATTATTTGATGTATTATACCACATCACAGGACACCGCTAAACAGCTCAATACTAATAATAATAACACTCACTCATTTCATTCACTCACTCATTTCACTCATTTACTCACTCATTCACTCACTCACTCACTCACTTCACTCATTTACTCACTCTCACTCACTCATTTACTCACTCATTCACCCACTCAATCACTCATTCACCCACTTCACTCATTTCTCTCATTTACTCACTCACTCACTCGCTCTCAATCATTTCAGTCATTTACTCACTCATTCACCCACTCACTCACTCACATCATTTCACTCATTTACTCACTCATTCACCCACTCACTCACTCATTTCACTCACTCAATCATTTCACTCATTTACTCACTCACTCTACTCACTCACTCACTCACTCACTCACTCACTCACTCACTCAATCATTTCATTCATTTACTCACTCATTCACCCACTCACTCATTCACTCACTCATTTCACCCACTCACTTACTCACTTCACTCCCTTTCACTCACTCAATCACTCACTCAATCATTTCACTCATTTACTCACTCACTCACTTTACTCACTCACTCACTCACTCACTCAATCATTTCATTCATTTACTCACTCATTCACCCACTCACTTACTCACTTCACTCCCTTTCACTCACTCAATCACTCACTCAATCATTTCACTCATTTACTCACTCATTCACTCATTTCACCCACTCACTCACTCACTCACTCAGATTTCACTCACTCACTCACTTCACTCCCTTTCACTCACTCACTCATTCACTCAATCATTTCACTCATTTACTCACTCATTCACTCATTTCACCCACTCACTGATTTCACTCACTCACTCAATCATTTCACTCATTTACTCACGCATTCACCCACTCACTCATTTCACTCACTCACTCGCTCATTTCACTCACTCAATCACTCATTCACTCACTTTACTCATTTCACTCCCTTTCACTCACTCACTCTCATTCACTCAATTATTTCACTCATTTACTCACTCACTCACTCACTCACTTCACTCACTCACACACTCACTCACTCACTCAATCACCCACTCACTCACTCACTCACTCACTCACTCACTCACTCATTCATTCACTCATTCACTCACTTCACTCATTTCACTCCCTTTCACTCACTCACTCAATCATTTACTCACTCATTCACCCACTCACTCACTCACTCATTCACTCACTTCACTCATTTCACTCCCTTTCACTCACTCACTCACTCACTCAATCATTTCACTCATTTACTCACTCATTCACCCACTCACTCAATCATTTCACTCCCTTTCACTCCCTTTCACTCACTCACTCACCCACCCACTCACTCACTCACTCACGTCACTCATTTCACTCCCTTTCACTCACTCACTCATTTCACTCACTCATTTCACTCACTCATTTCACTCTCACTCACTCACTCATTCACCCACCCACTCACTCATTCAATCATTTCACTCATTTACTCACTCACTCACTCATTTCACTCACTCACTCAATCATTTCACTCATTCATTCACCCACTCACTCATTCACTCACTCAATCATTCACTCACTCACTTCACTCACTCACTCAATCATTTCACTTATTTCACTCACTCATTTCATTCACTCACTCACTCATTTCATTCACTCACTCACTCACTCACTTCACTCATTTCACTCACTCACTCATTTACTCACTCGCTCACTAAATCATTTCACTCATTTACTCACTCATTCATCCACCCACTCACTCATTTCACTCACTCACTCACTCATTTACTCACTCATTCACCCACCCACTCACTCATTTCACTCACTCACTCACTCAAACATTTCACTCATTTACTCACTCATTCACCCACTCACTCACTCACTTCACTCCCTTTCACTCACTCAATCATTTCACTCATTTACTCACTCATTCACTCATTTCACCCACTCACTCACTCACTGTTTTTACTCACTCACTTCACTCACTCCACTCACTCACTCAATCAATCATTTCATTCATTTACTCACTCATTCACCCACTCACTTCACCCACTCATTCACTCATTTCACCCACTCACTCACTCACTTCACTCCCTTTCACTCACTCACTCACTCACTCACTCATTCACTCCCTTTCACTCATTTACTCACTCATTCACTCATTTCACCCACTCACTGATTTCACTCACTCACTTCACTCACTCACTCAATCAATCATTTCATTCATTTACTCACTCATTCACCCACTCACTTCACCCACTCATTCACTCATTTCACCCACTCACTCACTCACTTCACTCCCTTTCACTCACTCACTCATTCACTCCCTTTCACTCATTTACTCACTCATTCACTCATTTCACCCACTCACTGATTTCACTCACTCACTTCACTCACTCACTCACTCACTCAATCATTTCACTCATTTACTCACTCATTCACCCACTTACTCACTCACTCATTTCACTCCCTTTCACTCACTCACTCAATCATTTCACTCATTTACTCACTCGTTCACCCACTCACTCATTTCACTCCCTTTCACTCACTCACTCATTTCACTCCCTTTCACTCACTCACTTCACTCATTTCACCCACTCACTCACTCAATCATTTCACTCATTTACTCACTTCACTCACTCACTCAATCATTTACTCACTCATTCACCCACTCACTCATTTCACTCACTCACTTCACTCATTTCACTCCCTTTCACTCACTCACTCATTTCACTCATTTACTCACTCATTCACCCACTCACTCACTCACCCACTCACTCAATCACTTAATCACTCACTTCACTCATTTCACTCCCTTTCACTCACTCACTCGCTCACTCACTCATTTCACTCATTCACCCACCCACTCACTCATTTCACTCACTCACTCACTCACTCATTTCACTCACTCACTCAATCATTTCACTCATTTACTCACTCATTCACCCACTCACTCACTCACTCACTCATTTCATTCACCCACTCACTCATTTCACTCACTCACTCATTTCATTCACTCACTCAATCATTTCACTCACTCACTCATTTACTCACTCGCTCACTAAATCATTTCACTCATTTACTCACTCATTCACCCACCCACTCACTCATTTCACTCCACTCACTCACTCTCAATCATTTCACTCATTTACTCACTCATTCACCCACTCACGCGCTCACTCATTTCACCCACTCACTCACTCATTCACTCAATCATTTCACTCATTTACTCACTTCACTCACTCAATCATTTACTCACTCATTCACCCACTCACTCATTTCACTCACTCACTCACTTCACTCATTTCACTCTTTCACTCACTCACTCATTTCACTCACTCAATCATTTCACTCATTTACTCACTCATTCACCCACTCACTCACTCACCCACTCACTCACTCACTCAATCACTCACTCAATCACTCACTTCACTCATTTCACTCTTTCACTCACTCACTCATTTCACTCATTTACTCACTCATTCACCCACTCACTCACTCACCCACTCACTCACTCGCTCACTCAATCACTCACTCAATCACTCACTTCACTCATTTCACTCCCTTTCACTCATTCACCCACCCACTCACTCATTTCACTCACTCACTCACTCAATCATTTACTCACTCACTCACTCACTCATTTCACTCACTCACTCAATCATTTCACTCATTTCACTCATTTACTCACTCATTCACCCACTTCACTCACTCACTCACTCACTCACTCACTCACTCAATCATTTCACTCACTCACTCACTCACTCACTCATTTCATTCACTCACTCAATCATTTCACTCACTCACTCATTTACTCACTCGCTCACTAAATCATTTCACTCATTTCTCACTCATTTCACTCACTCACTCACTCATTTCACTCCACTCACTCACTCTCAATCATTTCACTCATTTACTCACTCATTCACCCACTCACTCATTTCACTCACTCACTCACTTCACTCATTCACTCATTTCACCCACTCACTCATTTCACTCACTCACTCACTCATTTCAATCCACTCACTTACTTATTCACTCATTCACTCACTTCACTCACTTATTTCACCCACTCATTTTACTCACTCACTCACTCACTCATTTACTCACTCACTCACTCATTTCACCCACTCACTCACAATCCTTTACTCACTCATTCACCCACTCACTCATTTCACTCACTCACTCACTCATTTCACCCCCTTTCACCCACTCACTCATTTCACCCACTCACTCCACTCATTTCACTCACTCATTCACTCACTTCACTCACTTCACTCACTTCACTCACTCATTTCATTCACTCGCTCACTTCACTCACTCACTCACTCACTCTCTCACTCAGCCATTTCACTCTCATTCACCCACTCATTTACTCACTCACTCATCTCACCCACTCACTCACTCACTCAATCATTTCACCCACTCACTCATTTCACTCACTCACTCATTTCACTCATTCACTCATTTCACCCACTCACTCATTTCACCCACTCACTCCACTCAATTCACTCACTTCACTCACTCATTTCATTCACTCGCTCACTCACTCACTCACTCAGCCATTTCACTCTCATTCACTCACTCACTCACTCACTCACTCACTCGCCCACTCACTCACTCATTTTACTCACTCACCCAGCCATTTCACTCTCATTCACCCACCCACTCGCTCACTCACCCACTCACTCACATTTTACTCACTCACTCACTCACACATTTTACTCACTCACTCACCCAGCCATTTCACTCTCATTCACCCACTCACTCACTCACTCACTCACTCACTCGCCCATTTTACTCACTCACCCAGCCATTTCACTCTCTTTCACCCACTCACTCATTCACCCACTCAGCCATTTTACTCTCATTCACCCACTCACTCACTCACCCACTCGCTCACTCACACGTTTTACTTACTCACTCACACATTTTACTCACTCACTCACTCACACACACATTTTACTCACTCACTCACACACTCACTCACTCACTTCATTTGGATATAAATTGTTACCTAAACCTGGTTTAGACATGGCTAAGCTTAAACTGAAGTGTCCCATGTGTATATTTTCTCTATACTTAACTTATGTTATGGTTATTCCTCTTTCAACACTCTTTAAACAAAAATGTACACATTGCGCTGAGCAGAGACAGAGCAATGCACTGCAACACCTATTCATTTATGCTGGAGTGAAGCCACACCAATAAAACAGCAGAAGCGGTGGTTAAATGTGGGCGCTTACCTTGCCCGGAATGCCAGCGCTCTAAAACAGGCACCCAAATTTGGCAACTTGTATAACTAATTGATATGCATGATTCCAACGTGACCTGCCAGTCTGGGCTGTGACCTTCAGTTCCTGTCCCATAAGTTACTCTCATGAGCCGCTGTCTTTAGAAAAGCGAAAATGCTCTATTTAATGGGTTGCTTACTAGAAAACAATGTTTTAACCAGTGCTGGGTAGTAACTGATTACATGTAATCTGGATTACTTAATCAGATTACAAAATTGTAGTACTTGTAACTGGATTATATTACATTTTAAAATGCTCATTATCAGATTAAATTTACTTTTTATGGATTACATATTCACACAATGGCAGTAAATTATTCAGAATTTTTTATTATCCCTGTTTTTACTTTATTCAATTTCATTCCGTTTAACTTTGACTATATTCACAAAATAGAATGGCCAAGTAAATGAATGTCATGTAAATAAATGAGTGATGCTTCTAAATTTAGGGACAAAATTATCATTTATACCATGTATGAGATGAATAATTATGCAAGTTACTAAACACTGCTGATATATAGCTGTGAAACACTGTCTTTATCAAATCCAGTGACCTTTACTAATTATTGACTTGGTTAAAAGTCTGAAAGTAATCTAAAAGTAATCAAAAAGTAGTCAGAATACGTTACCTAAACTGAGTGATCTAGATTACGTTACTAACTACAATTTTCGTCATGTAATTTGTGACTACAATGTGCAAGTTATCTGGCCAGCACTGGTTTTAACCCGCACAAAAGTGTGGAGGTCTTGTTTTGACTTGTTTTGTAAGCAAAATAAACTAGGACACTAAGCAGCAAGCAATCTAAAATGTCTCGACCGCCAGTTGTATAATCTATCATGGCGGTAATCTTAAAATGTACAACATCTTAGCGCTAGGGCTAAAGTCAGAGAACTGGATAAAAGCAGCCAGCTCTCTAATGAGAAACCATCTCACAGCTACAACAAGGTCTTTTGTGTTTGGTTCTGGGAAGCCATGTGTGGAAAAACCTCATTTGAAGCCACTTGTGTACTTGAGACATGAGGAAAATCCTACATGCTGCTCTTCAGTGGAGAGGCACATGTCATGGCAGGTATTCAAAGCTATTCCTCAAACCGCTCGCTTTCATCTCCCCATAAATGGCACGCTTATGACCTTTGAGTCTAATCCCAGACAGCATGTTTGGTGGTCACGCTTGAGGTGATATGCAACCAAGAGGATTGGTTTGTAGGACCTGCGAATGTGTCGCCATAAACTTTATTACAGTTGGGTGCTATAAGTGACGTGCTTTAAGACATGTAGTGAAGGTAATTAGAAAAGACAAGCAGTTCTGAATATTAGTGATGCCTACCGTGGCTGGTCAACAGCATATTTTGGGTTCTGGCTGCTATGCTGGTGTCGCCAACCGATAACCAAATGTTAAGTGTTTAACATTCATCATTGATATTGAGAATGACACTTCAAATCTTTCAATTAATACTCATGACATCCGTCAAGATTTATGACAGTCCTTCGAGAAGTAATGACTTCACATTAAATCCCATGTGGACAACTGACAGCGAGCCAACGTGCATCCAACCTTTTGCCCTGTGGGAAATCATACCAGAGACAAACTGTACTCGGATATGTTCTGATTGGTCGGGGCACAGAGGCTAAGAGCATTACGAACAGAATCTGCTCCCAGATTAGCCTTTTCTAGGTAAGATTCGTCTACAAATACAGGACTTTGGTCTTTCTGTCTGTCACAACAGCAGATTTTCATGTAGATGTTTTTTTTCCAGGGCGCATCCCATCTGTCTGTCATTGTGATGGACAGATACACAGCAGGGAGAGGAGGGGAGCAAGGAAGAAAAAGGTGAAAATAGACAGATCTAGGATGCATTGAAAGTGATTAACATGCACGCTGATAGGCTACGTGTCCTTAGTGAATGGTGACACCTGCCAACTTCTTCAATTTGCATGAAGAATATCTTCAAAGAACCAGCCACTGTGGAAAACAAGTTTTTTTTGGCCTCCATATACTGGTGGTAAGACCAAAAATAAATCAAATAAATGGAACAGAATTTAGTGAGGTTTTTAACTTAAACAAGAAATTTGCTAACTAAGAAAAATAATTCAAAATATATTCCCTGAAAAAAAGTCTCTAGTACAAATGTATGTCACATTTGTGATGTGATTTGGAGATGCACTAATGTTAAATTCTAATAATTAATGCTAATTATTATTATTATTGTGTAATTTATTTTTAACCTTCTACTAATAATAATGAAAATAATAATTATTTATTTATTGTAATTTTTAAACAAATACTACTACTACTACTATTTATAGTGTTTTATATTTTAGACTACTAATTATCATTACTTTTATTATTATTACTTAAAAAAAATAAATCACATGATAAACAAATAAATGTGTTTTATTTATATTTTTATTTATTTTACACCATTACATAATAATACATAATACATACATATATTGTATTATATTATATTATATTTATTGTTTTATTTATTTTTAAACTAATAATAATAATGAATAATAACAAATAGTTGTTAGTTATATTATTATTATTATTATTATCTAAAAATTCATAATTTATTTGTATTTTATATAATAATAATAATAATAATATTATATTGTTATTATTATTATTATTATCATCATCTAAAACTCATTTTTTTATTTATATTTTATGTATTTTAGATTATAATAATAATAGTAAGGAACAATTAGTATTAGTATTATTAGTTAAAAATAAATCACATGATAAACAAATAAATGTTAAACAAAACAAACCACCACTATCAGAGAATAAGCTCTAGTATTCTACTTGGTGTTTTGCATCTTGACTAGAAGAGTTTTAGAATAGCGTCACTGAAATACTGTGGTATAAAATGGTATAGCTGAATCTCTACCAAGTAACACATTTCAACTCTCGGCAGGTAAATACTGTCATACCCCGAAGCCATACTCTCTGCTGGTTCTTGGCAAAGCTAAAAACTGCATCCAACTGAATTTCAGAAGTCGTTGTATCATGGTTAGAAAAGAGAAAAAGAAAAGGCTCACACACAGTGGGGGAGAATGAGCTTCCATCCAAAAATAGAACAAGGCTTGTTAAATATTTTAGGCACTCGGCAGACAGAAAGAAGAAAAAAAAAAAACCTAGCCACAAACAAAAACACTCTAGCGTTGAATGATTAAGATCCCATCTTGCATTATAAGTGCATGAATACATTTAGCGGGCCGCATCGTGTTGCGACTGAACGGCGTCGATTTATCTACAGCGATGAAGCGTGCGCAGTTCTCACCTCCGTAATTCCCTCCACCTCGGCCTGGGCCGGCTCTTAAAAGCCAGCGCTGTTATTTAAGTGCAAGCTTTGTGGAAACTAGGAGCTTGGACAAAACAAAGTGAGATTAGCCAGTGCTAGGAAAAGCAGGCCACTTTTAGCAACGGTTAGCGGTTGCTACCGTCACGCCAGCAACAAACGGCGGGAGGACAGGGCTGGGGGAACCTCTGAGAGCTTGGCACTTCTCACCCACTCATAACAACCTATGACATTCCATCAAAACCCCCCATAGGCCATCAGGAAATAGCGGAGAGGATTTCTGGGATAGATGCAGAGGTAATGGGCGTCAGGTTCTTTCATGGCAAGCTGAGTAAAGGCGGAGCGGAGGGGTGTCTAGAAACAGGGTTTGATCAAAGCCAGCGAGAGGTAACCAGCCTCTAGAATGATAAGCAGCTCAGTGCCGAGTTAAAAAAAGTGCTACATGCTGCAGAGGAACACAAACACTGGAGCGAATAGTGTGTAAAAATAAAAGTGCATACTCAAATGCAAGTGTGCCAACTCCTTTACCCAGAGTTACACTGGCACTGTTCGCCTCTCACAAAGTAATCAATGCTGCATGAAAACACATGCAGTCACATCGCCTAGCAGGCAATTTTTTTTTTTTTTCTGAGAAAAAAAAGTCCTGAGAAGTAATTTTGTTTTTGTCCTATATCCTTACACTTTCTTCAACTAAATATATTCATTACATTGTAGATGACGTTGTAATGACGTTGTTAGCAAATCTCCTTTATAACCTTCCAACCATGCCACATATTTCTTAAGTTTACTAAAGAGAGAAGAATGTCCCATTAGAACAATTACATTTTAAAAAAGGTTTCAAAAGTCCTAAAGATTTGATAACCTTTTTTATTCTACGTCCTTAACCCTTAAAGACCGAGACAGCTGCCCCCGGCTAAAAATAACTGTCGTTCTAAAATGTTTAATAACTTTTAAACCGCTAATCCAATCTGTATGCTGTAAAATGCACCGTAAAGAGGAGAATCTCAGCTTTTCAGAAGTATCACATTCTCGCAATTGATTAAAAATTAACGTAAAAGTGGGTGTGTATTTGCGTGCATGAAAATAATCCGAAATAAACGCATGCAAAGCGCACTCTCACATAGCACAGCACACAAAAGTCAGTATATTTCTCTATTTGTATGTAGTTTGTTTTACACCATTTTCACTCAGTATATTTTCCTCAAATTGTATTTGAGAAGATTATTTGCACCGTTTGTTCATTTACACTCAGTATATTTTATTGCACGGTTTGTTGTCACAACTTGTTACATTGTTTGCATTTGTTGTTCATGTTCAAATGATAATATATTTCTCTGAAGAGAAATGTTTGCTTTAGTGTTCTGTTATTATATAACAATCTTTCTATTTACTTCACTCCCTGAACTTTTTTGGACACATCTACATTGTCAGTAAATAAAATACACCTGTTTTCACTCAAAAACGCCTAGAATAATATTATAATAAATGGCTATAACTTGCTGAGGGATTGTTACATGTAGGCAAAATTTCATCTGGAAGTCGAAAAACAACCAAGTCTAACTTTCTAAAGGAAAAAATCCAAAACTTCATGAAGTTCTGTTTGAGTTCACAGTAAAAACACCACTTTTTTGCTACCGTTTTTCTTAAAATTCTATTAAATTAATCCATTCTCAGACTAAATAAATGTAAAATTGGGACTTCAAATGAGCTAGATGGAAACTTCAGGTTCTCCTGTTTAAAATGATATATGGCACTTGATGCTAACTGCTAGAATGGGTGAGAAAAACAAAGAAAAGTAGAGGCAAGTCAGGCGCCCCAAAATGTTCTAGGTCTTTAAGGGTTAATACACTGGATGTTTTTAATATAATAAATACATATTTAAATATGTGTGTGTGGGTGTATATATATATATGTCACAGATATATATTATATAAACAAACTTTTATGTTAGATGCGATTAATCGATTTGACAGCACTAATTTATATAATTTTATCTCTTATTTTATTTGGTCTTGAAAGCTTTGGAACGTACTGCAATGTCGTGATAGCTGTTTATGATTAAGTAGCATTTACTTGAGTCACAAGTATGAAATACTGCTTTAACCTTGAATATGATGTTATTTGCCTAAGGTTTTTAATGCACTAAAAGAGAGACAAAGCTAGAGACAACGGGCGTAATGAGGATATAACTGTCCCGTTCTGTCCACTGGATCACATGCTTGTGAGATTTACACTATTTCCGAGAATCAGAAAGAGAATTAGACTATTTCCGAGGACTGTGCAGGGTACGGCCTTGATCCTGGAACGACTAGATGCCTGCTGCTAAAACTAAGCTGGAGCATCACAACCATCCCATCATCCCACCAGCATGGGAGACGCTAAACCTCGTCCTGTTTATAAACCTCAAATCAACTAGGTCAGCCTAATCGATTTATTTTGCCGAAACCTAGCAGGCTAATAATAGCGATTAGCTTGTATTTTAGCGTAAAGAGAAGGTGGGGACGGAAACGAGTGCTGGTGGAGCCACGAGGGTGGATGATTATATCTTCAAAACGAGTGCAGACGTCAGCTGCAGGGCTGTCTCATCCCTAATTCATACTGACACCACATCCTCTGCGCTACATAACAGAGAGATCTGTGCAGTAATTACCAGCGCAGACATGTATATTCAAGAGAAAACAAGGAGGTGATCAGGAGAGAGAGAGAATAAGGAGGGCAATAAGCCGAAAAAAGATTTTATTGCTCAAAGGTTGTTCCTTTATAGCTCAGGAGAGGTATTAGTTCCTAGTTATGTTCATTTTAAGCCAACATGATATTGAAAATTGACCATGTTTACGGTCTTAATACATAATTTACTCACCTTGTCATTCCAAACCTGTATGACTTTCTTCTGTGGCACATAAAAGAAGATATTTCGAAGAATGTTTCAACTGTTTCTGTACAAACGATAGATCAAAAAAAAAACAAACATTGGACTTTTATTGTATGGACAAATACAAGCAGAGATATTTTTCAAAATCTACTTTTGTGTTCCACAGAAGAAAGTGCATTTTGCTCAATTAGCTCACCATTTAATCGCTCTGCTATCTAAAAGAAACAACTGTAATATAAAAGAGATATCATTTGTTATTTTTCTTTCCTACAGATGGAATAACATGACTCTTGAAGTTTAGTTTACGCCACATTCATACCTGATTGCTAACTGCTAATGCTAGTATGTGACAAGTGATATTATGAGGAGGGCCATTCAAATTTTAGAAGGCATTTGATTGGCCATCAGTATAATTTATTCTCCAAACTGTATTGTTGTAGTACTCAAGACTGGACTCATGTGATAGAGTTTGCACTTCGGACTCTGACTTAACCCTTTTCTGGTCTCTGTCTTTACTCGGACTCAACCCTTTTCTGGTCTCAGTATCGACTCAGACTTGACCCTGTTCAGGTCTTGTCTCAACTTGGACTTGACCCTCTTCTGGTCTCAATAAAGACTCAGACTTGACCCTGTTCAGGTCTTGTCTCAACTTGGACTTGACCCTCTTCTGGTCTCAATAAAGACTCAGACTTGCCCTGATTCAAGTCTTGGTCTTGACTGTGACTTGACCCTCTTCAGGTCTCGTCTCAACTCGGACTCAACCCTGTTCTGGTCTCAATATCGACTTAGACTTGATCCGATTCAAGTCTTGGTCCGGTCTCAACCCTCTTCAGGACTCGGTCTCGACTCGGACTTTACCCTCTTCAGGACTCGGTCTCGACTCGGACTCGACCCTCTTCAGGACTCGTCTCGACTTGGACTCGACCCTCTTCTAGTTTTAGGGCCAGATTTACTAACTGCTTGCGCCAATGCAAACCCTGCTGAAACTACTGTCAGGATTATAGATATTCAGTCAAGTGCTGAAAAGGCATGGACAGAGCTATTTTTGTGGCTGAACTTATTGCATGCATTTGTAGAAGTTTCCCTTTCAGACGCAAAATTTATGGGAGGAGAGTATTTAAATGAATCATGCAAGGTGATTTAAAGGTTTGCGCTCATCAATTTACTGGTATTTGTGCCATTATTAACAGCCTAAAAAAAGCATGTCTTAAACCAGGCACTAATTTGCACTGCTCTTGGAAGATCACATTGGTCCTTATGGAAATCCGGCTGCGTCTGTGCTCTTTAATTTGCACGTCGTCAGTAGATCATGTGCATAACTTTCCACTCCCATCTGCGCTTTTTTGGAATTGCGCTCTCCCGCTAATTTGCCCTGTTTAGTAAATCTGGCCCTGTCTTTACTCTGACACACCCTACTCAGATCAGACAAATATGTGCTGTGGAGCAATAATCAAAACCCTGAACTCTACAAAAAGGTAGGACTAAAGAAAGGGTGATGGAGAGGGAGATATAGTTAAGCAGTCGGCTGTTTCTTTCACACTGGCTGGATTGGGGTTCACAGTCAGCAATGCTTCAGTCTTGAATTTTCCACCCTGCAAAGCCCTTTTACTGCTCGGGATTGCAACAGCCGCATCTTTGCACTACAAATAAGTCCAGATATTGGCATTTCCAAGAGCTTTTGGAGACGTGCGTGTCACTTCCTGACTCTGTAATTTATGGTAGGCCTCTCTCGCTCTCTCTCACTGCTTGAGAGATTTCTGCCCAGTTTTCATTATTGAAAAGGGCCACCCTCTTTCTCTCCCTCCCTCCCTCCCTCCCTCCCTCCCTCTCCATCTTATTAGATTTGCGATTCCAAGAGCGCATTAGGATATTAAATTCAGGATGGGAATGGATGCTGCCTGTCGACTTGGCAAGACTCCCCATTGCTGCCTAACCTCACTCCCTCTCCTCCTCATCGGTCTTGGACAGGTCAAATCCAGAGAGAGTGGGCATCTCTCGCTGAATGGGTCCTGCTCGTCATGTCCTGCCATCTCTCTGTACCGAGGCTGACGAAGGCACAAAGCAGCCACTTGTGAGCGGGAAGCGATGGCGGGGCCAGCACAGTGGCTGCTCTGTCATCGTATGAATCATTCTGACGTGTTTGAGGATAAAGACGTGCATGCATGCGCCCACACAGCATAACAACCCCCTCTCGCGCCGCCTTAGGAGCATTCCTCATGACATGTGAGCTTCCATTATGGCAGCTCCTTCGCCATTGTTATTTATTTGACTTAGGGGAAACTGTTTCACAAACAAGGGCGTATTTTTCTTGCTTTCTGGAGAGACGCAAGACTGTTGTTGTCGGGCAAAACACACAAAGATAAAGGTGAAAAAATAAACCATACTTTTAAACTGTCAACATTGTTGCATTTTCTGTGCAAAACTCGCTGCCACAGTGCATTCTGGATGGTTGCTCCACTGTTGCTAAGGTATTCTGGTTGGTTGGTGATGCAATTCAAAGGCGCACCCCAAATATGGTCCCCAGATATGGTTCGAGGCCTTCCTTCAATGCAAATCTTTAGGGTTTTTCCTCTGCCAGACAAAACTCCCAAAGTCTGATCATTTAGAAAAATGCACAGACTACATGATTTGAGGTATCAGTCATGTTCATAGCAAGAACTAATTAAGAAATTGGTATATGCGTATAATAGGATGATGGGAATATCAAACTCTGCAAGTCAGGGAATACAAAAGATATGTTAGCATGGTAATACCATATTCTTTGTACCATGGCAATACCTTGGAGTACCATCACTTATATAAAAGTACATGGAAGTACAATGGCATAGTTATGGTATCACATGGTAATAAATTCTATAAAATGTCCAAAAAGTATGCTTTTTTCACACACTAAGTCGCCATGTAAATAACATGATATTTGAATAAGGTTATCTTCAAAGAACACCATATTATCACTAGGATTTTTTTAACATGATACCATTAAAATTCCATTAAAAAGCTTTCCAGTTCCCACAGCTTACAGATCTTTTCACACCATTACATATTCCTTCAACATCCAACAATCAAGTGAAATTGTCGAGCAACGTGTGTTTGTCATATAAGTTTGAACTCATTAACGATACCAACCCACCCAGCTTGTGAGACGAAAAACTTGACATTTTTCGAAAACAACTGGGGTTCCCTGCTTAGGACATGAGATTGGTGACAATTTCCCAGGATTGGTTGCATTCACAGGACACGAACATCTACATTCCCTGTGTCGACTAGGGAGGGTCGACAGGGATTACACAAACAAATCCACCTCATCTAAACCCAGGAGATGCGGCAGAGCTCAAGTCTCGGAAATGAGCATATGATGGGTTTTAAATAATAAAGTAGTTGAGTGCTTCTGCGATCTTCTTTACGACCAAGTGAACCATTCAGGCGCTTGTTCAAGCCAAGACATTGCTTGACATAATTGTGCGCCCATGCTTGAGCGGGAGAAGCCGAATAATGCATGTTGGGGTGGGGGGGGTGACTGATTTCAAATAAAAGGCAGGCTGGAAGTTTTCTTTCTCTCGATGAGACATACTATTTGACCTAGATCTTACTTAAAAATTGTGCATTAGATGTGAATTAGTGGAGCATGCTCTTGTACAACTTGATTACGCGGAAGAGCTTCTTCCATGGCTGCTCGATTGCGGCGTCTCGCTTCGGTCGCTCTGAGTAATTCGACCTGTCATTCACATTTGCAATGGACAATCGAACAAGAGGTCTGCATATTATATAGAGTACACTGCCCAAAAAAGAAAATTGTGTCGTTTTATTTACCCTCACGTCAAACCAGTATGTATCTATTTTTTCCTGTGTGCACAAGGGCAGAATTTTAAAAAAATCATGCGACTTTTTCCATACAAAAACGGCTCATTGTGACCATGTCTGTCAATGATAGTAGCATTTTCATTGAGTAATAGAGTCTATGTATTTGTCAGCGATACCATGTCTTCATTTGATACAATATAATGGCTATATATGTGATTACTAGTGTTATCGATGGAAAAATTATATTTGCATAATATAATAATGGATTAAAAAATAATAAAATAATTTATTATAAATATATTTGTATTTTTTTAGATTTATTAACAATATTAATATGAATACATTGATAATACATTAATATTTTTGTATTTCTTTTATTATCAATAATATTATAGTATAATATTATAGTATATTACTGACTGCTGTTGGGTAACAGATTAGCAACAATTATTTGTGAACAAAAGAAAAAATGAATGCTACAGTTATGATTCAACTATGAATGAATCATGGCAGTAGGAAAATATTATATTTATAACCAGTTTCCCCATGTCATCAGACAGCTGTGAGTTTCATCTAAAATTGAAAAGCTTAACTCTTGTGTGTGTGCTTGTGAAGATCTAACATCATACAATTCTAAAATACTTCAAAATATTTTGTATTTAAAATATAATATCATATTCTAAATCTTTATTATAAAATAAATTAGGGCTGTCAAATCGATTAATCGCATTTAACATAAAAGTTTGTAAATACGTGTGTGTGTGTGTGAGTGTTTGTGTGTAAACACACACACATATTATATATTTACAAACTTAGTTTTGTGTATACACACACACGCACAAAATAAATGTGTGCTGTTAAATCGACTTATATACATATATATATATATTTTATATATATATATATATATAAAAATAACCTTTTATGTTAGATGCGATTAATCGATTTGACAGCACTAAAATAAATATTATGGTCCTGCAAAATAATCTAGACCTTGTTATATCATAGGCAGAACAATGTTGATGAAATGTTGCAAAGACATGTTTTTCCTTTGGAATAAGATGCTCGAAAAAAAAAAAATCACAATGAGACCAGGAACACATTAATAAATAAGGTCAATTTTGAGTTGATGTCCACTAACATCCTGCTATTACAGGCAAGACCTTCCGCTATATGCTCATGTTTGCAAGACACAATTTTCACTTAGCTCGAATGCCAAAAAGCATTCATTCTCCTATCCTGTTTCCACAGTCAGTTATTAGCCAGTAACCTTTCAGTCTAATGGAGGATTTCAACTTTTCCCTATGCGCTTAGCCGTCCCTCTGAGGATACAGAGTGCTTTCAAATGAACAATCTTTTTTTTTCACCCCTCTTTCCCACTATCAAGACTCCCAACGAGCGGCGGAAACACCAGAGGTCCCTGCCCTCCTCTTAAGTACTACTTCAGAAAATAGCATTGTACTAGAGATTTTTTCTTAATGTAAAGGCAACATGCCATGGCAAGGCGCCCGCAACGCTCAGGTACACGCGTGCCTTTCCGGAAAGGACAGCATTTGCGCCTGTAGGAGGTGGATAGTGCGTCTCATAAATATCGCTTGGGGGTGATCTCTCTGCGGAGTGGCGATAGATCCGTGCTTGGTTTTTTGGGAGGCGGATAAGAGCTATGTCAAGCACACCATGGCAGTTTTCCTGTGGCTGATTAAAATGGAAGGTGGCAGCCATACTGTTTGGGGAAAACAGGTGTTTGATACACATGTCAGATTGATTATATCCCAAAAAAAACACCATGGAAAAACTCGTTAGTCGTCAGGAAATCCTCCTAGTCTGAAATTAATTACTTAAGCTTTATTAGAGTATCCTAGTGAGCTTTTATTTTTATTTCTCTCAGGCCAACGTTTAAATTGATGCCAGTACTAACAATTCAGCTAAATCACTTATTTTACACTCTTTTCTTAAGGCATTTAATTGACTATAAAATAAGTACATTTTAACTTATATAATAAATAATAGGGATGCACAATATAGCCGTTTAGGCTGATATTTGTAATTTATCATTATTGGATATTTAATTGAACATTTAGACTAATAAAACACTACTAAATCAAATGCAATAACGTCATATCCATTACACAAATACAAATATATACTCAAATATATACAAATGCTGGGTTTTTTCAACCCATGTTTGAGTCAAATATGGACAAAAATTTAATTAAAAAATTTAAACCAATGGTTGGGTTTGTCCATATTTGACCCAAACGTGTTGAAACAACCCAGCATTTTTAGAGAGCAATTATATTATAATTATTATTAAAGTTAAATGTAATCTTTAGAAAATCTTTACAAAAAAAATAATTAACGCCTAAATTCACTTTAAAACAACTGATTTTAGCTTTTAGTGTTTAATTTTTTAATTTTTTATTTTATATAGAATATCAGTATTTATTAGTTATCGTTCACAATATGAAAACTAGATGAGTAAAGTTTGTGAACAAACTTTGATGTTGGCTTAAGAAAGCCTAGCTTGAAAGTTTGAAGTAATTAATTGGGGTGGTTGCTAGGGTGTTGCTATGCGATTGCTAGGGTATTCTGGGTAGTTTTAGGGAAAATAAATTATCAGCTTATCAGTAGCCTATTGGCTAGAATTTTAATACAGGGGCATCCTAATATAAAATAATAAATACGTCTCTCTATGGAAGTGTTTTTTTTAGCATTATTTATATACTATTATAGTATAACAGTTAACATTTATTTTTATATTATCAGTTTTCATTTTAATTTTAAATTTTATGTGCTTTTGTTGATTTTCTTTGTCATTTTAAAGTTTTTTTTTAAGTTTTTCATATAATATTTATATTTTATAAAAGCTTGAAGTCTGAAATAGTTGAGAAAGAGAGAGTTTAAAAAATCTTGAAGGTTTTAAGTTCGAAGCCGTTTTAAAACCTTGAAGTTTATTTAAATTTGAAGTATTTTTTAAATTTTGATATGTTTTAAAAGCTCAAAGTTTGAAGGTTTTAAGTCTCTTAAATTATTTGCTATGCGATTACTAGGGTATTCTAGGTGGTTGCTAGGGTGTTGCTATGCGGTTGCTAGGGTACTTAGGTGGTTGCTAGGGTGTTGCTATGCAGTTGTTAGGGTACTTAGGTGGTTGCTAGGGTGTTTCTATGTGATTGCTAGGGTATTCTGGGTGGTTGCTAGGGAAAATAAATGATCGGCTTATCAGTATTGGCTAGAATTTTAATACAGGTGCGTCCCTAATATAAAATAATAAATATGCCTCTCTATAGAAAACAAAAGGAGATGTTTAGTAGAATGTTCAGGCTGCTCTTATCCATTAACAATGACCATGTCTGACAAACTCCAAAAGTGTTTTTATATACTATTATAGTATAAGAGTTTTAAATTAACTTTTATTTTTATACTACCAGTTTTCATTTTAATTATAGTTAAAGTTTTAGTAGTTTTTATGTGCATTTTTTTGTCAATTTAAAGTTTTTTTTTATATAATATTTATATTTTTTAACATTATTTTAACAAAAACAATTTTTAATAGTTTTAATTTTAGTTTACAATAACAACACTGCTGTAAAAATGACAAAAGGGGCCATAAAAGTATCATAACAGTAGTTCATATGACTGTGAGTAAGCTTTGTGTGAGGAACAGACCAAAATGTAAGTCATTATTTGAATTAACTTCCCTCACTGTGTTGCTTAAGGTTTCAACGTATCAACAACACCAAATGGCATTGGGTTTGAATATGCAGAAGTACAAATAAACCTTCTGTGACATTCTGTGGTCACTGCTTCCATTGTATGGAAAAGAGCAGCGTGAACATTCTGCTAAACATCTTATTTTGTGCTCCACGGAATAAAGAAAGTCATTTGGGAAACAGCACGAGGGTGAGCGAATGTTCATTTGTGGCTGAACCATTCCTTTAATTTATTTTTCTCTTGACTAGCACTAGCTTGCAGCAGAGACATGCACCCAGTAATTAATTGAAGGACATCGTTAGTTGGAGAGATTCAGGGGGAAAATATCTCACACTAATTAACATGTGTCTGTGTTTCAATTAACAATGACCTCAATCTCTCAGAAAGCAGGAAAATAAGGGGAAGCTTGTTCGGAAGAGTGGGCTGCGTTCTGCGCATTCTGCCTGCTAGAACACATGAAACAATATATGTATTCTCTCTCTATGAACAGAGCGTTCTGTTGGAAATTATTCAGAAGAGGCCTGTATAAACTGACTGAACAATTACACAATCCTCGCTAACTCTAACAGTCATTATCAACGGCAGTAAACTGCAAATATCTCTGCGTTCTTTTATCAAAACGACAATACTCCCTCACTTTTCATGAGCAGGTCAAATGCGTCGCGTTTTCTGAAAGTCATTTTCAGCTTTTTGATTGCAACCTTGCCAGCTGGCTTTGATACCGATGGGAATTGGAGAGATAGAGAAAAGCACGTCTTGATCTAAAAATTCTCAGAGCTCTAAATTGCAACACCTCTCTTCCAAAGAAATATATCAAAGACACTCTGAAGAAGTTGGAAGCACAACATTGACAGTGGGCGAGAAGGGGGGGTAGTGTTTTGACATTGATGGGAGAAAACTTCAACTGAAGCAGATATGAGTGTCAAACAACATGCACAACGGAGAATCTTCTAAGTTTAGATACAGTCTCTAGACAAAAGCAACAACCTTGACGACATACGTTGGCAAAATAGTGAGATATGGTATGTGTTTCAAATTAATGTCCATTATTTTCAACCCTTTATGCCTGAAACCATCCCAGCTAACATTGAACAGTGAACTTTAGCTAACGTTCTGGCAAGGTTCTCTCAAAGTTCTTCAAGTAACGTTAATAGTTGTGTTATGTGGTCTTTATTAATGTTCTCAAAACGTTATTTATACGTATAAATGTAGTGCTGTCACATGTAGACCATCACATAAAAGTTTGTAAATATATATATATATATTTTTTTTGTTAAACAGCACTACATTTATACATATAAATAACGTTTTTATATATATATATATATATATATATATATACGCATACACATTATATATTTACAAACTTTTATGTTAGATACGATTAATCGCGATTGATCGATTTGTCAGTAGTATATAAATGTTATTTATCGTTCATGGACCTTTTTTTTCTAAAACATTTTAGTTGGACCTTGGTCTAACGTTTTTTTAAATGTTAATAACGTTCAGAGAACATTCTCATAACGTTTGCAAAATTATAAAATGGAATGTTCCCTTAACGTTTGTATAACCAAGAAAATTTTAAACATTTAAAAAAAAAAAAAAAATGGATGTTTTGAACATTCGTGGAACATTCAGAAATAACATTTTCATAACTTAATGGGAATGTTAGCAAAACATTCTTAGACTATACTTGTGTTAGCTGGGATCACACAATCTTTAGTTTTACAAAAAACCTTGAGGATATTTGTTGGCAAATATGATATGGTATGCATTTCAAATTACCGTCCATTACTTTCAACCCTTTTTTTCTGAAACATCCCAGCTAACATGGAACAGTGAACTTTAGCTAACGTTCTATAAGGTTCTCTCAAAGTTCTTCAAGTAACGTTAATAGAACGTTCGTTCAAAGTTATGTGGTCTTTAATAATGTTCTCAAAATGTTATTTATACGTATAAATGTAGTGCTGTCAAATCGATTAATCGCATCTAACATAAAAGTTTGTCAAAACTTAATGGGAATGTTAGCAAAACATTCGGGATCATACAATTGTTACCAAGTCTAACACAGGCTTAAGATGATACCATACTGAATAAGAAAATGCTGTAGGAATAACTTTGAAATAGGCAAGTAGAATGACAGAAATAGCATTTTCCTACTCCAAATAGTCCATAATCTTACAAAAACAAAAAAATCTAAAATATCAAATAAAGCTTTGTATTGTACAAAAAGAGATATGGACCAACAAGATGAAAAACAGTCTGGAAAATCCTGTCTGTCAAAAACAAAAGTCAAAGCATTACCTATAAATGTACCAGACAGGAAAAATATACTCATGTAAGTTAACAAACTTAGCTGGAGGAAGTACTATAGTGTGGTGGAACATTGTATCAGCACCAAACACACTGTGACAGCAAGTTTCGTCTCTTTCTGCGAGAGTCAATGGATCGAATTTGTTAAACTCATATGACAGACGTTAAGCCATTATTATACCATCAATCTGTCAATGAGGTGCTTTTTCTTTACTTAAAGAGATAGCTCACCCAAAATACAGTTCTGTCATTATTTATTCACCCTCATTCTGTTCCAAACCTGTATATTGTTATTTTTTTCTGTGAAACACAAAAGGAGAATTTTTGAAGAATGTTCATGCTGCTCTTTTCCTTATGGCAGCATAGTGACTGTCGTGAATGAATGAATGAATGAATGAATGACTAACTATGGATGCACAGATATTAAAATAAATAAATAAAAATAACTATGGCTGCACCAAAATTCTGACTGATACTGAGTCAATAATTCTTTTCATGTCATGGTCGATAATCAATAAATGGCTGATATGAAATTAAATATTATTTTCTCTAAAAATATATTGCATAATGTAAATAAAACATAAAAAATAAACCCATAATATAAATAAAATTAATGCTTTCATACTACAACAAATTAAGTGATGAATAATGATTTACATGAAAAATTATTGATGTTTTAAATGTAAAATTAGGCGGAAAGGAGGAAATAGGCAGAAACACAATAAAATATCCAATATCGAACAATATACAGGCAATACAGGCTGAAACAAGTACATTAAAACATCTCTAATATTGATCGAAAACTGATATTGATGTATTTTTTGGTTCTTTGGTCAAATGTGCCTAAAAAAATCCCTTTTTCTTTAATTTATTTATTATTACTTAAAGTAACTATAATAAAGTAATTTATTTTATAGTCAGTTATGACAAAATTAAATTATTTAATAAAGTAGTGTAAGTAAAAGAGAAGTATATTGTTTGGTTTGGTAAAATTGTTACAGTAGTTTATAGATATAGTCATTGATTTGAAAATCAGCCAGAGAGAAATAAAAGCTCTTTTGGCTACTCTAATAAAAGCTTCAAGTAATTGGATATAGAAACAATTGCCTCCATGATGATTTTTGGGATATAATCAAAATGTCTCCTTTCATGTTCCACAGATGAAAGAAAGTCATATGGGTTTGGAAGGACACAGTTTTGACAGTCAGAAGTCACATTGCAGGAAGAAGGGCCAGGTTTGTAGACGCCGATGTACTTGCACTAGCAGTCAATATCTTCTCCGATCTTTTTTTAAACAGAGAATCCATGTATGATCAACTGCCTAAGGACCTCATGATATACCATGTGCCGCGCTGAACTACCTCAAACTCGCTCGATACAAATAAACAGAAAAGACAAGGGAGAATTTGCATGAATCACATGCATGTCATGCTGAAAAACTTAACATCCTCACGCAGAGCCTGCGCTCTTATCTTAAATGCTGGATTCCTCACAGACGCCTGCAGTGTTTTTAGGGGGTTGGGGAAGCGGGGTTGTTTTGTGGGGCTAAAAATAGTGTCACAGATCAGAATGTTGAGGAGAATAAGGCCTCGTGCAGATTAAACTGTAGTTAATCGCCTGTCTGCCACGGCAAATTGAAGCGGGACCGTAATGCCATTGTGCGTTAGATGCCTCGTACATGGTGAACTTGGTGAATCTGCTCTTCAACTTTGTTTCAGAAGGATGTTTACACTTCACCCTCTTTTTTCTCCTTCTTAAGTCATTCATCACTTTTTTTGCCTCTCATTTCCTCAACCAGAGAAGCAATTTGTTTTCCTATAAACTCGCTTTGAGGGAATATCAGTTTGAGGGGTATTGAGTTGACAAGGGACTTGATCAAAGAGCCAAAATGTGTTTTGGTGCAGATTTGCAAAAACTGTAATGGTAACAATTACATCGCTACCTCTTATTTTGTAATAGACATTTCGAGGTAAAAATAAAGGTGGGTTGATGCCATAGAAGAACCATTTCTTGGTTCTCCAAAGAACCTTTCAGTCAACAGTTCTTAAAAGAACCATGTTTTTTGTAATGTGAAGAACATTATAATAATCTAGTGCGTTTTCGTTTTAACACAGCATCTGAAAATGAAATCAATCCTCGTCCATACACTGTAAACCCTAACGCTCAAAATATTCAATTGGTTTGAGTAGGGTAAACTTAAATTAAACAAATTAGTTCAATCAAATTCCCTTTTTAAGTTTTTAGAACTTTCTTTTTCTTTTGAATTCACAAAACTGAGACATTTTAAGTAATCGGAATTGTTTTATTGTTTTGAGTTTAATGAACTGGTTTCTTTTCATTTAGACAAACTTAAAATTAAACTCAAACTGGCCTGGGATTTTAGCATTTACCGCATTAGCTAGTTAAAGCCAAGTTTACTCTACTAAAAATATTTAAGTTGAGATTACATGATAATTTTAAGTTAAATGAATGAATGAATAAGCTTACTCAAATATTTAATATTAAGAGCAATTAAAATGCCTGAGTACAAAATAAAAAATATGCAAGTTCTGCATATTAAACTTTTCTTAAGCTTAAAAAAATTCTTAACTTAAAAATGTTGAGTTTTGTCAACTTATTAGGGTTTACAGTGTACTAGCATTTATGCTTTAGAAAAGATCTCCATCCACACTACATGACCGAAAACGCATGTCACATGACCATTCATGCACACTGGGCATGCGCGTAGTGTAAACAGTTGCCGATTGTTGCCGATTGCTCTAATAATAATAGCTTGCCTCTTGTGCATGTAAGCGGCTGCAGTAAATGCCAGATGAACCATCAGTGCCAATAAAGAGTGTACTTAAAAAAAAAAAACTGGTGTAGAAACAATTTTCACTCAGAAATTGCTAGTAAATTCCACAAACAATTACAGAGAAACGGCAAGTAACACTTAATTAAATGTGAAATTCTGAAGTAGAAAAACTGAGATAGATAGATAGATAGATAGATAGATAGATAGATAGATAGATAGATAGATAGATAGATAAATAGATAGATAGCACTTTGAGGTTGGAATCATATGCACATATTTTGAAGGACATCTCCGGGAAATGTTCTTCAACAGTGCTACGAACATGTCCCAGTACACCCTATTAATATCCAAAGTTAACTTCAAAGCTAGTTTGTACGGAGAGGCAAAAGAACAGCAACAAAGATCTCTATTCAGTGATTCGGAGAACAAGAATTAGCTGCTCACATGCCAAACAGTTTAGCAGAGAAAATGCCATGAACACAATGAGGTTTTTCATTCTACGTCAGTTCAGCTGGTGCAGTCAAGCTTTTACTTAATTTCTAGGGGATGGAGAACAATTAAAACAACTAAGCGACTGTATTATTCTACAAATGGCTTAATATTTAGAAATACATTATATAACGTGGACAGACGGACAGGCAGATAGAACGATAGATAGAACGATAGACAGATAGAACGATAGATATATAGAACGATAGATAGATAGATAGATAAAACAGACAGTGATTCACTAAGGCTTAAGGCTTAAAGACTTAATTCTGATTTTGACAATGACGGTGCAAAAACCAATTTGATTCCACACAAAGATTCAAGGCCTGTTGAATCAGAAACAGCAGCATTTTGTGGACCAAACAACCAATATATTCTCTACATGGTTTCATGCTAAGTCATTCAATCACTCGCCCTGATATGTGCATGATAGTAGAGGTGGTCTAGTTATTCTTTACAGTATGTGAATGACAGAATAATAAAGACTGTATTCTGCTCAAAAAAATCTGTTTGATTAGACACCGATTGAGAATTCCGTATGAAAATTTGTTCCAAGCCTAAGTTGGAGGATTGCTGCATTTTCTGGAGCACAAACAGCCAATACACCTCCAAGTCCAATTACAAAGATGCTCAGTCATTCAGTCACTGACCCAAGCTAATTAGTATTTGCACTAATTGCGAGGGTTCGGCTCCCGGTCAACATAATCAATTACAGCATCTAAAATCAAATCAGATGTCCAGAAGGAGTGATCACCCAGACTTCAGTCCAGAGCACAGACATATCATCCAAACCACACACGTTTATTAAGGCTCCAGAACCAAAAGCCTGGTGCCACATGAAGATATTGAACTTTTTAACCTCTGTATTAAATAATTAATGAACCAGTGATGATCTAAACAAGTCTACAACCAAAACGTTGCTTGTATACCAACCAATAAAGAACCTTTATTTTTAGTGTAGAGGAGATTTCAATCACTCAGGGTTGGGTTGGTTCAGCTCTTCTTAAATCAGATTAACGAACAAATCTAAATTCACAAGTCAACTTGGTCCCCCCTATTACAGACGCAATATATTTCACTCGTTATGCTTTTAAATGTTATGTTCAGACAGCTGCGAGTTAAATGGTTCCATAAAACGTTCATAAAGCTGTAAACTTCACCGTTCCGATCGGTTAGTGGTTCAACTTGTATTAACTAGTGCTGAAACACACCGGCATACGCAACGCGCTCAGCTTTTATTGCCATAACAACAGCAGCGGTTTCCTACGGGATATCAGCGCGAGTCCGAACCATCTCTCACTTCTGACCGGATCGGATGCATTAACCAAAAGCCATACAGATACGATATGGATACATAAAAAGGTATCTGACATAATAATTCCGTCTTACCTGGTAATAATGAAGTTGAATGCGCTGTGAACACGACGCGAATTTAGATGATACACTATATATTCCCCGCTGATGTCCACATTGTCAGTGGCAGGCGCTTACTGTAAGAGAGAAAACCCCGATGTCAGGGAGGGAGGGAGAGAGAGAGAGAGAGAGAGAGAGAGAGAGAGAGATAGGGGGCGGGGGGGGCTAAAGGAGATAGGACCATCCTATCCAATTACAAAAGACAAACGAGGGTTAAAAAGAACAACAATGCACAACCATATGCCCACTGCGTTGGTTTCGTCTTTTCGACCACTCGGTTATTTCATACAAAAAAAAAATAGTCTGACATTTTCTCGACATATATGATATTTGACTATCCTTCGCGCAAGTGGTCAAGTTATTATGACAGTGACAGAATGAGAAATATTCGATTCCACAGTGCCCGAGTGAAAAGATTCGATTCGATCCCTCACGAGGATTCGATTTGATTCGGCATTTCTCTGAAAACAAAACATTCGATTCCGTTCGAAAAAGATTTGAATCCATACGAATTCTATTAGACAGCTTATTTGAATGTACATTAACCACTATTTTATCATGTAGTTAAGCATTTTATAACGTAATCGTTAATGTTATTCATAGTGCTATTGATTTAAATTAAGGACATAAGATGGTTAACTTTAGTTTTATGATAAAACTATGATAATGAAAGTCTCATCTCATTTTGTGATCGAGTTGATCAACTTTACAGCTCATTTGCTTGCAGAATAGCCCCGATTTTATAGACATTATAAAAACCATTTGCACAATGAAATCCATTTGGCTACTGTGGACAGGCTCATCAGTTCAGCTGCTTACAATCCAAACTGAAGACACTGCATTATGCATTATATTGATCAACAATAAATAGATTAATGAATAAATTCATGGTAAACAGGGCAAACTGGCATGTCCTGAGAAATACTGCCATCTAGTGACAATACACCATCTGTATATCAACACTGAAATGTATTATTATTATTACCATGAACTGCACAGGCCCAACTACATAAATCATTTTCAAATAATTTAATTAAACTTAATTTTAGTCTTTGGTGTAATGCAAATAAATTGACTAGGTCAAATAAAGATAAATCTAGTGAGAATTTTTGTCAACAATTTGATTCTATTAAAATGTAAATTACTTATTATATTAAAGTGCAAACTCAAAACACATTAATATCCATGCAAATCAAATAGATGTACCTGTAATTTTGAACTTGCTTTGGTCATGTCACGTAACTCCACTTTCTCCCCACAGGTGATTGTAGACAGACAGTCTCTCGCTATCTTATGGTGTTACTGGCAGTCTTTCTCAGTCTCTGGATGTTTTAATTAATTTTCCTGCTGTATAAATGATATGAAGTCAGCGGGAGCCTGAAGCTGCCTTTCTCAATATTCTGCGGCCTTGTAACGAGCAGTGGAGGGCCACTCTGAGTCACAGAAATCATTCATTTCAGCCAGAGAGAGATGATTTGAACACTAGACGTGACTTCCTGTTGATTACTAATGATCACAGAAGTCTGCTGCCATATTCGTGCCGCTAAAGAGAAGCTAAATGAATATAGAGTCATGTGAAAAAGAAAGGACACCCTACTGAATTCCATGGTTTTATGTATCAGGACATAATTAGAAATCATCTGGTCCTTGGCAGGTCTTAAAATTAGGCAAATACAACCTCAAATGAACAACAACACATGACATACTACACCATGGCATTATTTATTTAGCAAAATCTAGGCCAAAATGGAAAAGCCATGGGTGACAAGTAGATGCACCGATGTATCAGACAATCTGTATCGGCCGATAAAAGCCATTATTTTCACTATCGGCCATCGGCCAATTGTTTAAAAACAGCCGATGATCAGGGCCTGTAAATCAAAAGGGTGCAGAAAAACGAGTCTGACTGCAACTCATACTGTGTGTGTGTGAAGAAAATGTCTCATGTTGAATTTAGGGCAAGTTAACGCGACGACAGCAGTTTAAAAAAAATAGCTACATAAAAGCAGGCTCTATTTGACCCTATGAATCACCCGTAGCTCAAACCAGGGTTGCCAGGTCTGCAGTTTTTCCCTACACTAAATATTATTTGTAGCGCGCCTCTCATCCAATAATTGGTTTGTGCGTTGTTACAAATAAAAAGAAACAAATTGTGATCTTTCAAATTCTTATCATGAAATTCAAACGATAAATGCTGCTCCTAAATGTGACGTGACAGATCGCTGTAGTGCCTCAGTTCAGCGGCAGCGCAAGTCATCTCTTCCACATTAATACAAGTTATATCTCGAAAAACATGCATGAATATCAAAAGGTACACTATACTGCCAAAAGTATTGGGACACCCCTCCAAATCATTGAATTCAGGTCTTTCAATCACTTCCATGGCCAAAGGTGTATAAAATCAAGCACCTCTGTATAGTTTGCAGCATTATTTGGGAGAGGTTTCTTTCCCATAAGCAAAATCAAACTATCGGTATCGGCCGATATCATTCTGAATAATTGGCTATCGGCTCAGAAATTTAGCATCTGTGCATCTCTAGTGACAAGCTAAGTACACCCTTATTGCTTCCATAGGAATTAAGAGGGTAAGTAGCAGTCAGGCGCTAATCAAATGTCTTTGATTAATTGATCATCAGCAAGTGTGATCACCTCTATAAAAGCAGAAGTTTTGGCAGTTTGCTGGTCTGGAGCATTCAGGTGTGTGTTAACACAATGCCAAGGAGGAAAGACATCAACAATGATCTTAGAGAAGCAATTGGTGCTGCAATCAATCTGGGAAGGGTTATACAACAATTTGAAGTCCATTATTCTACTACAGTGAGGAATATTATTCACAAGTGGAAAACATTCAAGACAGTCCCAGGAGTGGACGTCCCAGCAAATTCATCCAAGGTCAGACCGTACAATGCTCAGAGAAATCTCAAAACACCCGAGAACTATTCCTCAGACTCTCCAGGCCTCAGTTAACATGTTAAATGTTAAAGTTCATGACAGTACAATTAAAAAAAGACCAGAAAAGTATGGCATGTTTGGATGGGTTGCCAGGAGAAAGCTTCTTCTCTCTAAAAATAACACATGGCTTAGGTTTGCAAAGTTGCATCTGAACAAACCTCAAGACTTCTGGAACAATGTCGTTTGAACAGACAAGACCAAAGTGGAGATGTTTGGCCACAATACACAGCGCCACGTTTGGTTAAAACCAAAAGAGCATATCAGCACAAACACCTCATACCAACTGTCCATCACGCTGATGGAGGGTGATGATTTGGGCTTGTTTTACAGCCACAGGACCTGGGCACCTTGCAGTCATTGAGTCAACCAAGAACTCCTCTGTATACCAAAGTATTCTAGAGTCAAATGTCAGACCATCTGTCCGACAGCTAAAGCTTGGCCAATATTGGGTCATGCAACAGGACAATGATCCCAAGCACACCAGCAAATCTACAAAGCTTGGCCAATATTGGGTCATGCAACAGGACAATGATCCCAAGCACACCAGCAAATCTACAAACCCGATTCCAAAAAAGTTGGGACACTGTACAAATTGTGAATAAAAACAGAATGCAATGATGTGGAAGTTTCAAATTTCAATATTTTATTCAGAATACAACATAGATGACATATCAAATGTTTAAACTGAGAAAATGTATCATTTTAAGGGAAAAATAAGTTGATTTTAAATTTCATGGCATCAACACATCTCAAAAAAGTTGGGACAAGGCCATGTTTACCACTGTGTGGCATCCCCTCTTCTTTTTATAACAGTCTGCAAACGTCTGGGGACTGAGGAGACAAGTTGCTCAAGTTTAGGAATAGGAATGTTGTCCCATTCTTGTCTAATACAGGCTTCTAGTTGCTCAACTGTCTTAGGTCTTCTTTGTCACATCTTCCTCTTTATGATGCGCCAAATGTTTTCTATGGGTGAAAGATCTGGACTGCAGGCTGGCCATTTCAGTACCCGGATCCTTCTTCTACGCAGCCATGATGTTGTAATTGATGCAGTATGTGGTCTGGCATTGTCATGTTGGAAAATGCAAGGTCTTCCCTGAAAGAGACGACGTCTGGATGGGAGCATATGTTGTTCTAGAACTTGGATATACCTTTCAGCATTGATGGTGCCTTTCCAGATGTGTAAGCTGCCCATGCCACACGCACTCATGCAACCCCATACCATCAGAGATGCAGGCTTCTGAACTGAGCGCTGATAACAACTTGGGGTGTCCTTGTCCTCTTTAGTCCGGATGACATGGCGTCCCAGTTTTCCAAAAAGAACTTCAAATTTTGATTCGTCTGACCACAGAACAGTTTTCCACTTTGCCACAGTCCACTTTAAATGAGCCTTGGCCCAGAGAAAACGCCTGCGCTTCTGGATCATGTTTAGATATGGCTTCTTTTTTGACCTATAGAGTTTTAGCCGGCAACGGCGAATGGCACGGTGGATTGTGTTCACCGACAATGTTTTCTGGAAGTATTCCTGAGCCCATGTTGTGATTTCCATTACAGTAGCATTCCTGTATGTGATGCAGTGCCGTCTAAGGGCCCGAAGATCACGGGCATCCAGTATGGTTTTCCGGCCTTGACCCTTACGCACAGAGATTGTTCCAGATTCTCTGAATCTTTGGATGATATTATGCACTGTAGATGATGATAACTTCAAACTCTTTGCAATTTTTCTCTGAGAAACTCCTTTCTGATATTGCTCCACTATTTTTCGCCGCAGCATTGGGGGAATTGGTGATCCTCTTCCCGTCTTGACTTCTGAGAGACACTGCCACTCTGAGAGGCTCTTTTTATACCCAATCATGTTGCCAATTGACCTAATAAGTTGCAAATTGGTCCTCCAGCTGTTCCTTATATGTACATTTAACTTTTCCGGCCTCTTATTGCTACCTGTCCCAACTTTTTTGGAATGTGTAGCTCTCATGAAATCCAAAATGAGCCAATATTTGGCATGACATTTCAAAATGTCTCACTTTCAACATTTGATATGTTATCTATATTCTATTGTGAATACAATATAAATTTATGAGATTTGTAAATTATTGCATTCCTTTTTTATTCACAATTTGTACAGTGTCCCAACTTTTTTGGAATCGGGTTTGTACACCAGAACGGTGTTGCAATGGCTCAGTCAAAGTCCAGACCAGAACTGTTGCGGTGGGACCTTAAGAGAGCTGTGCATAAGCAAATGCCTGCAAACCTTAATGAACTAAAGCAACGTTGTAAAGAAGAGCAGGCCAAAATTCCTCCCGAATGATGCAAGAGACAGATACTAATGAGATGAATTCTTCCATCTTAAAAATATATCTAAACTATGACATATGCTCTCAATGCAAAATGCTGAACAGTTAGTTAATGCATTCATGACCTCAAGGCTAGATTATTGTAATGCTCTACTGGGTGGTTGCCCTGCTCGCTTAATAAACAAACTCCAGCTGGTCCAAAACGCAGCAGCTAGAGTTCTTACTAGAACCAGGAAGTATGACCATATTAGCCCGGTTCTTCAACACTGCATTGGCTCCCTATTAAACTTTGTATAAATTTGAAAATCTTGCTGATTACTTACAAAGCACTAAAAGGTTTAGCTCCGCAGTACTTGAGCGAGCTCTTAACGCATTATACTCCATCACGTCTATTGCGGTCTCAAAATTCTGGCCAGTTGATAATACCTATAATATAAAAATCAACTGCACGCGGTCGATCCTTTTCTTATTTAGCACCTAAACTCTGGAACAGTCTTCTTAGCATTGTTCGGGAAGCAGACACACTCTGTCAGTTTAAATCTAGACTAAAAACACATCTCTTTACTATGGCTTACACATAGAACATTATCAATTTATATTATTCAAATCAGTTAAACGATTGTTTTAGGCTGCATTAACTTGGTCAGCTGGAACCTGGAACACTTCCAATAACACCTGATGTACTCGTTACATCATAAGAAGAATGGCATCTACGCTAATATTAGTCTCTCTGTTTATCCCGAGGTTTACTGTAGTCAGCCGGATCTGGGCCGTATCCAGATCAGATGGTGGACCTGCGCCTAGCCACGACCAACGCATCCCTGAAATGTCTGCAGAGACCGTGTCAACTAGACTGTGAAGGCCTCATCGTCACGTCATCCATTGGCACTGATCCTCAACAAAGATCCGTCTCCTGCGTGATAACTCCGATCTTCAACCAGATGGAACTGGACAAATATTCTAAATGTTCCGAGCTAATCTGACTTCTGACCTGTAATGTTGCCAGAATCATAATCATACACTGTTTGTTCGTCGGCCAGAGGAGAACTGGCACCCCGACTGAGCCTGGTTTCTCAAGGTTTTTTTCTCCATTATGTCACCTGAAGGAGTTTTGATTCCTTGCCACCGTCGCCTCTTTTGCCTTTGGCTTGCTCAGTTGGGGACACTAAATATTCAACTATATTACTGATCTGCCCGCATTGACACTATATGATAATTGAAATAAGCTGGATGACATCACCGTTTTCTCCAGAGCGATTGTACAGCCGAATCAAATTCTGTTGCATTATTTTCCTATTAACACTGTGAAGCTGCTTTGAAACAATTGGCATTGTAAAAAGTGCTATATAAATAAAGGTGACTGACTTAAATACTGTCATACAGAAAATGATTACTTCAACTGCTGCTAAAAGTGGCTCTACAAGCAATTGAATCATAGGGTGTACTTAGTTTGTCACCATGGCTTTTCCATTTTGGCTTTATTCTTTTTAAATAAATAATGACACGGTGTAATATGTCAATTGTTGTAAATTGCATCCAAGCGATTAACGTTTTAAATCTAATTTAGAGGTGCACATTCCTGGATAAATTAATAATCATGATTTTTTTTGTTTCTAATAGAGATCACGATTCTCCCACGATTCTGAACAGACAAGAAACAACTAAACAAAATAACATGTAATTTACTAGAGGTTCTGACAAAATGTTAATGGCTGCAGTCTATTGAAAATGTTTTATTAATTTGAATGAATTATTTAAAAAAAAAAAATTGGATTGAATAAATGATTCAATGACTCGCTCATAAAGTCTTCACTTGTTTTGCCAGTTTCTATTTTTAGATTTTTTTGTAATTTGTAATAGATGTATATAACACGTTATTTTTTCCATAACTAATTAATCAAATGAACGGGTTATATATATTGCATATTTTAATAAATGTATAGGTCATCCTGGTATTCTATGCATACAGAAAATGTGCATGTGCAGTAGTATGCTATTTTAAACATGCTTTTATGTTTCAAATTTATAATTTTAGTTGTAGCTAAACGGTACCAGTATTTAGTATCATTGAGATATAGACTTATAATTTTTTATTAATATAAGTCAGTTATTTTAGTACATCAGGTGAAACTAAATTAAAATGAGAAATGTTGCCTTGGCATCTAACCGAAAAAAAATTTTTTTTTTTTTTTTTTCTTTTTTTTAATATATTTTATTTATTTTCATTTATTGTACCCTGTAATTGCAATGTATGTCATTGTGGCACACAGTACACTTGTTTATGAAGTGTGTTACGTTAAGTATGAAAACCTAATCTGTGCTTTGGCCTGTCGTTCCATAGTTCTTTGAATTAATTACAACAGTGTAATTATCTGTGTATATTTAACTGGGCTGAAACTGATACACTAGTATTTGAGTTCATGTGGAATGAAGGCTATGGTAAATGTGGTCATGTGACAATGAGAAATGGGCACAGGTGATCTGGTATCATATGTCACCCATTTCCATTGTTGTAGAGCTGTTTAGTCAACTGTTAGACATAAAAGACACAAAAGCAACATGTAACGTCACACACACAATCACAAAATATAAATAACAAACAATTCTGTCATCATTTATCCACCCACCTTTATAGCATTCTTTCTTTTGCAGAACATTTTAAGTATAATGTTTGCATTGCTCTGTTGCACTTTTTAACTACTGTATGACCAGTGTAGTCCATTCCCCAATGAATGGCTCTTATGTGAATAAAAAACAAGCAGCATGATCATTGTATAAGCTTTTAAGATGGTTCTTTTTTGTGAATCAAAAGCATGACCGATATAGTTAGACTCCCTTACAAAGAAGCAGCTTATGAGTAATTCTAGTAAAGCGCAACATGCAATCCAATTCCTGTAATGACTAATTAATTTTTACTAGGGCTGGGCGATATGGCCATAAAATCATCTCTCGGTATTTTTTGGTAAATGGCGATACGGTATATATCTCAGTATTTTGGACATTTTTCTATTTTAATAAAAAAATAAGTATTTATTTAAAAAAAAAAAAAAAAAATGTTATTTCACATCCACATTCTATATCCAATGTTGTCCTACAAACAATGTTGATATTGAAGGCTATGAAAACAAATGGAGCGCAGCTGGAAGAAAACAAAACTAGAAGTTTTTCGCATTTCGTGGAAAGAGAGCATGATTGCATACAGAAAGGCCCTAAAAACTGCTAGATCTGCTTATTTCTCGACTCTCTTAGAAGAAAACAAACACAACCCTAGGTATTTATTCGATACAGTGGCTAAATTAACCAAAGATAAAGCTTCACCTTCTGATGTTTGTAAACAGCACAACAGTAATGACTTTATGAACTTCTTTACTTGTAAGATTGATAATATTAGGAAAAAAATTATAACCATGCAGCCGTCTACTACAGTATCACATCAGTAGTGTAGTTGTGCATTGTAGTGTCACTGAGGAAAAATTACATTCATTCACTGCTATAGGAGAAGAAGAATTGGCTAAACTTGTTAAATCATCAAAATCAACAACATGTATGCTCGACCCCATACCGACTAAACTACTAAAAGAGATGCTTCCAGAGGTCATAGATCCTCTCCTTAATATCATTAATTCATCCTTGACATTAGGATATGTACCGAAAACTTTTAAGTTGGCTATTATTAAACCACTTATTAAAAAAACGCAACTTGATCCTACAAAATTAGTCAATTACAGGCCAATCTCAAATCTACCCTTTCTGTCAAAAATACTAGAAAAGGCATTGTCCTCACAATTATGCTCCTTTTTAGAAAGAAATGGTATCTGTGAGGATTTCCAGTCAGGATTTAGACCGTATCATAGTACTGAGACTGCTCTCAGAGTTACAAATGATTTACTCTTATCATCCGATCGTGGTTGTATATCTCTATTAGTGTTACTCGATCTTAGCGCTGCATTCGATACTATCGACCACAACATTCTTTTGAATAGACTCGAAAATTATGTTGGCATTAGTGGAACTTCATTGGCATGGTTTAAATCATACTTATCTGACCGTTATCAGTTTGTAGCAGTAAATGAAGAGATGTCACACCGAACACAAGTTCAGTATGGAGTACCGCAGGGCTCAGTGCTAGGACCGTTGCTTTTCACCCTGTACATGCTACCACTGGGAGATATTATTAGGAAGCATGGCGTACATTTTCATTGTTATGCTGACGATACTCAGCTCTATATTTCTTCACGCCCTGACGAAACTTACCAATTCACAAGATTAACAGAATGCATAGCTGATATAAAAAATTGGATGACTAGTAATTTCCTGCAACTTAATTCAGAAAAAACTGAATTTTTAATCATTGGACAAAAAAACTCCACAAGTAGTAACCTAGAATACTGTCTAACACTCGATGGCTGCTCTGTCAAGTCGTCGTCGTCAGTTAGGAACCTGGGTGTGCTCTTTGATACCAATCTCTCATTTGAAAGCCACGTTTCTAGCATCTGTAAAACTGCATTCTACCATCTTAAAAATATATCTAAATTACGGCACATGCTTTCAATGCAAAATACTGAACAGTTAGTTCATGCGTTCATGACCTCAAGGCTAGATTATTGTAATGCTCTACTGGGTGGTTGCCCTGCTCGCTTAATAAATAAACTGCAGCTGGTCCAAAACGCAGCAGCTAGAGTTCTTACTAGAACCAGGAAGTATGACCATATTAGCCCGGTTCTGGCAACACTGCATTGGCTTCCTATTAAACATCGTATACATTTTAAAATCTTGCTGATTACTTACAAAGCACTAAATGGTTTAGCGCCCCAGTACTTGAGCGAGCTCTTAACGCATTATACTCCATCACGTCTATTGCGGTCTCAAAATTCTGGCCAGTTGATAATACCTAGAATATCAAAATCAACTGCAGGCGGTCGATCCTTTTCCTATTTAGCACCTAAACTCTGGAACAGTCTTCCTAGCATTGTTCGGGAAGCAGACACACTCTGTCAGTTTAAATCTAGACTAAAAACACATCTCTTTACTATGGCATACACATAAAACATTTTTAATTTCTATTATTCAAATCAGTTAAATGATTGTTTTAGGCTGCATTAACTAGGTCAGCCGGAACCGGGAACACTTCCAATAACACCTGATGTACTCGTTACATCATAAGAAGAATGGCATCTACGCTAATGTTAGTCTCTCTGTTTATCCCGAGGTTTACTGCAGTCGGCCGGATCCGGGCCGTATCCAGACCAGATGGTGGCCCTTAGCCTGGACATGACGACCATATCCCTGAAGTGTCTGTAGAGACAATAGTGTCAATTAAACTCCCCCCTGTAAATGCCGCATCGACACGACATCCTCATTAAACCCGTCCCCGGCGTGACAACTCCAATCTTTCGAATAATCCTACGAATATCTATTGATCTAATATGACTTCTGACTTGTAATGTTGCCAGAATCATAATCATACACTATTTGTTCGTCGGCCAGAGGAGAACTGGCACCCCGACTGAGCCTGGTTTCTCCCAAGGTTTTTTTCTCCATTCTGGCCCTGAAGGAGTTTTGGTTCCTTGCCACCGTCGCCTTTGGCTTTTGGCTTGCTCAGTTGGGGACACTTAAATTTCAACTATATTACTGATCTGCCCGCATTGACACTATATGATAATTGAAATGAGCTGGATGACATCACCGTTTTCACCAGAGCGGCTGTACAGCCGAATCAAATTCTGTTGCATTATTTTCCTGTTACCACTGTGAAGCTGCTTTGAAACAGTTGCCATTGTAAAAAGCACTATATAAATAAAGGTGATTTGATTTGATTTGACAAATATAGTGAATGTAATAAATGTAGGCTATACAATATATTATGTGCAAAAAAGGGGGTTAAAATCACATTACATTCTAACATTCTATTGTATTCTATCAATCTAAAAACAAAAATAAGTTTTATTTTTTAAATTCACTAAACTAAAAATGAAAATAAAAACAAAAACAAAAGCACAGACTAATTATAGTAGCCCACATTTTACATTATAATGGTCACTTTCATAAAATTACACTTACTTGTAGGTCCAACAACAAATATTTCAGCAATATGTATATTTTAGTCAGAATTATTGCGCTCTTATTCTATTGCGCTCCGTCTGTTTGGCATCACATCTCAAACTCATTAAACAGCGCGAGTCTGTCAGTCAGCACATGTATCTGTCAGAGCGTCTTAACTATATCTTACCAGTTTTTTTTGAAGCCCTTAATATAAAGTATGCGTCATGTTTAGGACAAATTGGATTATTTTTCAAATGCACTCGTATAAAACTACTGTATATCGATATAAACGGTATTGCCTCAATCCATATAGTTTCTATTAAATATATCGATATATCGTACAAACTCGATATACCGCCCAGCCCTACTTTTTACTACTAGTTCTACTAGTTTTTACTAGTTCTTTTAGTGAATCAAAAACATAAAGGTATGATCCGTGAAGGCGAATGACTCATAGGAACCGATTAATTTTAGTTAATCAAAAACATATGCACTGCGTCCGAATACAGGCCTACTTCCATATAGAATGTGAGTCGCATAGAATCTCCGAATTCATAGTATTGATAAACGATCAATACTATGATCGAAAAATCGTAAACGAAAAGTAACCGGATGACCTACTACTTCTGGAGAGATTCTGAAGTGTGCATATGATGGACACTTTACTATCCTATGAGGTCACGGGAGAGGATTTATGAATGGCAGTGAAGCGACGCAACTGACGCTGGTAAGTCACATGACAGTGACATCATGGTGGATGTAGTATGTTCGAATTTCATTCATACTACCCATATTCATACCATATAGAAAGCCTTTTAAAGGTCGTGAAGTTCAAATTCAAATTTTGCACCTCACAGTACGCAATTTCGATTTTCGCCGTGGAAGAGTAGGGACGTAGGTCACATGACAGTGACAAAAAGGTGGATGCTGTACTTTCGAATTTCATTCATACACACACATTCTGTACCGAACTGTGATGGGCAACATCGCGACTATGACGAGAAAAAAACGTATGCTTCAGCATTCTGTCCTTTTAGGGTCGCATCTTGTGACATCATATCCTGTTTTTGGTTCGTTTACATGTCTTTGGTCAGTGTTGCTTTCATAGATAATTCAAACCGCACCAGAGTTCGTTTGTAAGCGGACTGAGACCCATCTTTTCAGCGGTCTCGGTCCGTTTGTTTGGTGCGCACCAGGGTTCAGATGGCAGCATTTACACGTTCAAATGAACCGCACTAACAGAGCAATCGCACCAGAGTTCGTTTTAATCAAACCAAGTGTGAACACACACCCTTAGGAACCGGTTCTTTTTAGTGAATAAAAAAAACATAGGTTGCGATCCATATTGACAGTAGAATTTTATAAAAACAAAATGAATGAATGAAATAATTAAATTAACACGTTTGGTTAGTTATTTAATTGTTTATTATTTTAATTTTTTTATTTAATTCTTTTTAATTGTTTTTTCTCATTATTAGCTTGCATTTACAACGTTTATGGTGCTTTTTATCCTTGTTCAACATGCTTCCATTGTATGAAAAAAGCAGCATCAACATTCTGCTAAATTTCACCTTAAGGACCAGATTTACTAAACAGGGCAAATTAGCGTGAGAGCGCAACTCCAAAAAAAACGCAGATGGGAGTGGAAATTTCTGCGCGTGATTTAGTGACAAAATGCAAATTAAAGAACATGGACGCAGACGGATCTTTCCATAAGGACCAGCGCAATCTACCAAGAGCAGTGCAAATTAGCGTCTGGTTTAAGACAGTTTTTGGGCGGTAAATAATGGCGCAAATATCAGTAAACTGACGAGCGCAAACCTTTAAATCACCTTGCATGATTCATTTAAATACTCTCCTCCCATGAATTTTGCGTCTGAAAGGGAAACTCCTACATGCATATGCAATAAGATCAGCGGCAAAAATAACTGTATCCACGCCTTTTCAGCGCTAATTTTTCACTGCGTGTCTTTAGTAAATCCTGACAGTAGTTTTTTAACACCAAAAGAGGGTTTGCGCAGGCGCAAGCTGTTAGTAAATCTGGCCCTAAGTCTTTACAAATAAACGCTATAGGTTTGGAATGTCATGATGGTGAGTAAACGATGACAGAAGTTTTGCTCCACGCCCTTTGTGTCTGGGTACAGTTTTTTTTTTTCTGTGAAAGAGAAGACTGGGGTGGGGGTCAGTAGATTATGTTTCCATTTATACGCCAGTATGGCTGGCATCTTCTTTTTGACATGAACTTCAATTGACACCAGCATTTGTCTCTGGTAAACAACTATAAATGGTTTTGACGGCTTATCTTGAGTGATTTATTGTACCTGGCTTCAGTCACTTATAGCGCACACCTGTATTTGTTTCTCATTGCGTCAATGCCAAAATCTCAATGCTTTACTACGATCATAACCGCTGACTCTTAAGGCTCTTGAGCGATTCAAATGGTGTCAGATCTGACAAGACAGTCCAACTGGTGTCCGCACCGAATCAGAGCGAGTGTACCGCGGCGGGAAAGCGTGTCGAGGTGTGAAAGGGTTCCAGACAGTATAAGTGCAACACGACAGGCACGTAGTGCTCTAAAGGTATTCCAGTGTCCCAGATATAGTAATGATGACAATAGGGATTGTAGTTGAATTCTCTTTCAATGATAACAATGATAATGACTTTGCTTTATCCTACAGACCGACCAACTCTGTTTCACAGTGTTCGGCTCATTTTGGAGGGGTGTGAAGCTCTTTACCGAACTTCTTCTCTTTAAATTCAAATGCTGGTCCTTTTAAAGAGGACTCTTGAGTCTTACAAAAGCCTCCATGTGGAAGCATACCTCCCTCTAGTGGTTAATGACAATGCAGCTTTTCTGTTTGCACACATTCCAATAATACATTCCAACAGCTTTTAGAATTTGATTAGGAATTTGTTGAAGTTTATCACTGTTCTGCAATTTATTTTGTCCTTTCACTGCCAAGATGGTACATCTGTCTGTTCATTTTCTTGTTATCCAGATATCCTACACTCGTAAGAAAGTACCAAATTAGGGCTCTTTGGCTTGTAACAATAGCAGAACCCTTTTTGGTGCTAAATAGAACCATGCTTTGAAAGTGTCATAAATAACCTTTTTAATAATAGTTTATTTTCATTAATATTAGTATCTTCATATTATTAATGTTAGTATCCACCTGGTCTTATGTGTCCTCTATTTTTTTTTTTTTTATGTAAAACCCAAAACAACAGCATGTTGTGTCAATTTTTTTAATGACATGGCAAATTGTAGGAAAACATTACAGTGCTCTAACAACAGTTGTTAGCTGAATACATTAATAAATAACAACTGGCAATGAACATGATATAGATATAATAAAGACCAAGTTCCAGTGAAATATCTTCCCAATCCTCTATGGTGTCTTTACGTCCATCATTATGTGTGTATTCTGAGGGGCAGTTTCTCTCTGCAGATGATGAGGTTATGGTACGTGACCGCATCTGAAATACACAATTGAGTTTAGAGTTATAGTTTGTCTGTACATTTGATTATGTATAAACAATTATGCTTATGAAGGCCAAAATTAGCAAAAATGAACAGTACACCGCGTTCCGAATTATTATGCAAATGATATTTTTCTCTGATTTTCATAATTAGTCAATGCAAATGACAGTCAGTATAATTTTCAAGTTATCAACCATTAGGGTATAATTCAAATTTTACTGAACAAACTTTCTAATGATAACAGTATTTATTTCAAAAATAAAAAACTGAAAATGCACTGTTCCAAATTATCATGAACAGAGTTAAAACATTTTATAGGTTGTAAAGAACTGAAAACGGGCATTTGCTGAATTTGCAGCATTAGGTGGTCATATTTACTGAAATCAAAAGCTACTTCAATCAATCAAAAACATCCTAACAGGGCAAGTTACATTTTAACATAGGACCCCTTCTTTGATATCACCTTCACAATTCTTGCATCCATTGAACTTGTGAGTTTTTGGAGAGTTTCTGCTTGAAACTAGCCTCCCAGAGCTGCTGTTTTGATGCAAACTGCCTCCCACCCTCATAGATCTTTTGCTTGAGGATGCTCCAAAGGTTCTCAATAGGGTTGAGGTCAGGGGAGGATGGTGGCCACACCATGAGTTTCTCATCTTTTATGCCCATAGGAGCCAATGACACAGAGGTATTCTTTGCAGCATGAGATGGTGCATTGTCATGCATGAAGATGATTCTGCTACGGAAGGCACGGTTCTTCTTTTTGTACCATGGAAGAAAGTGTTCAGTCAGAAACTCTACATACTTTGCCGAGGTCATTTCACACCTTCAGGGACCCT
The DNA here is from genome assembly GCA_039654105.1 of Coreius guichenoti. Lineage (NCBI taxonomy): Eukaryota > Metazoa > Chordata > Actinopteri > Cypriniformes > Gobionidae > Coreius > Coreius guichenoti. The sequence continues at coordinate 24,376,922 of CM077192.1, forward strand.
AAAGGGGCCTACCAGCTCTCTCCCCATTATTCCGGCCTAAAACATGACTCCGCCACCTCCTTGTTGACGTCGCAGCCTTGCTCTGAATCAGCCACAAATCTCTTCACAGTACGATGATCACGCTTAAGTTTTCGTGAAATATCTAATGTTTTCATACCTTGTCCAAGGCATTGCACTATTTGACACTTTTCGGCAGCAGAGAGATCCTTTTTCTTTCCCATATTGCTTGAAACCTGTGGCCTGCTTAATAATGTGGAATTAATTATCACAGGTGTCTGAGATTCATTTCAGTGATCCAAAGAGCCCTGAGACACAATACCATCCATGAGTTTAATTGAAAAACAAAAAATGTAATGTTTATGACACTTACATCCAATTTGCATAATAATTTGGAACACGGTGTATGTGAGCCCTTTACTGTGTTAAAAGGAAAAAGTTATATAAAAGGGGTAGCTTTAATGTTTTTTGTGACTGTGTATGTTTAGGCATAAAGTAATAATAATAAAAAAAAAAAAGTCTAACAATATGGATCATAAATGTAATATCTCACTTTGTGAAGAAGAGAAGATGAGTATCCTTAACTGAACAGAGCTGCTCACACTTACATGGTCTGTTAAACTAAAAAGAGAAAAAAGACATGATTGGTAGGAAACCAGTTACAATATTTAAAGTTAAAATTTATAGACATTTTAATAAAGAAATAATTTACCTGTTGAGAGTGTGTTGACAATATTTGTAGTTGAATGGCTGAGCTGCAGAAAATCAGTAATGAGGCTTTGACCGTTATAGATTTGAAAAACAAAAAGGCGGGAATAAAGAACCCTAAACTCTAACAAAGAACCATGTCAGCATATAAAGGGTTCTTCAGGATGATACAGTTCTAAATAGAACTGTTACTATGTACAAAGACCTTTAAAGAACCATCTTTTTTTAGAGTGTAAGAGTATGTGAAATATTTTGTATTTTGCATAATATTGAATAAAACCTTATATATATATATATATATATATACACACACACACACACACACACACACACACACACACTCACCTAAAGGATTATTAGGAACACCTGTTCAATTTCTCATTAATGCAATTATCTAATCAACCAATCACATGGCAGTTGCTTCAATGCATTTAGGGGTGTGGTCCTGGTCAAGACAATCTCCTGAACTCCAAACTGAATGTCAGAATGGGAAAGAAAGGTGATTTAAGCAATTTTGAGCGTGGCATGGTTGTTGGTGCCAGACGGGCCGGTCTGAGTATTTCACAATCTGCTCAGTTACTGGGATTTTCACGCACAACCATTTCTAGAGTTTACAAAGAATGGTGTGAAAAGGGAAAAACATCCAGTATGCGGCAGTCCTGTGGGCGAAAATGCCTTGTTGATGCTAGAGGTCAGAGGAGAATGGGCCGACTGATTCAAGCTGATAGAAGAGCAACTTTGACTGAAATAACCACTCGTTACAACCGAGGTATGCAGCAAAGCATTTGTGAAGCCACAACACGCACAACCTTGAGGCGGATGGGCTACAACAGCAGAAGACCCCACCGGGTACCACTCATCTCCACTACAAATAGGAAAAAGAGGCTACAATTTGCACAAGCTCACCAAAATTGGACAGTTGAAGACTGGAAAAATGTTGCCTGGTCTGATGAGTCTCGATTTCTGTTGAGACATTCAGATGGTAGAGTCAGAATTTGGCGTAAACAGAATGAGAACATGGATCCATCATGCCTTGTTACCACTGTGCAGGCTGGTGGTGGTGGTGTAATGGTGTGGGGGATGTTTTCTTGGCACACTTTAGGCCCCTTAGTGCCAATTGGGCATCGTTTAAATGCCACGGCCTACCTGAGCATTGTTTCTGACCATGTCCATCCCTTTATGACCACCATGTACCCATCCTCTGATGGCTACTTCCAGCAGGATAATGCACCATGTCACAAAGCTCGAATCATTTCAAATTGGTTTCTTGAACATGACAATGAGTTCACTGTACTAAAATGGCCCCCACAGTCACCAGATCTCAACCCAATAGAGCATCTTTGGGATGTGGTGGAACGGGAGCTTCGTGCCCTGGATGTGCATCCCACAAATCTCCATCAACTGCAAGATGCTATCCTATCAATATGGGCCAACATTTCTAAAGAATGCTTTCAGCACCTTGTTGAATCAATGCCACGTAGAATTAAGGCAGTTCTGAAGGCGAAAGGGGGTCAAACACAGTATTAGTATGGTGTTCCTAATAATCCTTTAGGTGAGTGTATATATATATATATAGTATATTTCAGGGCAGGACTAGGACAAAATTTCAGGCTGGGAAATTTCACACCCATCCAGGCCATCCCATACACCCACAACAAATTTTGGAACCACGGAGAACCATATTTTTTGTATGGCCATCACATAAAAAAGGTTTAAATACTTAGGCAGGACCTTGCAAAATAATTAAAGTTTCTTTCTTGAACTGCACCTTCACTTCTCTTTTCCCTTTTCCTGATATCTCTCTGTCTCGACTCTCTCCCTTGTGTATGTGTACTTTTTTTGCTACATTTCTCCACAACTGAGGTGCCCCTGAGCAAGGCACCTAACCCCCAATCACCTCGCTCCCCGGGCGCAGCAAAAATAAAGGCTGCCACTGCTCCGAGTGTGTGTGCACTTGGATGGGTGAAATGCAGGGCACAAATTCTGAGTATGGGACACCATACTTGGCTACACCAAGCGTGCCACACGAGTCCTGAAAAGTGAAGCCAACGCACTTCGATCGCCCCCAGGTGACTGGATGCAGTATAGCTCATAAACCCCGCCCCTCCACGTAATGTAATGGGACATAGACAAACTAAACAATCAAATTACACTTCAAATACATTTTTTCCAAAGATGGTTTCTGTCATTTTAGGCTTTTTTTGTCTGTTCTTTACATAAGTTTGGTTTTAGTTAGTTATTTGATGCTATATAAACGGGGGTGTGACGTTATGATTGACAGCTTCTCTGAGTGAAGTAGTCACTGAGGTACCAACGGATATTTTCGGGAACTTCGGGAGGAGATTGGAGCTTTAACTTTAATTTCTACATTTCCATAACTGTTTATTTCACAAAAAGTTCAGGGGCGTGTGACTGATTAGGCGGGAGTGTGGACGGAACCTTGATATCGCGGCTCCACTTTTTGCTCACTGCTGCGCAGACTCGAGACCCAAGATGTCAGCGCCATATTTGAACACTGGCGGCTTCACTTACCTCAATGGAAGAGTCTATGGGCTACACACGTCAATTCACTTCTTCTTCAGCAGGTCTACTGTTATGAACAGAACTGTCTCAACACTGTTGCAAAAAACAAAACAAAACACCTCATTGTCATTTGTTTGCACAGAATCAAAATTTATTTTAGGTAAATTCAAAGTATCACATTAGGACAATGTGTTGTTTTATCTTAAAATGTCTTAAAGCTGCAGTCCGTAAGTTTTGCCTCTGTGTCGCCATCTCTGTTTGAAACCTGCAATTGCAGTTATTTGCAGAGTTATCATCTGTAGCGAGTTGTGCGTCGGCGCGGCTCCTCAGCGCGGATTAATCTAATGTTTTGGGGAGTGTGTGTGGCTGTCATTCAGTCACCACACCGGTGTGGATACTGTACTTCAGAATCACAGATTCTACGTCTTGGAGTATAACCTAAATAAGAATTTTCACCGGAAAATGTCATCTGAACAAGCAAGTAACATGTCTGCCACATTTGGGAAGAAAACATTACAATAAATCACGCTACCAACGGTGATTAAATCTAATGATCGCTCATATAACATCAAAGCGTGCAAATTATTATTATTGTTATACTTTGTTCTCAAATTGTTAATGTTAACAGCATCAGCATTGCGTGAATATCTGTATTTAGTGTTTATTAGCGTTAGTAGATTTCAATTTTTGTACAGTCTATTCTTTTGCTTTTGACTACGAGTGAATCTCCAGTTGTCACTGATGATTGTCGTTTGGGCCTTTCACTACAATCCGCCATCAAAATGATAAGTTTAATTATTCCAGCTGCTGTGAGAAAAGGCTATAAATGATCCGCTGAAGAACATGCGGTCCGCTCCTCACGTGCGTTACTACTACTAGCCGGACTCTTTCTTTATGTATGTATACAGACGTGACGTAATGACGCAAAGACATACTTGAATTTCTCGCTGAAATCCATGCCACTCTAATTATAACACATTATTACAAGCTTACCGTTGTGAATGGGGCTAAGGTAAGGAGATAGTTTGGAACACTGGCTTGTTGTGTACTTGCTCAAAAATTGATTTTGGATCATTTTTAACCAAAAAATGTTACGGACTGCAGCTTTAAATATCAAATATAACAAAGCTATTTCACGCAAATACATAAGAGCAAATTTTCTAAATTGCTTAAAGGGATAGTTCACCCAAAAATCAAAATAAGCCCATGATTTACTCTCCCTCAAGCCATCCTAGGTGTATATGACATTCTTCTTTCAGACGAACACAATCAGAGTTATATTAAAAAATCAAAGCTTTATAATGGCAGTGAATGGCTGTTTCTGTTTTGAAGTCCATAAAAGTGTATCCATCCATCATAAAAGTGCTCCACACGGCTCCGGGGGGTTAATAAAGGCCTTCTGAAGCGAAGCGGTGCATTTGTGTAAGAAAATTATCCATATTTAAAACTTTACAAACCATAATCTCTAACTTCCGCTAACTGTTGCACGCGTTCACGAGAGACTGGCGTTCCAGCGTATGACGTAGGACGCAGGCGTAACGTAAATTCCGGTGACGAGCGCGGAAGCGCAGAGGACAGAGCAAAACAAAACTTGGTTCGTGAGAACTAGCATATTCTCACCGGAGCGTCCAACGTCATATGGGTCATTCTTCAATTGGGGTGGCAAATGAGAGGCAGAAATTGTAAAAATGCTTGTTTGTTTTCTTTTAATAAAATGTATTGCTATGCATTTAAAATTAGTTTAATATGCTATATCCATTAAAATTGAAGCTTAATAACATTTAGATTTTTAAATAATTTTAATCAAACACTGGTGAAACAACCACTTATGTCTATGGTGTTACCAATATTTGAAGTTAAATTTTGGTTTGTTCTAAAATGAGCAGGGATATGCAACTAGCTAATAAATAAATTACTTTAAGGACTCAGTTTCATTAATCATTTAAATTTCATTTTTTAAAAGAAATGTTTAATTGTTTATCTTGGCCCCTATTTTTGCCAAAGAAGAATTGTTTCCTTTTTTAAAAATGTGGATATACATCAAAAAAGGCAGGAAAAATGATCTGTGCTACCTTTATAGTCTTTATTCTAAAAGATGAAATCCAGTCTAAAAACATTAAATTATAAGATTAAATGGCTCTGAAGGAAAGATATTTCAGATAGGCCTACATTTTGAAGTAACACCACAGATGTAATATTGCATAAAAGGTTTGTGGAGTTACTATAGAGTCTGTGGTGTTACCAGGAAAGACAGTAACACCACAGACAAATTAGCCTAAATCCAGAGTTTTCTAAAATGGAGGCTGCCATCATGATGATTTCAAGATCAGGGGACATTTTGGAAATATTAATAAGTATGTATTTATCAAAATTTTTATTAAAATATGTAAAATCTGCAAGTTATCAACATAACACCACAGACACAAATAAAGTGCGACACATGAAATTTAATAAGAAAGAATGTCCTCACCATGCACCCCTCAGATCAACCAGCACCTGCAATGACCTTTACACACAGAAAGTAGTCCAGATAGATTTCCCCCTTTTCTTAAAGGGGCGACATCCATTGTTGTAACACCACTGACATGAATTTGGGGGACACTACTTTTTTCTTAGATATTACAAAATATGTATTTTTTAAAACAATTTAATAAAATTGTACATGTTAAATAAAATCTATATTCACAATATAAACACTTTATTTGTGTTAAAAATGTTATATTGTTGCAATTACATTCCATGATACCTCTCTGAGGTATGGTGTGGACATGCATATTTTGTTACAATTGCAATCTCTCAAACTCAATTAAATATGTATTTTAAAACAAAAATGTAACTATTAATAGTGCACAAATTGTGTTTATCCTACAGAATACAAACATTTTATAATTTATTGGTATTTAACGTTTATTTCAACTGTTGTAAAGTAGAGGGACACCACTTGCCGCCCCAAATGAAGAATGACCCATACGCTGGAACGCCAGTCTCTCATGAACGCGCGGACGACAGTTAGCAAGTTATTACAGTTTGTAAAGTTTTAAATATGGATATTTTTCTTACGCAAACACATGGCTTCGCTTCAGAAGGCCTTTATTAACCCCCGGAGCCGTGTGGAGCACTTTTATGATGGATAGATGCACTTTTATGATCGATAGATGCACTTTTATGATGGATAGATCCACTTTTATGGACTTCAAAACAGAAACAGCCATTCACTGCCATTATAAAGCTTGGAAGAGCCAGGACGTTTTTTAATATAACTCTGACTGTATTCGTCTGAAAGAAGAATGTCATATACACCTAGGATGGCTTGAGAGAGAGTAAATCATGGGGTAATTGTCATTTTTGGGTGAACTATCCTTTTAAATGTCACAATTAGTACAATAATAAATACATAATGGCAATATCTTTACAGAAAAATCATAATACTGAACATGTTATTGCATTATTACTCAGTATTTTTTGTATTATTGTCTGCCCTAGCTAAACATACATCGACGTGCATATCTGTCTGCTAAATTACTACCGTAACTTTACAATAGATAATAATTATGTCACTTACTTTTTTTTTTGAGTGACGATAGTGCTAATATTTGCTAGCAGTTTAATACTTAGCTAAGTTGACGAAGACAAGTAACGTTAGCCTATTTACAGATGAAACTGACCTGCATTTGAAGCTACATTTCGCTCGTTCTTCTTTGAGAGCTTTCCCTCAATGCTCCACCTGGCCGCTTCCTCGAATCACTCGCTCTGTTTGAAACCGTTTGGCGGACGCGCGGAACGCACGTGAGCCGACTTGTTGCGTTGTCAGTCAAGACTAAACGTTTCATGATTTACAATCGATTTACTATCGATAATTATCACTTGTTTGCTATCACAAATTTGAGCAATTATATATAATTTAAAAGGCAATAATATATAATTAAAAATAATAATAATAATAATAAAAAAACATTAAAAAAAAGAAAGAAAGAGAGCAGCGGGCCAAAGTTGCCAGGCCACCGGGAATTCTAACAGAGCACTTTAGCTAACGTTCTGCCAAGGTTCTCTCAAGGTTATGAACAAACGTTCTTCCAGTAACGTTAATAGAACGTTCGTTCAAAGTTATGTGCTCTTTAATAACGTCATCACAACACTAGCACAAAAATGTTATTTAGCTACACATCATTCGTGGAATGTTTTTCTGAAACATTTTAGTTCGATGTTAGTCTGATGTTTTTTAAACTTTACTTTTTTCAGATGGTTCGGAGAACATTCAAAATTAACATTCTCATAATGCTTGCAAAATGATGAAATAGAGAAAACATTCCCTTAATGTTTTCGCTGACGTTCACATAACCAAAAAAGGTTTTTAAAACATTTCAAAAACGCTTTGAACATTCTGAAAACATTCAGAAATAATGTTTTTATAATGGGAAAGTTAGCAAAGCCTTCTTAGAACATACTTTTGTTAATTGGGTTTGTCTTAAACATATTAAATATTAGCGCTGTCAAATCGATTAATTGCATCTAACATAAACATTTGTTTACATAATATATGTGTGTGTGTATATAGCCTATACACAGACACATACATATATAATATAAATATAATAATATATATCCACACACATATATTATGTAAACACAAATGTTTATGTTAGATGCGATTAATCGCAATTAACTGCTTTGACAACACTAATAAATATCCTTCTCCTTTATTTATTTTGATATATTGTGTAGGCCTACTGTATTTACTTTTTTCTATCCCACTGGATTTTTTTTTTTTGTTTGTTTTAAGAATATATTCATATATTTTAAACAAATTCACTAAAAATGTTTGTTGATAAATCTTTAAAATGTATCTCTAAATCTAAGTCTTACTATCCTAATCAGTTTGGCTTCCAATAAATGTGTCTTGGTGAGTGTCTAGATATTTTTATGAAAAATAAGACTAATATTAAATCATATAGGTCATACTGACATTGACCAAAATATTCAGAAATGCCATGAAATGTCTTCTCTTATTAGCATGTTATTGTTATGATCTCACTGGAGCATGAACATCAGCTTGCTGATGCCTCAAAAATGCTGATTTGAAAGTGATGCGCTCACACCTCTCAACCCAAATCACATCATCCCTCAAAACAGCGAAGGTCAGACTGTAAATTAAATCCAATCCCCATGTTCATCGCTCTGACCTTATTGAGGCCTGTTACATAACACCAGTTTTTCCATCAGAGAGGAGCTTCATTATCACGCAAGCAGGTGTTGATTATCCCCTGTAAAACGAGTCTTAACAGTCCTTACAGTGAGGAGGCCTCTGCCAGCGCAGTGACATTACAGGACTGTAGTGCTGGCATATGTTCTCATCTGTCGTGTGGCGCTGCCTTCTGCTGAGTAAACATACTAAGTGAACGTCAACATTTTTGTAGTTTGGTCTGGTATAAAGGAATGTTTCAGGGAGTTAAGGGCTGTCAACTGGCAACGAGAATCTGATTCGTTCCTTTTCGCATGTAATTCACTTAAAGGGATAGTTCACCCAAAAATGAAAATTCTGTCATCATTTACTCACCCTCAAGTTGTTCCAAACCTGTATGAATTTCTTTCTTCTGTAGAACACACACACACACAAAAAAGATATTTTGAAGAATATGGGTAACCAAACAGTGGCCCCATTGATTTCCATAGTATTTTTTTTCCATACTATGGAAATCAATGGGGCCCATCAACTGTTTGGTTATCCATATTCTTCAACAGAAGTAAGAAATTCATACAGATTTGGACGTGTATGGTTTTTGGTTTCATTTTTGGGTGAACTATCCCTTTAATGAAAGTCTACGACATTCCAGAGTGTTTCAAGCATAAATGTGCTTGAGTTAATAGTTTGTTAAAGCACTTACATTATTCCTTTTTGTGTTTTATCTGATCTATAAAGTATCTAAAGACAGGGCCGTAACCACAATAGACATTGAGACAAGTCCCCCCCAATAATTAGAAATGCCCAAATTGTCCCCCCAATATTTGAAATTCTTGCACCGCTCTGCTGCACTTCATTACACAGCGCTCTGCATGTTAGGATGACAAAAAGGTTTAAAAGTTAAAGTCTGGTCTGCCTCAGCGGTCTAACAACGCTCGGCAATGTCAAAATGATTGAGATGACCAATCAGATCAAAGTAGCCTTCTTACGCTCTCTTTTGACTATCGCTTAATGCCGTTGCGGAGACTCTATTCTTTCCGGTGAACTCACAAAACAAAATACACACAACAGAATGCACACAAATGTGTCCCTGCTCTTAATATACAATCATTGATGAACATCTTTGATTTTAATATAGAAAAAACAAAAACTATATGAGGGCAGATTAGAACCCAGACCTTTGACACAGTTTACAAAAATTCTACACCCAGACCACTAAGGAATTCAAATATTAACAGTGGATCTAGCCTAATTTATTCACTAACGTAAAGAATCACGGGTCTAACAATATATTTGACGCAAATTAATGCTAACAGTATTTGCAAATAGTCCCAAAATTATTATTTCCTAGCTAGAATTAGACATAGAATTTCGTTCACTGTACTGTTTCTTCATGCTTTATAAAAATAAAAAAATTGGTCCCCCCCAATGTTCAAGCCATGGTTACGGCCTTGTCTAAAGATTCCTTTTTGTGGTGGATTCCCAGCTAACAGGGACCATTCTCAGAACTTCTTAGGCTAACATTCTGGCAATTTATTTATTTATTTATTTATTTTTCCTGAAACGATTTAGGGTGTGTTCACACTTGTAGTTTGGTTCGCTTGGTTCGTTTATTCTGGACCAAAAAACCCCCAAAACATTTAGTCCTGGTCCGCTTAGCATTCACATTGGCATTTTAACAAAGAACCTAAAGGCATATGGATATGTTGACAACCATGACTGGTCAGCTTTTATTACGTATATTTTGTGATGGAACTTACCAAACATCCAAAACAATGCTATATTATGGGCTAAAAGCACTCGTTGTATGTGTTCAGGGTTGCCAAATTTTAAGTTCTGATTGGCACAAATATCGATTTCGATCTTGATTCAGTATCAATTCATATGTATAGCCTAATGTACATATATAAGTTTGCCTTTTTAGCACTATTTTAAACTTTTCTTGGGTTAAATTATATTTGCTCGCATTCATTAATATTCACTTGTGTGTGCTTATATAAGAATCATTAAAAATATTAGGATGTAAGTTATTAACGTTTTAAAATGTCACATTTAAACAAATCTAGTGTTTGATCATGTCTAAATATTTATTCAAATGCAAAACCTAAAAATAAGTAAGCAGTTATGATCTGCAATACTTTTTTGAGCAACTACACTAGATAGGCCTACATGTATATTTATTAAAGAGCCATACAGGCACCTAGTGGTAATGGCATTACAAATGAAAATTATTATTTTTCCAGCCACAAAATGACTCTATTTTGCCTCTTTGCATTGGAATTCTCTATTTTAACCTTAATTACTACACTAATTGTAATATAAATAATACAAATATTAGAAGAAAAATATTTAGTGGTCATTAATGGACCATAATTATTGCACAAATAGTATTTAGTAAGATCTCCTCAAAATATTCAATAAATATTATTGAACTAAAATATAGAACATTTATTTAAATGAAAAATAGTATTGTATATAGTATAGTATATAGTATATAGTGTATGGTCACATTTGACCACCAATGAGTATGAGTGTGACCAATTAGTAAGGAATACCTGAGGGCTAAATACAAGAAAAACATTAACATTAATGTTAACAATGTTGCATCTCCATCACTCTCCATAATAAAATGATACTGTAAATGTGGTTGACGTAATAATCAATGCATACTATGCTGTACTGTTTACCAAAAATGGCTGCAAATACCTGTATAGTAAAGCTGTTGTCTATCCGCTTAAGCCATTCAAATGTATTGACAGCGCTGGTTTGTTTAGAACTATTGAGAGCTCCATGAACCACGTGACCGCGCGCGCCGCCGGGAAATGAAAGCATGTCGCAACCGGTCGGACCTCTGTTTTTCAACGGCTCTGGCTTTAACTGTTATACCACAAAAACGGTATTTATTGTTTGAATTTCGTATTAAAACTTAAAAAATGTAAAAGCTTAGACTTTGTTTCATATCAAAAGCAGGTTTGGCAATTTGGCGTGAGATTTACATGGGCAGAGTGAGAGCGTGAGACAGAGCCTGAAAGCGTGTCTCACGCCAAATGCGTGAGAGTTGGCAACCCTGCCGCAGTGTAACTACATATGATGTTATTTTGATCAGCGTAGAACTTGTGAAGAGCTTATAAAATGTGTATAGGAGTCAAAACAGCGGCAGGAATCCACCCGTCACACACACAAACGAAGATCTGCTGCGAGACGCGGTTCTGACGCCTGTACAGAACTGTGATGGGAAACATCACGACTATGACCAGAAAAAACAGGTATGCTTGAGATATAACATATGTGCTCATAATTAAATTAAATGTTGTCATTTGGTGTGAAGCATATTGTTTGTTTGTGTGTGTGTGTGTGTGTGTGTGTGTGTGTGTGTGTTTCCACAGGTCCACCTTGTTGCTTAGGTGTCTATGTGAGATACCAATAATGAGAGTGACCTTTGCTTCAGATGCATTATTATTCTGTGTAATTGCAATTTGTGGCAAGTTGCTATTATAGCCAAGGTCTCAAAGTTAAAATAATCTAGCATCCAGCTCTAAATAAATGATTTTGAGTTAGTTTCATGGTGTTCATTAGTGGTCCACACAGCGAAGCACACACGTCCATATAAGCTGCGAATGCTCTGCATACCCAAGCCATTCATGGACTCGCTGATTAGTATTAACACTAGAAATTACTATAAATTCCCTTGTTTGAGGTGTACCATAAAGCTTACATGATATTATAAATGTTAGTAATACGTATGTAACTCTCTGTCATTTATTTATTTGCCAAATAATTTTCTTCAAATCTGTAGTTCCGGGTATGCGGATCCACAGCAGCTTTGGCGCCTACACTCTGTTGTTATGTATCGTCATCACTGTCCCGCCTTCTCATTGGTTCGCTGGCATATGAGGGATTTAATGAGCAGAGCTGTGAGCGGATCGCTCGCCCAAGAGGAAAAATGTGCTGTTATTCCCAGATCTCGATCACCGAAAATCACACTGTATTTGATACAGAACTAAATAGACCGAATCAAGTGAAAAAGAAGTCATAACTGTTAAAGACAGACCTACTGTAAGCAGACCTGTAATTATCTGAGGCTGTTAATCATAGTAATCATAATTTGTTAAAGTCATCAATTCACATTATTTCAACTTCTTTTTTAAAAGAATAATTATATTTTTATTATACTTACATTTATTCTAATGATATTTTAATTATATTTTATTTATAATAGGCTACTAATATTTATTATATTCTTAATAAAAAAAAAATGTAAATTGACGCCTGCCATGGTGTTTCTTATTTGTAGTCTCTGATTTAGATGTGTGTCCCATAGACTGTAGGATGTGTCCTCAGCCGATGCGCTGTACCGTTTAAAGGTAAAGCATTTAGTTTATGCGACATTAGTGCCACCTAGCGGAATTACAAAAATACAGCATATTTTGCAAACGCACCTTCCGCGCATCGTGCTTGACTCACCTCAAACACAACTCAACAGCTTTTATGGGTGCTTGTGAAGGCATCAACAGGTAAATGTAGACTACTTTCAATAAATGGTCAAATATATTAGGAAACTTTTAGCTGTGTTGCTATGAGTCATGAGAGTAAGCAACTGAGCAGCTAACACTCTGTCTAGAGCGAACGCGCTTATTATAAACTCATCCAACGTGCAGGTGCATTTTTGACATAACGTGTCATCCAGCATACCCAGGTAAAAAAGTCACCGCTCGCCAATGATATACAATATATGTGAATCATTTCCACATAGGCCTATAACACTAAAACTGTATGGACTAGAGTTGAAATGCTCCAGTGGTTTGGATTTTCACCTATTTCCCAATAATATTCAGGGCAGAAGCGATCTGAAATGTATTAACAGATTCAATCCATTTGCTAGAAATAATAACACAGCGGCACAGCAGAGGTGTTACAACTAATTCAGCTGCTTTAGAAAGTGAGATTTTATATAAGCCGATTGTAAGTCAGAAAGTGAGACACTGCTGGAGGTTTTTGAAATATGGATAGGATTCCTCTGTTATTGCTCTGGAGGCTGTGGACAGATGGAGTGTCTGATGAAAGATATGTTTGCTAATAGTTACAAAAGACTGTAAAGGAATAGGTGTGTGGAAAGCCTTTATATGGAGATGATTTGGGCGTGTTTTATGTGAATCTAACTTTGGATAGGCGTTGCTCATTTAGAATACCCCATATCAGGGGCAGATCTAGAAAATTATTTACAGGGTGGCATAAGGACTATGAGGAGTTTTTTTTGTGGATTTGTGGCCTGACATACACATTCATGTTCATGAATATGTGAATGAAACCGTTGCATTATCACCAAGTAATCATCTAAACTGTTTAAAATGAAATAACAAAATGTCAGTATAGGACAGCAAGTCTAAACACTATGTATATAAAAAACATCAAAAGATTATAAATGTCTCTGAGCTTGTATCATTGCTACATAGAAAACACAAGTTGTTTTATGAGTATTACATAGGCTACTTGTTTTATGAGTATTACATAGGCTACTTGTTTTATGAGTATTACATAGGCTACTTGGATTATATAAGTCTTAAGTTTAAGAGCAACAAAATCTTGTGAATTTGTTAACATTAGAAAGATATAGCCTACCAAAATATCAAAGCACCGAGTACTGGATCCGTTTTGCTAACAATGTTTGAGTTTCTGTTATTAACAGAGGTGGAAATGCCAGTATGGATGTTATGGAAGGTCAGCCAACACTTTAGCAAACACCCAGAACATCCATCTATTCTGACCTAACTTCAAACTATTTTACACTTTTAAAGAAGATGAGATGAGATGGAAAATATTGCAAGACTTCGACCTGCTCTATCCCTGCCTGATATGACAAATACGACACTGTTCTTGTCTAGAGATGTTCTGTCCATCCATCCATCCATCCATCCATCCATCCATCAACCCATCCATCCATCCATCCATCAACCCATCCATCCATCATCCATCAACCCATCCATTCATCCATCATCCATCAACCCAGCCATCCATCATCCATCCATCAACCCATTCATTCATCCATCATCTATCAACCCATCCATCCATCCATCCATCCATCATCTTCATAATGAATTTGAGATGAAAAAACTAACGTCTGCAGCGCCATAACCATAAAAAGCAGCCACAGGTCCTTCCAGTATGGATGTTATGGAAGGTCAGCCAACCCTTTAGCAAACACCCAGAACATCCATCTATTCTGACCTAACTTTAAACTATTTTACATTTTTAAAGAAGACTTTCTGAGGTGGAAAATATTGCCAGACTTCGGCCTGCTCTATCCCTGCCTGATATGACAAATATGACACTGTTCTTGTCAAGAGATGTTATGTCCATCCATCCATCCATCCATCCATCCATCCATCCATCCATCCATCACCCATCCATCCATCCATCCATCCATCCATCCATCCATCCATCATCTGTCCATCCATCCATCCATCCATCCATCCATTCCAGCTATCGGAATTGCTGAACACATCCAGTAATTAGAGACGTTATAGAATATTACAATATAGCTGTGGCGAGGTGGGCGAGCGAGAGAGAGATGTGGGAGGAGCGAGTGAGACCAGTGCGTGATTTAAGAATGAGCGTCACCTGCGAGGCACACCGGTCTTGAGTCCTCTCATGAGGGAGCTCGGAGGCATATAAGGACGAGCGACACCAGTGAAGGACGAGAGAGGACCAGGCCTGGAATTTACGTTGTGTTTTGTTTATGTTTTATTATGTGTGTGCATGGCAGCCGTCCGTGAGGGGCTGCCCGCATTACTTTTAGTTTGTTTACTTTGGATTAAAGTCATTGTGAACGTTTGCCGGTTCCCGCCTCCTTCTTCCCTGAACTAAGAACGTTGTTACAATAGCATTATAATTTGTCATAATAAAATGTCTGTTAACATAATGAAACAGATACAAAAGACAGACATCTTTTTGTCAGTAACTTAATGAATATGAAATGAAGGAACTAACGTCTGCAGCTCCATAACCATGAGAAGCAGCCACAGGTCCTTCAAGGAGACAATGAATGGAACAATTAGTTGAAAATACATCAAGTATGCTATTGATAATTAAATACATCCACAATAATGCATACTTTCTTTTCCCCCTGGACTTCTTGTCCATTGCACTGGCGTCGACAGCTTCCACAGAGCTCTGTTCTAGACGTCAGAAACAGTCATATGAGTGTTTTCAGGGAAATGTAAAGAGAAAAACCTGGCACGGTCCCCTACACTGACGCAGCTGCTTCTTCCACTGCGATCTTCAGCACTTCCTCTTCAACAGGCTCTTTCTGGAGCGTCTCCTCTGGTTTTATCAAGCATCTCAAAGGGGGTAGAATCTCTCTACGGTCTATTCTGATGCATTAACACAGTTTCACTGATGATCCAGAACAAACCCTAAATCCAGGATAGAGCGGCTGAGTGAATGTGGTCTGGACTGTGTGGATGAGGCTCATTGTGTCAGAGACGCTGTAGAAGGACAGAGTTCCTGCACTGTGATCCACATACAGTCCTATCCTATTGCTGATGGACACTACAGGGAGATTAGTGCATATCTTATTGTGCCAGAATGAGTAACTGGAGGGAGAGCAGATCAAACTCCAGGACTTATCATTAAACCCAAACAAACACTCATGACCCGCTCCCTTCCTGCTGATGCTCTTATATGACACTGATATATACACTTTATCCCCACTCCACTCAAGCTCCCAGTAACAGTGTCCACACACACTCTGTCTACACAACACCTGAAGATATCTTTCAAATCTGTCTGGATGATCAGGATACGGCTGCTTTGTGTCAGTGTTAGTCTGTTCCTCTCAGACACATAGAGGTGTTTATGCTGTAGCGTCTGGAGTCTGTTTTGGAGCTCTAAGTGTCAGAAAGCTTTTAGCTTTAGACGTTTGCATATAAATGAAATGTCCTGGCACAGAGAAGTCTGAACTAAATTGCTCCGTTGTCACTTCTATGGCTTGGCCGAGATCAAGCAGACCACCCCTATAAGACTCCAAAGGGGGACACAATCTCTCCCCCTTATCAACACATGTACCCCCCCCCCCCCCTTTTCTTTATGTAGCTTTTAATTAAACTATCCTGGAATGTATATGAAATATTCCTTTGTGTATGTTCCCTATGTTATACTCTACGAAGTCACAAATGTTAAAGTCATCTTAAATGCTTGCATTAATCTGTAAAGGATGTATTTCTGCTTTTATACCTCCAAACCGAAGCTTGTTTGGTATCTGAATATTCACCGCTCTGTTTCCTAACCAACTATGCACAGTATGTGATTGTGAAATACATCATGAGTTGTTTAGCTCCTTTGGAGTAAAACTGTACTAATTCTGAAATCCTCATAAAGACATACCATTGGGTCATAAAACTAATACAATGGGACCTTCTCCCGCCTAAAGTCCACACCTACGATTGGCCATTTCAGGAAAGATGGGCGTATGTTAATGGGCCTTAAAAGACAAAGGACAGGCCTCCTCGAGTTCTCTTCCTCTTCTTCGCACCTTCCTCCCATCATCTCAACTCGGCTCGCCTCCTTTGCCAGGCGGCTTCGGCCCTGGCTTGGCGGCTCAGTCACGTTGGTTGGTTCCTTTGAAGTCGGCGCGCTCCGCGACTCAGTCCCTGGCCACAGGCGGCCAGGCAACACGCGCCATCTTAGCGCGCTCCATCTCAGCGCTCAGTCAACTTCTAAAACTCAGACGAGACGATCTCCTCTTCCTCCCTTTTCGGCATTCGTTCTAACCACCTTCAAACTTCCCGCGGATTGACAACGCTCCGGAAGGACCAAAAAGAACGCTCCATCTCAAAGAACGCTCTGAGAGGACTCACACGCATTCTTTTATACTCAGCACAAAGCAACCCATGCAAGTATAAATTCCATCGAAATTTAGATGCGTTTTAAGATTTGTACCCCTGTTTAAGGTGATATTATTATTTGCTGGCTCTTTGTGGTTATGTCTGTGAAATTGCCATTCCTGAACCTTTCCTTTCTCTTTCTTTCTCTTCTTTTCATTCTCTCTCGTTACTTTTTGTTATTCTGTATATACATGTATTCTTTATTTAGTCGTATGTATTCGTAGTTTCAATTATTAAAACCCTGTATCCACGTTTGATTGTCATTGTTGCCGCTCACAGAACATAGTCACTTTAATGTTCAGATCTAGCTACGAGCTCTCATATTTTTGAATACTTTAACTAAATACCCTAATAGTTCTGAAAGTTTATTCTTCGTGACCAGAAGGATAACCTTCCCGAAGATTTGGTAGAAAGAATAAAACTTTGTGAGAATTGATCAGGAGATTGTACTGTCGGTTCGGGGACGAACGGATCAGTCTATTTTCGGATTAATTCTCTAAAGGTCATTCTGATTTAGTAGATATATTCGTAGTTAATTGCAATCCATTGTTAACCATATATATATTACATAAATACCTAGGTTAGGTATTTCCCTTTTGGGTAATTTGGAGATTTATAATTTGATCATAACCCGTTACGATTAATTATAAATAATTAAATATTAATATCCATAATTCCCTATTGAGCTAATTTTAATTTATTAACATATGTAGCCGAGTCGCTACAATGCACTGTGTTCAGATCCAGAATGAGCTGATGGAAATCTGAAGGAGAGAAAACACATTAGAATCAGGACTTATGAATCTGTATGATCTTTTAATGTATCTGAACTCTTCATGGCCTTAATGTATCAGCAGTGTCTCAGTACAGCTGACCAGATCCTGTGCACATCATCATTTACAAACTCTTCTATAATGTTTTCTTTCTGATTCTACAGGAAGAACATTGTGTTTAGTTTCACTGGGCCTCATTCATGAAACACGAGCAGAGCAAATATTTGTGTAAATCGTTCATAAAGCCGTTCGTACATAAATTTTCGGATTCATGAAAATGTTCGTATTTTCAAAACGTTAGTTGGTACGAAAGAAATTTACACCTGCTCCCTACCACATGTAAATGGTGTGTAAAACATTTGAATGTTCTGTGTTCTAATTTAGGCAAACTGATTACATTGCATTTTGATGCACTATGTACCATAATAATATTTCACGAGTTGATTTGCCTTGTCTTTTTTTGTTTAAATGTTCAACTTTGTGTAATAGGCAGTGCTCGTCACTGTCACTTTTTACCCAGCCGTCCAATCACAGTGGAGGAGGGGCGGGTCAAATTCTACACCGACCAATCATCCTACTTGTACAACGACTAAACAACAATGGAGAAGTTAATATTGCTGGTTACTGCATTTTAATATTCAGTAATAATTCTTCAAAATTAGATACTGGTAACACATTACTGCCATGGATATTCTGTATCCTAGCAACCAAAATATCTCAGCTGGAAAAAAGCTGCGCTTGCAAAGCGCTTTCAAGCACCACCAGCTGGCCATTTTCAGAGAAGCACCAGGCATTCCCTTACAGAAAACCCATGTGGGTTTTCTGTAAGGGTTTTTTACCTGGCTAAAAATGCTTTGGTGGACACACGATAATTGAATATTTATTGTTAGGGGTATGGCCAATTGGTCTCTTTAGTATTTATGCAATATACTGGAGCCAAACCTGAGAAAGAAGTCCAGAAGATTCCACGGCGTTCCTGGACACGTAATTTGCGTAGTTGTAACTCATGGGTGGGGATTGTGCTAATTATGAATGAGCGTGCACACGCGCCCTATTTACGAATGTTAGGAACTCATTAATATACACACGTTTAACTACCGAATCCGTGGTTTGTGAATCCGGAGGAGAGTTTTCGTTAAGGTCCATTTTACACACAAATTACTCTGAATTTGCTCGTATATTTACGAAAGTTTCGATGAATGAGGCCCATTGTGTTTTGGTTTGTTTCTGTTTTGTAACCCTCCACTCCAGAGCTCCATCCATGAGGAAACTCTATGCCTTGAATTGGAGATTATTCACTTCATGATGCGGAAATCACCAGTTGGACCCAGTTAACTGCCCGGTGGGTGTAGTGCTGGACTTCCTGCAGGAAAGTTTTCTGGTCGATGACGTCACCCGCCTATGACGCTCCGTCACGCCATTGGACTGATTCCATACGTGCTTCACGACGCAATCACGCAGAGGCGTTCCCGCAGCGCTTCGACGCAGCATCTCGTTCCCTCTTCAGGGAACTAAGGTTACATACGTAACCGAGACGTTTTTCTGCTGGTTTTCTTAATGACTTACATTGTCTTGGGATTCATGTAGGTGAATGTGACTGTGGAAATAAACAGACATGAACAGTGTGAAGAAAATTAAAGATAATATGATGGGAGGACTCATTTCTGAGAGCAGATGAATCTCCAGTATGACCACTGACAGGTGAAGTGAATAACACTGATTATCTCTTCATCACGGCACCTGTTAGTGGGTGGGATATATTAGGCAGCAAGTGAACATTTTGTCCTCAAAGTTGATGTGTTAGAAGCAGGAAAAATGGGCAAGCGTAAGGATTTGAGCGAGTTTGACAAGGGCCAAATTGTGATGGCTAGACTACTGGGTCAGAGCATCTCCAAAACTGCAGCTCTTATGGGGTGTTCCCGGTCTTCAGTGGTCAGTATCTATCAAAAGTGGTCCAAGGAAGGAACAGTTGTGAACCGGCAACAGGGTCATGGGCGGTCAAGGCTCATTGATGCACGTGGGGAGCGAGGGCTGGCCTGTGTGGTCCGATCAAACAGACAAGCTAATGTAGCTTAGATTGCTCAAGAAGTTAATGCTGGTTCTGATAGAAAGGTGTCAGAATACAAAGTGCATCGCAGTTTGGGGCTGTATAGCCGCAGACCAGTCAGGGTGCCCATGCTGACCCTTGTCCACCGCCGAAAGCACCAACAGTGGGCACGCGAGCATCAGAACTGGACCATGGAGTAATGGAAGAAGGTGGCCTGATCTGATGAATCACATTTTCTTTTACATCACATGGATGGCCGGGTGCGTGTGCGTCACTTACCTGGGGAACACATGGCACCAGGATGCACTATGGGAAGAAGGCAAGCCGTCGGAGGCAGTGTGATGCTTTGGGCAATGTTCTGATAGGAAAACTTGGGTCCTGCCATCCATGTGGATGTTACTTTGACACTTACCACCTACCTAAGCATTGTTGCAGACCATGTACACCCTTTCATGGAAACGGTATTCCCTGGTGGCTGTGGCCTCTTTCAGCAGGATAATGCGCCCTGCCACAAAGTAAAAATGGTTCAGGAATGGTTTGAGGAGCACAACAACGAGTTTGAGGTGTTGACTTGGCCTCCAAATTCCCCAGATCTTAATCCAATCGAGCATCTGTGGAATGTGCTGAACAAACAAGTCCGATCCATGGAGGACCCACCTCAAAACTTACAGGACTTAAAGGATCTGCTGCTAACATCTTGGTGCCAGATACCACAGTACACCTTCAGGGGTCTAGTGGAGTCCATGCCTCGACGGGTCAGGGCTGTTTTGGCAGCAAAATGGGGACCAACGCAATATTAGGTCATAATGTTATGCCTGATCAGCGTATAAAGTTACTGCTGAATGAACTGACAAGCATTTATGGTAAACTAAAATATACTTTAATGCCATTTCTATTGAAACTTGTGTTGTGATGTATTTAAATATATTAGTAATATTATCATTAAATATATTAGTGATATTAGTAAAATATAAGTTGCAATTTAGTACATTTTAAAATATATTAACTTTAAATGTAATAATATCACACTAGAGTTAAAATTATAAACAATACTTTGCAGGTGCTTTAGTATTTTAGTCAACACATCAAAATAAGTGCACTTCTTTAAAGCTCAACAAAAGTTTATTAAAACATGATAATTAAAAATGTACTTTGAAGTAAAACTTAAGTGTATCTCTTTAAGTGCACTCAAGTTGCCTTTTATTTAATTAATATTATATTATATGCAGAGTTGAAGTAATTAACTACAAGTGCACATTCAGTACAATTTAAGCACACTTCCTATTTACAAGGGACTAACTTTCTAGGAAATGGTTTGGATGATAAAACATCTGCTAAGGTCATAAATGTCCATGTAACAGGTAAAGCAATGGAGTCACATTGTTGAGAGGATTTGCTGAGGAAAAGCAGCTCAAAGGCTATGAGTAGATTGACCATTATTTGTAACTTTTTACTGGTTAGTGGCACAAACTTCACAAGGACCCTTAAGGCTTGTTCCCAAGGTCAGGTTTTGTTTAGTTTTAATAGGCATTGCTAATATACAGCCTCACTTCCTGTTTGGAGTATTCATGGACAAATTCATCAATGTGTTACAGGCCAACAGTTATGGAAATAAAAATCAATCTGATCAGGTTTGAAGATCACCTGACCCAATTTTGGTGACACTTACTGAAAATACTGTAGTAGAAATAAAAGATTTCATTTAAAAGACGAAGGGTGGAAATTGATACCATCAAGATCACTGATTTCATCATGACAGAAGAAATCAGAAGGAAAAATTAGTGGTGTTTGCCATCTAAATATTTATTCTAGAAAAAAGAGCTCAGAATTTTTCCAGGCACTTTCAAAAGAAGATGTTCAGAAGAGAGTCTGATTGATGGTTATATGAAAACACATCACTCGACTGAATCTGACTGAATTCCTGACAATATTCCAGTCATCTGCTCATTCTGCTTTCATGAAATGTTTCTCACAGGATCTTGCTCAAGTCCACTATGATTCTTCTAGATCTCTAGGTCTCTGTTACCTGCAGGAAATGGATGTGATCGTGTGTTTGTGCAAGCTGCTCCAGCTCAGCATCTCTCCTTCTCAGATCGTTGATCTCCTGCTCCAGTTGCTCCAGTCGTCCTTCAGCTCGACTCACTGCAGCCTTTTCCCGATCTCTGATCCGCTGTGTCGCCTCAGAGCGGCTTCTCTCAATAGAGCGGATGAGCTCAGTAAATATCCTCTCACTGTCCTCCACTGCTGTCTGTGCAGAGCGCTGTTAGGACACACATCACAATAACACAGTGGCTTCAGTGAGACTGAAGGAGGAGAGTCCTAACTGAGACTTCACAAACTTCTCTTCTTCTCCAGACTCACCTTATGAGACTCCACAGCCTCTCTCAGCTGCTGAAGATCTTTCTGTCTCTGCTGGATTCTCTGACGGAACTTTATCTGCGTCTCCTTCCGAGGAGGATTGTGATGACTTAATGTCTCTAGGGGAATCTGATGCAGAGGACTAGGCAAACTCTGGCGATGACTCTGCCCACCCACTGCTTAAAGAGACAGACTCAGCAAGGCCTCGACAGGACTCGGAACTCATCTGCGTCCTTACCAAGGCAGTGAGTGAGCTGGGCTTGGACTGGTCGCTCTGGAAGAGTCTGCTCACAGCTTCCTTGATGAATGATTCCTGCAGCCGGGCGCCGCCAGCAGGCCCCCCACCAGCGACTAGCACTGTTCTTCCCAGAAGTTGAATGAAGAACTGACGAAGGCGTGGCGTACGTCAGCGCACATCAATCCCTCCTCTTCAGTAGCCCTCACCACGGTTGATGGTGCGGAGGAGAAGGGCTACACGAAACTCCCCCCACTAGAGGAAACCATCGCTGTGCAAATCTACCTGCCCACAGCCCTCAGCTGGAAGTCTAAAGCCTCCCATCCATCCAAGCCATGTAGAGCGACATCTGCACTCGTGGCCAGAGCATATGCCAGGAGCGGCCAGGCTGTCTCCGCCCTCCACACAATGGCAGTCCTCCGAGTATACCAGGCAAAACTTGAATGAGAGCGACCCTGACCCGGCAGCCTTCAAAGAGCTGCACATCGCAACCAACCTCGCCCTGCGCACCACTAAGTCGTCAGACCAGGCAATTGAGTGCATCATGGCCAATCTGGTGGTCCTTGAGCGGCACCTTTGGCTCAACTTGACGGAGATAAAGGACCGTGACAAGACAGCCTTCCTTGACTCTTAGGTCTCTCCCTCGGGCTTATTCGGTCATGCAGTGGATGGCTTCTCTGAGTGCTTTATGGCAGCACAGAAGACATTGCAGGCAATGTGCCATTTTCTGCCTAAGCTTCAAGTCACCCTAAATCGGCAGAACCCGATGTGAAGCGTTTCCATCTGGCGAAGCGCTACCAATTTTCCAAGCGCCAGGGACCACTAAGCCAGTGCTGGACCCTGAGCCGCCCAAGCAGCCCTGATGTTTTGGGCACAAGGAGGAGGAGGCTAAGTCCCGCCGAGGCCAGACCACCACCAAAGCGACCATGTGATCTCCTCCCAACCCCCTGTTTAGTTCCGGGCATTGGATGCGTTGCCAGTACTGCTTCACACAGGTCTCTGCTCCTCAGCCATCTAGAAAGTCTGGGGTTCAGAATCAACTTGAACAAGAGCTCACTGTCCCCCAGCCAACATATCACGTTCCTTGGGGCTGTACTTAACTGGGGAGCAACCTCACCTTGAGACATTTCAGAAGCCATTTCTGGGCATTCTAAGTCCTTGACTCTAGTAGCTTGCCTGGGGCCCTCATCACTGAGCGCACCCGGGCTACGGCTTTGCAGGACGGCTTGTAGCGCAGTCGACGCTATTGCTATTCAGACGTGAACGAATCAGGCTTCAGTGTTTGGAGAAAACAGAGTTTCCCCATACGTGTCAGAGACTGATGCAATCCTCTGCATACATGAGTTCATCAATGATTTGATTTGTGAATCAAAATTTGTCTCTCCTTAAAAAAGAAGTACTTTTAAAAGTAGCATTCTTTTAAAAAGTGTATGGAAATAATATACTTTAAAAGAATATACTTAAGTGTGAACTGAACGTAATGTTTTCACACACGTAATTGCATGTTAATTGGCATTAAATGAAAATGTATTATAGTTTACATTTATATTTAAAGCAATTAGCTGAACTTAAGAGTGATTTTAAGTACATCTTCTCTCATAATCAAATACTTTACATGTGCTTTAGTATGTTAGTCAATGCATCAAAAATCAGTGTACTTCTTTAAAGCATGACAAAAGAGTTAAATTGAAATATTATTAAAATGTACTTTAAAGTAAAACTTTAAATTTGACATTTTTACAAAGTGTATTTATAAAATGAAACTCTACTCTTCAACTGTGAGTGATGGAATCTAAAAAAACCCCCCAGAAAATCACATTGTATGATTTTTAAGTAATTAATTTGCATTTTATTGCATGACATAAGTATTTGATACATCAGAAAAGCAGAACTTAATATTTGGTACAGAAACCTTTGTTTGCAATTACAGAGATCATACGTTTCCTGTAGTTCTTGACCAGGTTTGCACACACTGCAGCAGGGATTTTGACCCACTCCTCCATACAGACCTTCTCCAGATCCTTCAGGTTTCGGGGCTGTCGCTGGGCAATACGGACTTTCAGCTCCCTCCAAAGATTTTCTATTGGTTTCAGGGCTGGAGACTGGCTAGGCCACTCCAGGACCTTGAGATGCTTCTTATGGAGCCACTCCTTAGTTGCCCTGGCTGTGTGTTTCGGGTCGTTGTCATGCTGGAAGACCCAGCCACGACCCATCTTCAATGCTCTTACTGAGAGAAGGAGGTTGTTGGCCAAGATCTCGCGATACATGGCCCCATCCATCCTCCCCTCAATACGGTGCAGTCGTCCTCTCCCCTGTGCAGAAAAGCATCCCCAAAGAATGATGTTTCCACCTCCATGCTTCACGGTTGGGATGGTGACCTTCTCCCATTCCTCCTCTGGATCATCCAGATGGTCATTGGCAAACTTCAGACGGGCCTGGACATGCGCTGGCTTGACGGCGGCGTAGTGTGTTATTAATGGTTTTCTTTGAGACTGTGGTCCCAGCTCTCTTCAGGTCATTGACCAGGTCCTGCCGTGTAGTTGTGGGCTGATCCCTCACCTTCCTCATGATCATTGATGCCCCACAAGATGAGATCTTGCATGGTGCCCCAGACCGAGGGAGACTGACCGTCATCTTGAACTTCTTCCATTTTCTAATAATTGCGCCAACAGTTGTTGCCTTCTCACCAAGCTGCTTGCCTATTGTCCTGTAGCCTATCCCAGCCTTGTGCAGGTCTACAATTTTATCCGTGATGTCCTTACACAGCTCTCTGGTCTTGGCCATTGTGGAGAGGTTGGAGTCTGTCTGATTGAGTGTGCAGACAGGTGTCTTTTATACAGGTAACGAGTTCAAACAGGTGCAGTTAATACAGGTAATGAGTGGAGAACAGGAGGGCTTCTTAAAGAAAAACTAACAGGTCTGTGAGAGCCGGAATTCTTACTGGTTGGTAGGTGATCAAATACTTATGTCATGCAATAAAATGCAAATTAATTATTTAAAAATCATACAATGTGATTTTCTGGATTTTTGTTTTAGATTCCGTCTCTCACAGTTGAAGTGTACCTATGATAAAAATTACAGACCTCTACATGCTTTGTAAGTAGGAAAACCTGCAAAATCAGCAGTGTATCAAATACTTGTTCTCCCCACTGAACATGAATGAAAGTACGTTTTCCGCATTGTGTTCTTCAAAGTTCTTAAATGACGAGTTTAGTTGTATAACAATGAGTTTTCGCCCCAAAAAATAAAATAAAATAAATAAGTAAATAAATAAATAAATGTACTGAAATAATTGAATCAATGAACTTTATAGATCTTTTGTCTCATTTACATCTGGTCAAAGAATTTCATCAACATCACAGCATATATTTTCACGAGTTATGCATTGTGAGAAAAAAAAGCCATGAATGCTGGATATATCCTTGTGCCTCAACTTCTTGCTTGTAAGGGTTGCGATCATATACTTTCCATCTCCAAGAGGAGAATATGCTGCAATGAACACCATCCTGAAATGTGGGTAATGCTCAAACCACTCTTGCACCAGTGCTGAATGATGAAATTGGAAATTGTCCCAAACAACTACACAATTTCGCTCAATTAGCTCCTGATCACCCTGTGGAAAGTGGATTTTATTGAGGGAGTTAAAAAAATGTAGAAGCCTTTCTGTGTTGTGCGACCCCAAGACAGCGTTGTGTGTCACAACACCAGTGGATCGCAGCACTTGTTGTCCAGGGACATTGACTGTGGCACAATATTTATATTAGGCTGAACTCTCTGTCCTATAGCATCTTTTCTTTTCCCCTTTTATAGTTTTTGTAATTGAGATCACTGTGTAAACAATTAGGAAATGTGCATTTCCTGTGTTGTGTGTATTACTAACTCAGCAGATATTTATTCGGGGCTAATTGAGAACATTCCAAGTGCAACTGAGAATTTAACAAATAATAAGTTTTGTTTGTTGTGTTTGGAAAAATGGTGCACAAATGATCATGATATTTGTAAAACCAATAAAAAGAGGAGAGAAGAGTTTTGTTTTTGGCTGTATACTGTGAAAACATTTGAGAATTTTGTGCACATTGTTCGGAGAAAATGATGCATGTGATTTGTGAATTGCATGAAATGAAGGAAAATTTACAACTTGTTTAGGACAATTACAAAGTGTTCTACAGTGAAAGCCTGTAGTTAAAGGGATAGCTCACCCGAAAATGAAAATTACCCCATGATTTACTCACCCTCAAGCCATCCTAGGTGTATATGACATTCTTCTTTCAGACGAATACAATCGGAGTTATATTAAAAAATGTCCTGGCTAATCCAAGCTTTATAATGGCAGTGAATGGCAGTCCAAAATTTGAAGCCCAAAAAAGTGCATCCATCCATTATAAACGTACTTCACACGGCTCCGGGGGGTTAATAAAGGCCTTCTGAAGCAAACCAATGGGTTTGTGTAAGAAAAATATCCATATTTAAAACTTTATAAAGTAAAATATCTAGCTTCCGGCGGACCGCCTTCTGTATTCAACTGACGAAGAAAGTGTAACGCCTATCGCAGTTCAAAACGCTTAAGCTACGTCCAAAGTCATCAGAGCCAGTTACGCTTTTTTCATAAGTTGAATACGGAAGGTGGTCCGCCAGAAGCTAGATATTTTAACGTGTTAAATATGGATATTTTTCTTACACAAACGCATCACTTTGCTTCAGAAGGCTTTATTAACCCACCGGAGCCGTGTGGAGTACTTTTATAATGGATGGATGCACTTTTTTGGGCTTCAGATTTTGGGCTGCCATTCACTGCCATTATAAAGCTTGGATTAGCCAGGACATTTTTTAATATAACTCTGATTGTATTCGTCTGAAAGAAGAATGTCATATACACCTAGGATGGCTTGAGGGAGAGTAAATCATGGGGTAATTTTCATTTTCGGGTGAACTATCCCTTTAATTAATGTATTCTGGCCTTGTTGTTGTGCGGCTTTCATGGGGCTTTTTTAAAAAAGGTTTTTCTGTAGGTAAAATATTCTACTGTATATAATACGAATCACAATGAAAAGTGCAAGATCAGCTTACTGTTGCTGTGGTTACATCCTTTGTGACTTCTGTACGCTAGCATTTATTTGCTGACAAATGAAAATAGTCACTCTGACTAATTTGTAATCTTATTGTTATAATGAAATGTTTGAAACCCCCCTTGAAAATGATATATTGCCTACATGCATGCAACCCACATCCCAAACTTTGGTTTTGATGAAGTTTTAGAAGGTCAAAGCCCCTCATAATACATTAGACATCCTGGTTATACATTGTATACTTAATCAGAATGCTTTTAGAATAAAGTTTAGCCTTCTCAGCGTTGGAAACAAGAATTCGGCCAAATATAACTACAGCTCTGTAATTTGAAGAGACAGGTATATTGACGAGAAGAGGTCCAGTTGGGATGGATCAAGATTTAAGAGCCGATTTCACTTGCTCTCACTCAAATAAACCGTCAGCTCTTTTTAGGAAACCATGAGAGCATCATATCAACAGGAGGCCATTATAGCTCTGTGAGCTTTTTGTGATCTGCCTATGGTTTCTGCTTACTTTCATCAGCCGAAGGATGTATTAGGCGACATAAAATCGATAGTGCATTGTTCAAACACTCTCCCACCTGTTATAAATGCAGACCATGGTTGAAATGAGTATATTGATTTATGCTGCTTGTTTGCCGTTGAAGTTTGACTGGCGTGTTGCTCATTATGTTTGCACAAGGATCTTAATCCCAAGATTTCGTGGCAGATGTGACAGTTGCATTAATTCTGTCTGTGGTGATTTGTGGTGAAAGAGAAAGCACTTGATAACCATCTTGAGAGCTGTTAAGTCAATTATAAACAAAATTCTCAAAACAAAGCTGGTATCAGCTCATTCACACTGCTATAAACATGGAGCTGCAACCCTTAGAAAATGATCATTGTTAATTTGACATGTTCTAGCTCCAAATTACATACATTTTAGCCAGTGAAGAGCACAATACCAATGATGCACAATGTCCCCCAAAAATGTCACTTCATTAGATAAATAATCAGTATTTGGACACTTTGTGGTTATGTATGCGTCCAAATACTTTCTGGATGCCAATCTAGGTTGAGTATTATACATTTAGGAATTTGGACACAAAAAATGCTGAGATGCAAGTAACTACATGTCCAGGAGAGGGCACTTTTATCACACCTGATAGGGCTCAGGCTATTGACAACATACTAATTCTTGGTCTAGGGCTAAACATAGTAGCGAGATGTAGTCATTTCTATAAATATTAGCTATATCTCTTGCATAAGGAGGCATGTTCTAGGTCTAAGACGATGTTATAACCTTATAGCAAAATAAAATTTCACAGAAGGCTATTTTGTGCAAATACATAGTGTGTATATGGCTTAATTTCAGTCATTGCCTCATTAAAGTCAGCCTTTCATCTTCTATAACTTTTAAGATGCGTGAAAACGCAAAATTTATTTTTTTATTAATCATAGGACGATGACCGTAACTGTATACCTTCCCTTTGAAGTTACATAACCGATATATAGCTTCACAAGTTGTGCTTTGATGTGTTTAATCAATCTAGTACTGGATTAATTACAGAGTCAAGGTTTTTCTTGACAAAGGGGCCTTTGAGTATTCAAACAGGAACACACTCATTCATCTGTGAACTGTACTCTTCCTTTTGACAATTCCCAATTAGTATCCAGTTTGAAGTTAAAGAATGCATTTTTAATGTAGGAATACTTGAACTAGCAGAAATCTTACGCAGGATGAACTTTGCAGAGTCTGCATTTAATCCACAAACCCTTTCTGCATTTTTTTTGTAAGCTTTTCAGGGTGTTTCTTGGTAACTCTGATCCGAGATCTGAATTCCACATTATAGTTTAGGTGGAAATGATGATACGCTTGGCTTGCTCGGGCCTGTTTTGCGGTACATACACTCAGTACAGGATCCAGACAGAAGGCCAGATACCATTTTAATTGCAGTTCATCTACTGTATCTTTGCTGCCACATCGTGAATTATTGGGGATTTTGGGGGTGGGGGGCTATGGAATGTTTTTTTTTTTTTTTTTTTTTAAATATGAGTACAGCACACTCCAGCACAGCGTTATTACAAATGTTTAACTCAGAGTTAGTTTGTGTTGATCTGACAGAGTTACAAGTCAGAATGTTAGTAGTAGTAGTCTCAGTTAAGATTAGTATCAGATGCCACATGAAAAAATACTATAGTGTATTATAGTAAAATTACTCTAGTAAATACACTACAGTAAATTGTAGTATACCTCAGTATTTACTATAGTTTAACAATTGATTATAGTTAATACTATAGTATGCTGTAGTATAAATTAACAAAGTGTAATAAATACTATAATATACTACAATATACTACAATTTACTGTAGTATCTTTACTATAGTGTGGTTAAAAAACACTATAGTATTTACTAGAGTAATTTTATTATAATTGTAACAGATTAAATTCTCACTCTAAGTTAGGGCTATAGGGATGTTGCATTTATGTGTGTGTAATAGTACATTCTGTCCTTTGGGACTTGCCGTAGGCAAGAGATGGATGGGCATGCGCATGTTGTTACTGTTGGTCCCTGGAGGACATGTGGGGAAAAATGTGGGGAAATTAAAAAGTGTGCACAGTTCATGGAAAGTGTGTAGGCGAACCCGAAACAGAAGCTCGGTTACATAATATACTATAATACAGTATGTATCTCAAATTTACATTTCACAACAATGAAAAAAAAATTAGTTTTGTGTTTAAAACCTCACGAGGATCGCTAACTGCTAGCAAACTGTGCTAACTGTAAGCTGTGTACAGAGACAGTATTTTATGGCATCATACTGAAAAGTATTGACGACATATACACTCACCTAAAGGATTATTAGGAACACCTGTTCAATTTCTCATTAATGCAATTATCTAATCAACCAATCACATGGCAGTTGCTTCAATGCATTTAGGGGTGTGGTCCTGGTCAAGACAATCTCCTGAACTCCAAACTGAATGTCAGAATGGGAAAGAAAGGTGATTTAAGCAATTTTGAGCGTGGCATGGTTGTTGGTGCCAGACGGGCCGGTCTGAGTATTTCACAATCTGCTCAGTTACTGGGATTTTCACGCACAACCATTTCTAGAGTTTACAAAGAATGGTGTGAAAAGGGAAAAACATCCAGTATGCGGCAGTCCTGTGGGCGAAAATGCCTTGTTGATGCTAGAGGTCAGAGGAGAATGGGCCGACTGATTCAAGCTGATAGAAGAGCAGCTTTGACTGAAATAACCACTCGTTACAACCGAGGTATGCAGCAAAGCATTTGTGAAGCCACAACATGCACAACCTTGAGGCGGATGGGCTACAACAGCAGAAGACCCCACCGGGTACCACTCATCTCCACTACAAATAG
Source organism: Coreius guichenoti (assembly GCA_039654105.1). Classification (NCBI taxonomy): domain Eukaryota; kingdom Metazoa; phylum Chordata; class Actinopteri; order Cypriniformes; family Gobionidae; genus Coreius; species Coreius guichenoti. The sequence goes on from CM077192.1 coordinate 24,408,052, forward strand.
GAAAAAGAGGCTACAATTTGCACGAGCTCACCAAAATTGGACAGTTGAAGACTGGAAAAATGTTGCCTGGTCTGATGAGTCTCGATTTCTGTTGAGACATTCAGATGGTAGAGTCAGAATTTGGCGTAAACAGAATGAGAACATGGATCCATCATGCCTTGTTACCACTGTGCAGGCTGGTGGTGGTGGTGTAATGGTGTGGCGGATGTTTTCTTGGCACACTTTAGGCCCCTTAGTGCCAATTGGGCATCGTTTAAATGCCACGGCCTACCTGAGCATTGTTTCTGACCATGTCCATCCCTTTATGACCACCATGTACCCATCCTCTGATGGCTACTTCCAGCAGGATAATGCACCATGTCACAAAGCTTGAATCATTTCAAATTGGTTTCTTGAACATGACAATGAGTTCACTGTACTAAAATGGCCCCCACAGTCACCAGATCTCAACCCAATAGAGCATCTTTGGGATGTGGTGGAACGGGAGCTTCGTGCCCTGGATGTGCATCCCACAAATCTCCATCAACTGCAAGATGCTATCCTATCAATATGGGCCAACATTTCTAAAGAATGCTTTCAGCACCTTGTTGAATCAATGCCACGTAGAATTAAGGCAGTTCTGAAGGCGAAAGGGGGTCAAACACAGTATTAGTATGGTGTTCCTAATAATCCTTTAGGTGAGTGTAGTTCAGTGTGAATAAAAAATGATAATTTTATGCAGTATTTATGTGCTACTGTATGTATTTTTATGTTTTTTGTTGGGTTTTGTGTTGTTAGCTTAGCAACATGCTCATGGAATGCTCTACTGAAAGCTACTACTACTCTTTTTAAGAAATGTAAGGTTAAAGTTTGAAATTTGACAAACAGTGATGACATCTCAGCTAACAGGGAATGTTCTCAGAACTTTAGCTAACATTCTAGCAAGGTTCTCTCTTTGCCACCATTGGCTAGAATGTGTATAGTGATGTTGCCACTAAGGATTGATCACTTGTCTGTTGCCTGGCTATCAGTCTCTGTAGCTGGCCAATCACGCTATTTGAGCGAAGTTAATAATAAAATTAAAAGAAATATCTGATCATCCTCCATAACGCGCTTGCTATTTACATCTCATTTCATCTGTAAACTCTTGCGTTAACAAGGCAATGACTGACACATTTATATTACATTCCAAAGAGCTCCGTTATCAGCCCCACAATGGAAAATCAAACCATATCTGTACTGGCTGGATCAAATCTGCACGGAAGGGAATGGTTAAGCAATCACAACGGTTTGGAATGTTATAATGGAATGTTCCTTTAACATTTACATAACCAAGGGAAAAAAAAAAAGTTTTTAAAAACAATTTATAATAACATTTTCATAACTTAATGGGAACATTAGCAAAACGTTCTTAGAATATATTTTTGTTAGCTGGGATCATGATAAAATTTGCATACTAAATTATGATTGGCTTGCTTTCTTGTATCTCTTGTATCGTCCTTGCATACTGTATATCTAACAATTTATAGCAGATAACAGCAACTTTGTTTTGCTGCCTTCCATTGCTATTTACTTCAGGCCCTGCAAATGTACTGTAGCTCAAGTAGTCATTTACCAGACATACCAGTAATTTCTTGAATCTTATTTTCGCAATCATCTTTTTCCCATCTTTTGCTGAGACTGTTGACTACCTTCCCATAGTTCTTGATGGAACAGCAAATGGAGTTGACACGCCATGAATATTTTGTCCTGCAACAAGCACATTGCAGCATCTCAGGGATGGTATTTAGTCCCAAACATCATCATATTGAACTGCGACGTGCCAGCTGTCACAAGCCATTAGAGCACTGCAGGTATGTAGGATGAGAGGGCTTCAACGACATACGACCAGGCCGTGTGCTTTCTGCACTTGGGAATACTGGGACCTCCAAATATTGGAAGCTTTGGTATAATTGAACACTCCTTGGCTCTGAACTGAGGTGAGAACATTTGGGAAGTGGTAGTGCAAGAGATGGATAATGGAAACATCAGCAAGCCGGCATAATGTGTGTTAACTGTCCCCAAAGTGGTGCTAGGAGAAGTACAATCTTAAAACAGAAAGGACAGCGGTTCTTGGGAACAGGACCAGTACTTCACTAAACAGTACCCTATGTCATTCTAGTCCATTATATGACTAGCTTGTCCACCAAAACCCCATATCTGAAGACTCATAGGCCCCTTTACACCTGGTATTAATACCCATCTTGGGTGATCCGATCACAAGCGTTCAGCCAAGACAGATTGCTGTTTACGGCTGGTATTAACATGTGTCTCCAGTGCCCACTTGGAAAAGCGGAGGACAAGGGGTGCTTCTCAATACTTTATTTATTTCAATTCTCCAATTGCACCGCAAGGAGCGAGGAAGCTTCCTGAGGAGTCATGAGCGAGGATACACAGGCGTATCCTACCCTTGCATCCTAAGCGAGGGAAGGAACCGAGGATGCACAAATAAGAAATGAGAAGCACCCAAGGTCCCTTTAAGGCAAGTCAGTTCACTTGGTGGCCATTTTAGAAATGACTTCAGGCAGCTGTTTGCTTTGTAGGTGAAACAAGTACAGTTCTTTGAATGGTGGAAAGACTGAAATCTCCAGAACTCTAGGGCTCCAGAACTCTAGGGCTATTTGTCAATTGTATGTCAGCCATAAAATCAGACAACAATGATATCAAACTTTTAGCTCAAATTGCACTAAAAATTATCCAGTTAATGGTCATGTGCAGTTGAGAATACCCAAATGAACTTCCTAGGAAGACTTGAAGGCAACTTTACCACAAATGTGAAGTGGCTATTTGCATCCCTGGTCTGAACCATTTCGAAATAGGATTTGAATGATCAGAACATAAAGTGTTTCCAAGAAATTTTGGAACCTATTTACACCTGTTTCTGGCACTGTGATTGGATCATCCCAGATGGATATTGATACCAGATGAAAACCGTCTCTGGCTATTCTCTCTTCTCGCTCGACTGTATTTCAAAGAGCCAAAGATATTTTGTACACCTGTTATTCCTCAGTCTGCAGCATCCATTTAGTGAAACAACTCACCGACTGTCTGGCTTTTCACTGGATTAAACACATTCTTGCGAATAAGGGGCGTTATCCCAAGCATAAAAAATATAATTATTACATGCGGTCAGGCCTTTGTGCAATACCTGCACTTTCTAAAAGGGCCAGGTAACGAGGGAGAGCGCTTCACACCTGTGTGGAAATTCGAAAATGATGGTGTCTGCACCATTCGAATAGAACCGCAACATGGGCCCGCTGAATAGAAACAATTGAAATGCTAGTTAAAAAGATCAAATCTGGCACTTCCAAGCAGCAACAGATTTTAAGTGAAAAGTTAAACTTCAGAAACATTACAGGAGCAGCCATCTGGACACACCATAAACAGAGTTACTATAATTACTACCATGAGACATTAATGGGCCCTGCTTTTCCAACAAACCTCCCACAAGAAACTGCTCATCCTTTCCTTCTTCTGAATTTGTTGAAATTACAGCATACCCACAGTTGTATGATCAGTTTTATGGTACACTACACTACCAGCCCACACATTAACTTGAGTTTCTTGGTTTAGCCTCTTCACTTGGTCTTTAGAAATGTTGATAGTCTGAATAATTATCTTCCCGTGAAAATGATTGTTCCCAAACTTCCACAAGAAACCTCGAAAGACAGTGTCCTTACTCTGCCTCGTTTTGAAGTATGAAGCCCATCAGCCTTAGACAGAGATTGTTTCTGACAACTGCAGGGTCTGTCTGATTTGTACATGTATTAATGTATACACTGGCAGACCGCCATTAAAAAAATGGCAACATCAGCTGCCAGACAGGTTCTTGTGGATCTTTTGTAAAATACTTTTTGCTGATATTAGCTAAAATAAATAAATAAAATGGACAAACCCAAAGAGGTCATCTAAATTTAATACGCAGTCATTTCATTCAGTGCCTGAATCAGCACTGGAGAATGAGTGTGATGTATCATCTCACAGTTTGAATGAGGTCCTGGAAGGGGATAGTGATTGGCCGGCAGCCAAACAAACTGCAGAACCCAACAGGCCACAGGTCAGGCACGATACGGGCCCGAATGAGACGTGAATCTCAACTTGGCCCCAAACAAAACCATTTACAGGATAGATGGAATCTTGTGGGCCAGTATTATGGATAAGGAAGCTCTTTTTTAACCTCCAACTGAGATTTATCCACAACTTGTGGCGGGTTGAATTGCTCAGGCAGGATCATTGGTCTCTCAGGACTGATGGGTAATGTGAGCTTGTGCCAGGTCCACAGATCAGCACAAGGACAATTTTTAAAAGGCACAAGCTGTGAAGTAATGGTAACCCTACTGCATTTCATGCTAATACTTCTTCTTTTTCTTCTTAGTATTATAAAATAAGATGGTAACGCAAGCATAACTATAACTACTGCCATTGTTAGGGTTACACATTACACATTAAAGGTGCTGTATGTCATTTTTTGACTGTACTAAAGCATATAAATACCATAATTTGTATGCAGATATTTAGGAAACATGTTATGTTTACATACTCGTTTCTCTGAAAAACAATGCTACAGCCAGTTATTCTGCTTTGAAATGTGCATTCCATGACGGAATGTCTGTTTTTGCTTTGGTCTGTGTGATCCCACCCACTGTCAATTTACCCAATAGTATTTCGACACACTGGGTTGCCAGCTGGCTGAAAACACAGCGTATTGCAGCAATGGAAGCCAGCAAACAAACTGGGTCAGAGATCGCAGATTTTACCACACCTAAAAAGTCTCGGCATCCATCTAAAAAGCTCTATGAACGGGAGCATAAAATGCGGATATTAAAATACGGCTAAATCAGCTCATCAACTTACAGTGTGTAAATCTCCTCACCTTCCATTGTCAATTGCGCTCGCTCCTGTTGCGTGTCCTCAATTTGGCAACACGTCAAGACTGAGGAGGAAGGGGCGGGGAAACAACTCTCTCCAATATTTTGAATTTTGACTGCAGTACCTATTTCATCCGCTAGCTGTCAATATTACATACTGCACCTTTAAGTAACGCGAGTCACGTAATCGGATTACTTTTTTCAAGTAACTAGCAAAGTAACATATTACTTTTAAATTTACAACAAAATATCTTATACTGTTTCAAATAGGTAACACAAGTTATTTATTTAACTTACTACGCTTTAGATTACAGCCCGGAAAGTACTGTGTAAGTAAAACGAATTTACAGCGTAACTTTCGGTAATTATAGTGTAATTATAAAGTATGTATGTGTAGGTATAAGGGAACAATATGTAATATTTGGGGAATAAAGGGGTAACTACCAGGAAAATTAACAAATGATTTATACTGTAAGTATTTTTTAATTAAGGGGTAATTATTTGTGTAGTTACAGGGTAAGTATGAATCTGCGGGCTGTAAATTAAAGTGGTGCTTGTTCCCCTCTTGTTTTATGTAGTTACAGGGTAAGTATGAATCTGTGGGCTGTAATTTAAAGTGGTGCTTGTTCCGCTCTTCTTTCATGTAGTTACAGGGTAAGTATGAATCTGCGGTCTGTAAATTAAAGTGGTGTTTGTTACTCTCTTCTTTCATGTAGTTACAGGGTAAGTATGAATCTGCGGGCTGTAATTTAAAGTGGTGCTTGTTCCGCTCTTCTTTCATGTAGTTACAGGGTAAGTGTGAATCTGCGGGCTGTAAATTAAAGTGGTGCTTGTTCCCCTCTTCTTTCATGTAGTTACAGGGTAAATATGAATCTGCGGGCTGTAAATTAAAGTGGTGCTTGTTCCCCTCTTGTTTTATGTAGTTACAGGGTAAGTATGAATCTGCGGGCTGTAAATTAAAGTGGTGCTTGTTCCCCTCTTCTTTCATGTAGTTACAGGGTAAATATGAATCTGCGGGCTGTAAATTAAAGTGGTGCTTGTTCCCCTCTTGTTTTATGTAGTTACAGGGTAAGTATGAATCTGCGGGCTGTAATTTAAAGTGGTGCTTGTTCCGCTCTTCTTTCATGTAGTTACAGGGTAAATATGAATCTGCGGGCTGTAAATTAAAGTGGTGCTTGTTCCCCTCTTGTTTTATGTAGTTACAGGGTAAGTATGAATCTGCGGGCTGTAAATTAAAGTGGTGTTTGTTACTCTCTTGTTTTATGTAGTTACAGGGTAAGTGTGAATCTGCGGGCTGTAAATTAAAGTGGTGTTTGTTCCCCTCTTCTTTCATGTAGTTACAGGGTAAATATGAATCTGCGGGCTGTAAATTAAAGTGGTGTTTGTTCCCCTCTTCTTTCATGTAGTTACAGGGTAAATATGAATCTGCGGGCTGTAATTTAAAGTGGTGCTTGTTCCGCTCTTCTTTCATGTAGTTACAGGGTAAGTATGAATCTGCGGGCTGTAAATTAAAGTGGTGTTTGTTACTCTCTTGTTTTATGTAGTTACAGGGTAAGTATGAATCTGCGGGCTGTAAATTAAAGTGGTGTTTGTTACTCTCTTGTTTTATGTAGTTACAGGGTAAATATGAATCTGCGGGCTGTAAATTAAAGTGGTGCTTGTTCCCCTCTTCTTTCATGTAGTTACAGGGTAAATATGAATCTGCGGGCTGTAAATTAAAGTGGTGCTTGTTCCCCTCTTGTTTTATGTAGTTACAGGGTAAGTATGAATCTGCGGGCTGTAATTTAAAGTGGTGCTTGTTCCGCTCTTCTTTCATGTAGTTACAGGGTAAGTATGAATCTGCGGGCTGTAAATTAAAGTGGTGTTTGTTACTCTCTTGTTTTATGTAGTTACAGGGTAAGTGTGAATCTGCGGGCTGTAAATTAAAGTGGTGCTTGTTCCCCTCTTCTTTCATGTAGTTACAGGGTAAATATGAATCTGCGGGCTGTAAATTAAAGTGGTGCTTGTTCCCCTCTTCTTTCATGTAGTTACAGGGTAAATATGAATCTGCGGGCTGTAAATTAAAGTGGTGCTTGTTCCCCTCTTGTTTTATGTAGTTACAGGGTAAGTATGAATCTGCGGGCTGTAAATTAAAGTGGTGCTTGTTCCCCTCTTCTTTCATGTAGTTACAGGGTAAATATGAATCTGCGGGCTGTAAATTAAAGTGGTGCTTGTTCCCCTCTTGTTTTATGTAGTTACAGGGTAAGTATGAATCTGCGGGCTGTAAATTAAAGTGGTGCTTGTTCCCCTCTTCTTTCATGTAGTTACAGGGTAAATATGAATCTGCGGGCTGTAAATTAAAGTGGTGCTTGTTCCCCTCTTGTTTTATGTAGTTACAGGGTAAGTATGAATCTGCGGGCTGTAATTTAAAGTGGTGCTTGTTCCGCTCTTCTTTCATGTAGTTACAGGGTAAATATGAATCTGCGGGCTGTAAATTAAAGTGGTGCTTGTTCCCCTCTTGTTTTATGTAGTTACAGGGTAAGTATGAATCTGCGGGCTGTAAATTAAAGTGGTGTTTGTTACTCTCTTGTTTTATGTAGTTACAGGGTAAGTGTGAATCTGCGGGCTGTAAATTAAAGTGGTGTTTGTTCCCCTCTTCTTTCATGTAGTTACAGGGTAAATATGAATCTGCGGGCTGTAAATTAAAGTGGTGCTTGTTCCCCTCTTGTTTTATGTAGTTACAGGGTAAGTATGAATCTGCGGGCTGTAAATTAAAGTGGTGCTTGTTCCCCTCTTCTTTCATGTAGTTACAGGGTAAATATGAATCTGCGGGCTGTAAATTAAAGTGGTGCTTGTTCCCCTCTTGTTTTATGTAGTTACAGGGTAAGTATGAATCTGCGGGCTGTAATTTAAAGTGGTGCTTGTTCCGCTCTTCTTTCATGTAGTTACAGGGTAAATATGAATCTGCGGGCTGTAAATTAAAGTGGTGCTTGTTCCCCTCTTGTTTTATGTAGTTACAGGGTAAGTATGAATCTGCGGGCTGTAAATTAAAGTGGTGTTTGTTACTCTCTTGTTTTATGTAGTTACAGGGTAAGTGTGAATCTGCGGGCTGTAAATTAAAGTGGTGTTTGTTCCCCTCTTCTTTCATGTAGTTACAGGGTAAATATGAATCTGCGGGCTGTAAATTAAAGTGGTGCTTGTTCCCCTCTTGTTTTATGTAGTTACAGGGTAAGTATGAATCTGCGGGCTGTAAATTAAAGTGGTGTTTGTTACTCTCTTGTTTTATGTAGTTACAGGGTAAGTGTGAATCTGCGGGCTGTAAATTAAAGTGGTGTTTGTTCCCCTCTTCTTTCATGTAGTTACAGGGTAAGTATGAATCTGCGGGCTGTAAATTAAAGTGGTGCTTGTTCCCCTCTTCTTTCATGTAGTTACAGGGTAAATATGAATCTGCGGGCTGTAATTTAAAGTGGTGCTTGTTCCGCTCTTCTTTCATGTAGTTACAGGGTAAGTATGAATCTGCGGGCTGTAAATTAAAGTGGTGTTTGTTACTCTCTTCTTTCATGTAGTTACAGGGTAAATACAATAAAAACACGTACACAATCTAATATCACTCGGAAACATTTATTTGAAAAACAACTTTTTAAAAACAGATTTACGACACTTCTTATTCATTTATTAATTTTTTAAAATAAACTTTTCATTTCAAATACTAACGTCCTGACAGAAAAAAAGCATGTTTTGTCCCTTTTTTGTTTTTCTTGCTTGGCTTCTCCTCCTCTTGTTCCTCTTCTTCATTTTCATTATTTCCACTGAAGGAATCCCATGTCTTTTGCTATTCTGTATTAATATTTATTCAAATAAAAAGTACACCCAGAAATGCTCTCATAATTGACTAATATTTTCGCTTCCGACCAACTGTTACCAGCGCGTGCAATATGAGTAAAGAGTAACGTGAAGCTTCAAGCTTTCATGACGTTCTCGAGAACTGGCGTCTCTATTCCTGTCTTGATTGTTTCTCATTGCTATTATCATATATTATGTTATTGTTTGTATACTGTTGTGAGTATTAATTAAAAAAATAAAATAAAATAAAAACCGACGGCATCCGTCATCCGCGTGACTAGAGTTTTTCGGCACGCTCACGTCACGCTTCAAGTTACGTCAAGCATGCCGTGAACTTAATCCTCTCATGCGCAGGTGACTGTGGGTCGGAAGCGATAGTCTACAGTTTATAAAAATGTAAAATATTGGTATTTCTTTTACAAACACTTATTGTTTTACTTCAGAAGACATTGATTCATTCATTGGGATCGTATGGATTACTGTAGTTATTGCTGTATGTGCTGTTTGATGCTTCAACTTTTAGGAACCCAAATGAGTTTTCATTAGCAGAGATTATTTATTTTTCTGTGTTCATCTGAAGAAAGAAAGTCGTATACATCTCGGATGGCATGAGGGTAAAAGACGAGTAAATGGTGAGGACATTTCTGGGTGTACTGTATTTTCTTTTAATAATAGCTAGAGACATGGGATTCCTGCTTAAGATTCATCTGTGGCAAGAACGAAAAAGAAGAGGAACAAGAGGAGGATGAAGCCAAGCAAGAGAAACAAATAAGAAGTGTCATAAATCTGTTTTGAAAGTTGTTTTTCAAATAAAGATTTCCGAGTGATATCAGATTGTGTACGTGTTTTTATTGTACTTACCCTGTAACTACATGAAACAAGAGGGGAACAAGCACCACTTACCCTGTAACTACATGAAACAAGAGGGGAACAAGCACCACTTTAATTTACAGCCCGCAGATTCATACTTACCCTCTAACTACATGAAACAAGAAGGGGAACAAGCACCACTTACCCTGTAACTACACGGATAATTACCCCTTAATTAAAAAATACATACAGTATAAATAATTTGTTAATTTTCCTGGTAGTTCCCCCTTTATTCCCCAAATATGACATATATACTTACGTTGCCTTACAAGTCGTTGCCTGATAAGGCAGCGAGGCAACGTAAGTGCACGAAGGCACCTCACAAAACTGATTTCGGACAGACTTCTGAGGCAGCGTAACAGTTTAATGATCTACAGCAAAATAAAGCAAGCTTTGATGAGAATTAAACAAATATTTAATTACTACAGTAGTAATTTCTCACTAGAAAGGACATCAGAAGTGGAAAACGTTGGTCAAAAACCTACATTTACACACAAACTGACCAGCAACTGCAACTTTCAGACGCCATCTTTCTTTTTCTAGCTCAACTGTCACCGAATGGAACACATAGGATTGTGGGATATCAAAGGCAGCGAAGGATACATCTATGTTGCCTTAAAAAAATCGATCAGATGAAGGAGACAGGAAGTGAAGCTAACAATGGATTAAGATGCGCCTCGATGCCTCCCTACCTTGAAATGTGTCCTCCGAAAGCAGCATTTTCCAGTTTTCGGACGCAACCCCTTTCTTCTCACGTGTTCTATTCTTCTGCAATTCAGAATGGAAGCACAGCTGAAAGGTTTGTTTGAGCAGCGCCCTCCACTGTACAGGTAGAAATAGTACAGCTGTACAGCCATAAATAGTACTTTTTTTGTTATAAAAAAACCCCATCAGAATACCTCTGTGTACAACTGTGTAGAAAACCGGTAGTTATAAAAGCAATAACACTAGGGTGTAACGATACCCTCATGTCACGATTCGATACATATCACAATACTAAACTCACGATGCGATATTATTGCGATACTCCAAGTCATATGGTAAAAGGTTAACAAAAAATGTACTCTTGATTAAAATGCTAAATTTGGTATTACATTGGGGGTGGAAATGAATAGGCTTGGACTTGGTGCTGGTAACTCAATGCCACATCAGAATAAAAATATTCATGATTCTGAAGCTGAAAATACAGAATTATTTTAGACGAATATGTTTGCACTCTGTCACTGACTAGATATATTTAAAATAATGTAGGCCACTTTTTACTTGTAACATTATCAGAACATACAAATATTTCCCCATTGCATTATTATACATTATATTCAACATTATATATAGTAGTTTAATGTAGTACTAACACTAAAACTCTGTAAACTTGAATTTTTTCTCACACAGTAATTTCCATTTTGGGTGAACTATACACGATACATATTGTTGCATTTGTATTGCGATATATTGTGACACGATATATTGTTACACACCTCAATAACACACTAGTAACTCTATAGCAATATGCTAAAAAACTATTCATAACACCTTAGCAATCACATAACAAACTCCTACTTGCAACTACTTATACCAGCAGCCATATCACCCTGTAGCCCAAGACTGGTTTCCCACTGAAGCTAAGCAGGGCTGAGCCCGGTGAGTACCTGGATTGGAGACCTCCTGGGATAACTAGGTTGCTGCTGGAAGAGGTGTTAGTGAGGCCAGCAGGGGGCGCTCACCCTGTGGTCTGTGTGGGTCTTAATGTCCCAGGATAGTGATGGGGACACTATACTGTAACAAGCACCGTCCTTCGGATGAGATGTTAAAACGAGGTCCTGACTCTCTGTGGTCATTAAAAATCCCAGGATGTCCTTCTAAGAGTAGGAAAAAGAGTAGGGGTGTAACCCCGGGATCCTGGCCAAATTTGCCCATTGGCCTCTGTCCATCATGGCCTCCTAATCATCCCCATATACTGATTGGCTTCATCACTCTGTCTCCTCTCCACCATAAGCTGGTGTGTGGTGGGCGTTCTGGCGCAATATGGCTGCCGTCGCATCATCCAGGTGGATGCTGCACATTGGTGGTGGTTGAGGAGATTCCCCCCTTCTATATGTAAAGTGATTTGAGTACCTAGAAAAGCGCCATATAAATGTAACAAATTATTATTAATTTTAGCTACTGATTCTAAATTTTTTTGGAAGAAATGAAGAACGCAAATGTTTTATGGCAAATTATGGCGGCAACACAGACGGTTCAAAAATAGAGCAAAACTAGGTTTTTAGCATAGGGTGATGAAATACATGATGAAAAACAGGACCATATAAATTCTCTTGACTTTTATTCTCGGGTAGGTGTTTCAGAAAGCCCATATATCAAACACCTCACCTCTGGCTAATTTATTACCGTCAAATGTATTACCGTATTCAGCTCCTTGATGTAAGACACCTTTTCTTTCTCTGTATTTTTTTCAAAACTTTTCTATTCTATTCTATTCTATTCTATTCTATTCTATTCTAGCATTCAGCAGGAGTCCATTCCTCTTGTGTGGTGATACTAAAAGAGATTCATCCCTCCTACACTGTAGTCTTTTGTTTGGGCTGCTGTAAAAGTTCTTACTTTGCCATATCTTCTAATTATGGACTGCGGGTATTAATTGCTTTTTATCGGTAATGTCCACCCACTCCCTTATTGTGCCTGTAGGGGTGTAGGGAGCTTTACTGACTCTCACATACTGAAAGTTGGAACAATGAGGGTAAGTAGATACATTTAGTCTTAGTGAACACCGGCATATCCTTCAACATGACCTTCTGTCATTCCTTCACTATTGTTCCTGTCTCCTCATGGGCTGTAAAAGGGTAAGATGAGGGTTATTATATTCTAGAATCTCATTATCAAGCTTTAAATTCCAAGATCCAATCTCTTTTACAGGTTTGAATCATGGCACAATGTATTCCGCATGTAGAATGGTTGACACTTTGACTAAATCATGTAAAGTTGTGGAGTTTAATTTATTGTTATTGGCATTGCACTTTTCATTGTTCACCGTGGCCATTAGTTCCATGTTTTTTTGTCCAAATGTGCTGTGCTTTCTATCCAAAAGTGTCTTCTCTGGAGAGACATACTTGTGTTATTCAAACTCTGCCAGACACAACGAGCCCACACAGAACAAGATCAATAAATGATGTCCTTTGAAAACTACTGCTTGCATACCTCTCTTTGAACGCAGTAGACAGTCCAAATACTTCAATTGAAAGTGCTACTGTTGCCATCTCACCAGTAGACAATAACCATAATTTAGATTTTCTGAACAGTAGGCCTGTTTATGTAGAGAAAAGGCATCCCACACACTGATATTCTTGCATAACATCAAGTACTATAGAAGATAAGGGTCAAATATTCTAAAAAATAACTTAAAAAATGTTCAAAGAAAATTTGACCATGCAAAACTCCCTGCCATGATGCCTGGATGTTGTGGATGGTTGCCAGAACGTTGCTTTGCGGTTGTGGGTGGTTGCCAGGCTTTTTATATGTTTCTATCTGATTGATACAGGCGTGTGGGAGCTTGCCAGAGTGTTTCTATCTGATTGATATGGGAATGTGGGTGGTTGCCAGGAAGTTGCTATGGGGTTGTGGGTGGTTCCCAGGGTGTTTATATGCGATTGCCTGACTATTTCTATCTGATATGTGACTGTAGTGTAGTGAAGTTGCTATGGAGTAGCATGTGGTTGTGGGTGGTTGCCAGGGTGTTTATATGAGATTGCCAGACTGTTTCTATCTGATATGTGGTTGTAGGTGGTTGTAAGGTGTTTATATGTGATGGCCAGACTATTTTTATCTGATTGATATATGGGATTGTAGTGTAGTGTAGTTGCTATGGGGTAGTATGTGGCTGACGGTGTTTATATGCGAGTGCTGTGGGAGTGTAGGTGTTTGCCAGGGCGTTGCTATGGGGTTGCTACGTGGTTGTGGGTGGTTGCCAGGGTGTTCATATGAGATTGCCAGACTGTTTCTATCTGATATGGGATTGTAGTGTAGTGTCGTTGCTATTGTAGTTTAGTTGCTATGGGGTAGCATGTGGGGTGTATATGATTGCTATGTGAGTGTAAGTGTTTGCCAGGAAGTTGCTATGGGATTGTGGGTGGTTGTCAGGGTGTTTACATGAGGTAGTTGTAGGGTTGTGGGTGACTGGCTGAGTTTTTATATGCAGTTGCTAGAGGCTTGTGAGTGGTTGCCGGGGTGTTTATATGTGGTTGCTAGTGGGTGGTTGCCAGAGTGTTTCTATTTGATTGATAAATGAGAGTGTGGGTTGTTACCAGGGAGTTGCTATGGGGTTGTGAGTGGTTGCCAGGACATTTTTGTATGGCTGCTATTTGGTTGTGGTGGTTGCTGGAATGTGGTTGCTATGTGGCTGTGGGTGGTTTCCAAGATTTATTCTATCTGGTTGATATGGGAATGTGGTTGGTTGCCAAGGAGCTGCTATGTGGTTGCAAGGGGGTTGTGAATGGCTGACAGGGTGTTTCTTTGTGGTTAAAAGAGTGTTGTGGGTGGTTGCCAAGATATTACTTCCTGATTGTTGTGGGGTTGTGGGTCGTTGCCAATGTGTTTATATGTCGTTGCTATGGGGTTGTGGGTGGGTGTTAAAGCATTTATATATGGTATCTGTGTGGTTGCCACAAAGTTGTATTTGTATTTGCTGGTGATTGCCAGGGTGTTTTATATGTGGTTGCTATGGGGTTGTGGTTGGTTGCCAGGGAGTTACTATGCAGTTGCTTGTGGGCTGTGAGTGGTTGCCAGAGTGTTTCTGTCTGTTTGATATGGGGTTGTGGGTGGTTGACAGGGGATTGGTATGGTATTGGTTGCTAGTGTTGGTATACTGTTGCTAGGGGCTTGCAGATGACTGTCAGGGCGTTGCTAAAAAGTTGAGGATTGTGGTTGGTTACCACAATTGAATATTTATATGTGGTGGGTAGGCTGGCTGCAATCATGTTTTGTTACATGGTTGCTAGGATGTTGCTAAGGTGTTGTGGGTTGTTGTCAGAGCTTTGCTAGGCAGCCCCCATGGTATTCTGCCGATGATAAATATGGCTGACGTCCCTTTTTAACCCTTTCATGCATTAATTAGGATAACCTCAGTCAGGATTTTTTCCCTGGGTTCAAATTTCGCTCTCCTCTCTGATAAAACCTCAGATTGAAATCAACATTGATCTATTGATGTTTTCAGACTGTGGAAAAACTAGTGATCAGGCGTTTTCAAATCTCTTCTGAAATGAGCAGTTTTGGGGGTAACGCATTACAAGTAATGTGCATTACGTAATCAGATTACTTTTTTGATGTTATGAGTAAAGTAACACATTACAAGTAACATGCATTACGTAATCAGATTACTTTTTGATGTAACTCATTACAAGTAATGTGCATTACGTAATCAGATTACTTTTTTGATGTTATGAGTAAAGTAACACATTACAAGTAACATGCATTACGTAATCAGATTACTTTTTGATGTAACTCATTACAAGTAATGTGCATTATGTAATTAGATTACTTTTTTGATGTTACGAGTAAAGTAACACCTTTCAAGTAACATGCATTACGTAATTAATTACTTTTTGATGTAACAAGTAAAGTAACGCATTACAAGTAACATGCATTACGTAATCAGATTACTTTTTGGTGTAACACATTACAAGTAATGTGCATTACGTAATCAGATTACTTTTTTGATATTATGAGTAAAGTAACACATTACAAGTAACATGCATTATGTAATCAGATTATTTTCTTTTACGTAACTGCAAATTACAATCTAATAAAAGTTACTGCAGATGAGGTATTTTCAAGAACAGCAGTCACAGTAATAGTAAGAATTGTAGCTGAAATAAAGCTAGTGATGCATGATGTCCATGTGGACAGATGATTAATCAGAATTTACTCCCAATCTTAAAAGAAAAAGGAAAATGCAACAATGATATAACTCCTTAGATGTTACATGATGATATAATATATATTTATTTATTTATTTAGTATACCTGCAAGAGTCTCCTAGGATAAAAGGAATGAATGGATATTCCGGAGCAACTTGCCATTTCTGATTGGCCATTGGCAATCTTGGTTTGGAGAAATCAAAAATTCCACATACAAAATCTTGCCACTTGGTGGCAGTGTATAGGATGATGCCCTAGTGTCCACTGTAGTGGTTGATGTGCAACTATGCCATCAAAACCCATGCATATGCAAGAAAATGGCTTTTTAATTAGCTGTCCACTGTAGTGACTTCAATGTGTGAATGGGTTAAAGTCTATAGAATTTTTTTCACTTGATCTGACAAAAAAATGTAAGCACCGTCTCCTTAACAAACCGTATGATTTAATGCATAATTCATTTCCATAGCACAAACTGTGCAAGAGTTACATTCTTGTTGTCCTAACCCTATGTATGATGTTACCTTTGCCTGTCACAAAAAAGACAGTTTTAATAAGACCACTAATTGAAAGAGAAACAAATACATTTAGCTGGGTTCCGAATGTGCGGACAACCTTAATGCACTAGTTGATGGAGGGAATGTTGCTTCGTCGGGTCAATATTTTCAATCCATACCTTACAGAGGTTCTTCAATGCAAAATCAGTAGACTCAATGTTCCTTTTTAGGAGACAATGCGGCGCCACAGGGCCCAGTGATCTTCTCGCTCATACAGGAAACACGCTTTCACCTGGGGCAGTGAGGTCTGTTTAGAAGCGATTCATTTCCTCACTCATTAGCGTAATGGAAGAATGCCCTGCTGTGAAGACCTACAAAGGCAGATAGGTAGATGCATAGCACTTGGGGAGAATATTCCACTTCATTTGAGACGAATAGTTCAACTCTCACAAAAACACACACACACACGTATGCTCCAAGTTCATAATTAAACCCACAGTACTCTCAACCTTTTGAAAGCAGAGTCTAATTAGCAGTATTAATGTTGCTGTGAGTTGCAAAGCTTGATCTATTCATATGTGCGTGTTTGTATGCTCATGTGTTTGTGTGTGCTTATGATGTACGGCTGCTTTTAATGTGTGATAAGCCCTTTCATATAGGCAATTAAAAGTCCTCCTGTGCCGCCTTATTTCTCATATTTAAATCCAGTGAGGCCAGAAACATGGAGCACAGGATGTATCTATAAGGTTTTTTTAAATTATAAACAGCACATGCGGCCCTGCGCCCTGACAGTGTAATTATGAACTCTCTTTAGTAAAGTAGGGGTTTGAATGGAAAGATAATCTCCCTCATTATTTTTATTTCTGTTTTCGATGCACAGATGTTCTTCTACAATGAATCTGGCAATGCGCAGGTGGCTTAAGAATGCTCCCCTAGAGCTCCTTTTTCAGTTAAGCACTCCATATATCCAGATGCAATTACACGCTGATAACAAACATCTTAATAAGTGCACTCTGAGGATGAATCTTTTCTCACATTAGTAGTCCTAAGTATTTAATTCACTGTATTATCAATTATACAATAGTTAGTTCCTATCTTTAAATCGGATTGGTTGGAGAGTGCTGATATTCAGCGCTGAGATTTTATTATATCACTCCGCTTCTTGTGTTTCCATGTTCTGGACAAACTGTCAGTCTGTGCATTTGTGATGGGATTTATTTAGTCAGTAGGTGGTGACAAGTGATTAATGACATGACATGAATGACAGCTTGTAAAGATAAGTTTATGAGTGTCACTGAATCATTAACTCAACCAATTTGTTCAAGAACACTGATTCATTCAGGATGTGTGTTCCCAGGAAACATGCAGTGGTTGACTGTGCTTTGGCTTTGCTTTGTCTAAAATGTAAGTTACGCAATATATTACGTATTGATTTACCTTTATTTATTTTATTTTACTCTGCGATTCATATTTGCAATTCAAAACAATTTAGTTTTGTTTTTGTTTTTGCTTTTGCTTTTTTTCCTTTCTGCTTTTTGTGTTGTTCTTGTCTGTTGCTCTGTGTTTTGTTTTGCTTTGCTTTTGTTTTGATTTTTGTGTTTTGTTTTATCTTGTGTTTTGTTTTGTTTTTGTGTTTTTGGCTTTGCTTTGCTTTTTTGCTCTTTTTGCTTTGATTTTGTTTTGTTTTGTTTTTGCTTTTGCTTTTTGTGTTTTGTTTTGTTTTACCTTGTGTTTTGTTTTGCTTTTTGTGTTTTTTTTGGCTTTGCTTTGCGTTTTGTTTTTTTTTTTGTTTTTTTGCTTTGCTTTGTTTTTAAAGATCCTTAAATGCACATTGCTTGCCATGCATCATTTTGATTCTTGAAACGTAAGTTGATTTTTCAAACATGGGAAAGAAAATGGTAAAAAAATTTAATTGAACATGCCTGATCTAAAAATAATGATGATAAATAATAATAATAATAATAATAATAATAATAATAATAATAATAATAATGAAAAGGTTCATATATATGCTAACCAATACTGCTAAGGGACAATAAAAAATATATGTCTCCTTTGTGGGTGTCACAATTACGTTCTGTCATGTCTGCACCTGTTCTCGTTAGTCCTTGATTAGTTAATCTTTCTCCACCTGTGCCTGTTTAGTTCCCTCATTCACCCTGTGTATTTACACTCCCTGTTCTGTTCATTCCTTGGTCAGTTATTGTCTACTGTCATTATGTTCCTGTGAGTCTTCAGTAAACGCTATGTTGAATGTAACCTGTTTTCTCATCTTTCTTCATTGGCAACCGGTAACAGAATAACTGACCCTCAAAACGAGTACTAGAAGATGGACTCACCCACGCTGCAACTCCTTCTCTGTCCAGAGAGCCGGCCGTACCTGGGATACCTGGCCTGGATGCTCCGCAACGGCGGCCTCTTGCCTACAGCCAGCGAGCCCGAGGTGCCCACCGAGGTGAATCCAGAGCTGGAGGACGCAAAGGGCCCGGAGTTGTCGCAGGTGGGTCAGTCCACCTTAGAGCCAGGAGCGGACTGTGACCTGATCGATCTGTGGTCCGCGGATCCAATTCCCACCCAAGTTCCCACCCTCGAGTCCTCATCTTCGCCGGTCCCGTCCGGAGATCTTCTGTCTAAATCCCTGCCTGTCTTCCTGATCCCGTTTCCATCGCTGGTCACGGCCAGTCCCCTGGATCCGTCGGCACCACTGGTGTTGTCCAGCTCCTCGGCTCTACCACCGCCGCTCGCTCCGTGCGGCTCATCATCCGTGCCTCGGGCTTCCCTGCCACCAGCTTAGCTAGAGGCCGAGTCCCCGGCTACACCCTTAGGCCTCCAGGCCCATATCTCCACCTCGGCCTGTCAGCCCATCACCATCGCCTTGGCTAACCGCTCCCTCATCGCCTCCGCGGCCCGGTAACTCCGCTGGGCTCCCTCGTCACTCCAGGTTGGCCTCCGGCGGTCGACGCACAGCCTACGTCACGGACTTCCGGGATTCGGGCTACACCCTCACCTTGCACCCCTACGGCGTCAGTGTGCTCCTCCCTTCCTCCAGCCTCCCCGTTGGCCTCGCTCGCCACATCATCGCTCCAGTCGTCCGAGTCGCCGCCTCAGTCCCGTGAGCCAGCAGCTCAGCGCAAGGCTTCCAGACCTTCTATGTCGCCCTGTTCCTCCCCTCACCATGGTTCTGCCTCCGCTGATCGGTCCCAGGGTTCCGTCCGCCTCTGCAGTCAGGACTCCGCCCTGGATCCTCCCACCGTCAGCACCACCATGGTACCGGTGCCTGCCTACCCCAGGCGCCTGTCTGTCACCAGCTCCACGCCCTCCACCGAAGCCTCCGCCTCATTGCTACTTTCTGGACTTTGTCGTCATCACGGCGCAAGGACGCGCCTTTCCGAGGGGGGGGGGCGTAATGTCACAATTACGTTTTGTCATGTCTGCACCTGTTCTCGTTAGTCCTTGATTAGTTAATCTTTCTCCACCTGTGCCTGTTTAGTTCCCTCATTCACCCTGTGTATTTATACTCCCTGTTCTGTTCATTCCTTGGTCAGTTATTGTCTACTGTCATTATGTTCCTGTAAGTCTTCAGTAAACGCTATGTTGAATGTAACCTGTTTTCTCATCTTTCTTCATTGGCAACCGGTAACAGTGGGAAGATGAAATACTCACTATTCCCACTTTACAAATATAGATCGGCACAATTCTGGCCATGCATTCTCCTGTCACAAATAGAGACAGCTCAGGTATGATTTCTGTCTGCCCCATAATGCAAAAGCATTGATGTGCAAAATCAGCTTCATATTTGCTGCAAAATACATTTTAGGCAACAGTAATATTTCATATTGAATCAACAACCTCTGTACATTCTCTCTTTTTGTCTGGTTTGAGCATGATGGGAAAGTCACAGATTTTGTTGTTGAGTCCTCTACATCAGTGGTCCTCAACTGGGGGGTGGCAGATCTGTTCTTTATTTTATTTCTTCAATAAATGTACTGTACAGACATTTTTTTTATGGGTCGCCACATGACATCCAGTGTAAAAACTGGCTTTTGAAGCAAAACCTATTGAGAACCACTGCTCTGCATGTCCATGCCGTGAGGTTTTATATTAAGAATCACTCTTCGTAATTCTTTATAAGTGATTTCTCGTTTTTTTGATAGCTGGTTGTATTTAATTTATTGCATATTGCATATTACATTGTAGCTCAGCACTGCTTCATTTCTCAAGGCATTTAACATGCTGCGACACATTCAGCTCTTTTACAGTACAGTGTGGCTTTCTGCTGTGCCCTTCTTAGTTCCACAGCGCTCTCTGCTTTCAATAATTCACTGTTTTCTTAATCTAAGGTCTTAAATAGTTAATTAGGAGGAGGAGGGTGCTCTGTGTCTCCTCTTGGTCCACTGCTCCTAAAGCCTGGATGGCAGCTCTGAGAGTCATCCGTTCGCCGTCATGACATTTTCCACCCCTAGCATTTGAAGCGAAACCCTTCTGCAGAACTAACCATGTTGCCCAATGACCTGCTTTATCTCCGAGTCAAAGACACTGGCTCTTCAGAAGATGATGCTAAATCCAGACAGACAGAGAGAGATGGGCATTACTAAACCATCTCTTAGCAGAGCAGTTCAAACTCTACTCAAAATACAATGATAAAGAATGCAGAAACAAACGTTGCCAACATTTCCATTTTGAAAGGAACGATCACTAAAATCACCCTTTTTATTTTTGTTTGTTTTTATCAAAAACTGTGATGTTATTTTATTACTCAATGACCTGTCCTCATAGCATAATTCAATATTTTAATATTATATTTAAAAAAAAAAACATTAAATTTAAATATTATTAAATCACTTTTCATCCCAAAGGTTGCTTCTTTATATTATATTATTTTATTTATTTATTTAGTTATTTATTTATTTTTACAACTGTACGTCATCTTTGATGCTTTTGTTTGTTTTTTGTTTCGTGTTTTGCCTTGTTGTTTTGTTTTGATTTGTTTTGGGTTACATTTTCTGTCACAACTGTGATATGTCTTCCTAAATACCTAAATCATACTGATTCCAGAAAAAAAAATGACATTATATTATAACTCACAACCACCTGTCCTTAGAGCATAATTCAATACTTTTAATACTATATTTAATAATAATAAAAAAAAACATATCAGTTAAGTATTAATATTTGATTACTTCATCCTGGAGGTCATTTCTCCATTTTATTTTATTTTATTTTATTTTGTTTTATTTTATTTTATTTATGTCATCTCAATCACCCAAATTGTTTTGTGTTGTTTTCTTTGTATTTTGTGATATATCAAACTAAATACTCAAATTGTACCTAAATCCTAGTGATTCCAGATAAAAATATGACATTATAACTCACAACCACCTGTCTTCAGAGCCTAATTTAAAAAAAATCTGTTAGATATTAATATTTAATCACTCTTCATCTTGAAGGTAATTTCTCCACTTTTTTATTTTATTTTATGCATGTCATCTCAATCACCCAAATTGTTTATATATTTTTTGTTGTTTTATTGCGTTGTGTTGTTTTGATTTGTTTAGATTTTCTGTCACATCTGTGATCAAACTAAATACGCAAATTGTATCTAAATCCTATCGATTCCAGAAAAAAATGGCTAAAATTTTATATTCTCAACACCATCAGCTGTAAGTGTCATTTGAAACCATTCTTGTTGTTATAACTCCTGTCCAACGTCTAATAGATATACACAAACAAGTGCAGAAATACAGTGGGGAGAACAAGTATTTGATACACTGCCGATTTTGCAGGTTTTCCTACTTACAAAGCATGTAGAAGTCTGTAATTTTTATCATAGGTACTCTTCAACTGTGAGAGACGGAATCTAAAACAAAAATCCAGAAAATCACATTGTATGATTTTTAAATAATTAATTTGCATTTTATTGCATGACATAAGTATTTGATCACCTACCAACCAGTAAGAATTCCGGCTCTCACAGACCTGTTAGTTTTTCTTTAAGAAGCCCTCCTGTTCTCCACTCATTACCTGTATTAACTGCACCTGTTTGAACTCGTTACCTGTATAAAAGACACCTATCCACACACTCAATCAAACAGACTCCAACCTCTCCACAATGGCCAAGACCAGAGAGCTGTGTAAGTACATCAGGGATAAAATTGTAGACCTGCACAAGGCTGGGATGGGCTACAGGACAATAGGCAAGCAGCTTGGTGAGAAGGCAACAACTGTTGGCGCAATTATTAGAAAATGGAAGAAGTTCAAGATGACGGTCAATCTCCCTCGGTCTGGGGCACCATGCAAGATCTCACCTCGTGGGGCATCAACGATCATGAGGAAGGTGAGGGATCAGTCCAGAACTACACGGCAGGACCTGGTCAATGACCTGAAGAGAGCTGGGACCACAGTCTCAAAGAAAACCATTAGTAACACACTACGCCGTCATGGATTAAAATCCTGCAGCGCACGCAAGGTCCCCCTGCTCAAGCCAGCGCATGTCCAGGCCCGTCTGAAGTTTGCCAATGACCATCTGGATGATCCAGAGGAGGAATGGGAGAAGGTCATGTGGTCTGATGAGACAAAAATAGAGCTTTTTGGTCTAAACTCCACTCGCCGTGTTTGGAGGAAGAAGAAGGATGAGTACAACCCCAAGAACACCATCCCAACCGTGAAGCATGGAGGTGGAAACATCATTCTTTGGGGATGCTTTTCTGCAAAGGGGACAGGACGACTGCACCGTATTGAGGGGAGGATGGATGGGGCCATGTATCGCGAGATCTTGGCCAACAACCTCCTTCTCTCAGTAAGAGCATTGAAGATGGGTCGTGGCTGGGTCTTCCAGCATGACAACGACCCGAAACACACAGCCAGGGCAACTAAGGAGTGGCTCCGTAAGAAGCATCTCAAGGTCCTGGAGTGGCCTAGCCAGTCTCCAGACCTGGACCCAATAGAAAATCTTTGGAGGGAGCTGAAAGTCTGTATTGCCCAGCAACAGCCCCGAAACCCATCTGGAGAAGGTCTGTATGGAGGAGTGGGCCAAAATCCCTGCTGCAGTGTGTGCAAACCTGGTCAAGAACTACAGGAAACGTATGATCTCTGTAATTGCAAACAAAGGTTTCTGTACCAAATATTAAGTTCTGCTTTTCTGATGTATCAAATACTTGTCATGCAATAAAATGCAAATTAATTACTTAAAAATCATACAATGTGATTTTCTGGATTTTTGTTTTAGATTCCGTCACTCACAGTTGAAGAGTACCTATGATAAAAATGACAGACTTCTACATGCTTTGTAAGTGGGCAAACCTGCAAAATCGGCAGTGTATCAAATACTTGTTCTCCCCACTGTACATAGCCGTTTACATCACTTGCCTTTTCGAAGGAGATATTTCAGTATGCATTTCACGCACAGAGGAAGTATAATATATGAGAATATCAAGGAAACATACATCAGGAGGGTTACAGTCTCCCTATAACATTCAATGGATGTTTCCTGCAGGCCAATTCACCACAGATACTTATTCATAGAAAACCAATTCTAGACAATACAAAGCAGTATAGCAGGCTGTCGCTTTCCATGCCACATACAAGGTTGAGAAGGGCATTACTCTGTCTGCTCCCAGATTTTATTAGATATTTCCAGCTTTACAATGCAAACATTAAACTTAACAAAGCAATAAAAAGATGCCATTGACCTCATGAGAGCATTACTTCAGCGTAAAGCTTGTCACTGATGTTTACGAGCCAGATTCAACCTGAGAAAACTTTAACGCTTCCTAGGCATCGGTGAATCAAGGTTGCACTTTATTGGAGCGCTTAGTGTCACCGTTGATGATGGCTACGATGCCCAGCCGCTGAGTTTACATCATTTCAACATCCACGACCTTTCTGCATAGACTTAGAAGTACAATGAAATGTCCACCACAGTAAAAACCAGTATTAAATAATAAATATCAATAGAGAGAAGTAAGATGAATATTTTACACGTGGTAGCACCTCAAAGTGGTTAAAAGAAATAAATATTGCAGTAAAAACTACTCTTGATGCATATTCCTAAGCACAGTTGACTGCTAATGTAATGTTTATTCAAGTAAAACAGGCTATTTATACGCAAGTAACAATTTTAGTATAAGGATTTAAAATGATTTTAATGTTTTATGAATATTAAAATATTTTTAGATGTGTATACATGCATTCAAAGTGGAAGGAATTTTTTGTCTTTTACTGGTTACACAAGATTTTGACATTTTTAAGATATTATAGTTATATAGTTATATTATAGTTAATATTTTACTCTGTATCCCATCCCCTTATCATTTTAGGCCAAAAAAGACAAAAAAGAAGAAGAAAGTATATATGTATGCACTTATTTATGCACTTATTTTTTTGAATAAATAAATACATACATACATACAAAATAAGTGCATTAATAAATGTATAAATAAATGCATAAATGAATAAACTAATAAATAAATAAATAAATAAATGCATAAATAAGTTAGTAAATAAATGCATAAATAATAATAATATTATTTATGCATTTATTCCTTCATTCATTTGTGTATTTAATAATTTATGCATTTATTTATTCTTTTATTTATTTATTTGTGCATTTATGTATGTGTGTATGTATTTATTTATTTATCTGTTCCTTTATGCATTTATTTATTCATTCATGTATTTATTTGTGCATATATTTATGCATTTATTAATTAATTAATGTATTTATTTATTTATTTGTGCATTTATATATTCATTTATTTATTTGTACATGTATTTATTTATTTATTTATGCATTCATTCATTTATTTATTTATCTGTTTATTTATGCATTTATTCATTCATTTATTTGTGCATTTATTTATGCATTTATTAATTCACTCATTTATTTATGTATTTATACATTCATTCGTTTTATTTATTTATTTATGCATTTTTATTTATTTATGCATTTTTTATTTGTTAACTAATTTATTTATGCATTTGTTTATGCATTGATGCATTTATTTATTTAGTATAAACACATAGAGCCATATGAAACTAACATGCATACTAATTATACATTTTGTACAAGTATTTGGAAGTTGTGTCACAACTACTTTTTTTACAAGAATTTTTTAGAAGATTTGGGACATTGTATTTGTCATTGACTCGACACCCATAAACAAATATGGCAGAATGCAGGTTTGCCTAGCATTCTGACTCATTCCCACATTTCCATGATTATTAGGGATTGTGGGATTTGGAGAAGATGAAGTAAGGAGGCGTCTGATTATTGATCACCAAATGAGAGCAGAGTCCCTCGTGTTATATCTTTTGTTCCTAAATTCCTGTTCGGTTTATACATCAGTCCTGAGTGGAGTGAATGAACTCCGAGTCTATCTGTCAGCTTGACACGGCAGTAATCAGGGAAAGTCTCGGCTCTGGGTTTCGAGTTTAGCTTTTGTACCGAAATGAATGTCTGTCTTCCATTTTTGTAATAAAACCGCGAGGAAGGCTGCTTAGCGAGATTGTGATTATGCACTGACAAGACTGCTTAGAGCTTTTCTATGGCAGAGAAAGAGGAGGAGGCGGCGAGGACGGATTTATTTCCATAGTTCCCATCTGCTCCTCTAGGGGGAGCTACGCCATCGACGAAACGACTGCCTCACCTGTGGGGGGAAATGAAAGCATGAAATTATTCCTTTTTACTTCACTTCCTTGGTTTACTTGTCTTTTGTTATATCAAAATGTGTGTTTTTGTTTATTGAAAAGGAGGACTGCTAACAGAAAGAAAGCGCTGAGCAAACACTGTTGTTTCCGCGGTCTGACAGACTGAGCGGATGGACGTGTATCTATCATCAGTGCGCGCGGCTGTGCGCATGACTCATTCTGAGCGGAGGATCACATGATCCCTGGCCCTGCGTTGTTGGCATCTGTGCAGACTCATGTCAGGCCCTTATCGTGAGCATTTTGCCAAATGAGAGGAACTGGAATTCGTTTTGATATAAGATCAATATTCTGCTTGAGAAACTGTGTAATTGATTAGTTAAAGGGATAGTTCAACCAAAAATTAAAATGTAGGCTATTTATTATTTATCATTTATTCAAATTTTGTTCCAAACAGTTGTACCTCACCTGCATTTATACATTTATAAACAGATATTTTGACAAATGTCCTAGCTGCGCTTTTCTATTCATTTGCAATTAATGGGGACTAACGCTTTCAAACTTCCAAACCATATTATTTTCTTTGTTCTGTAAAACACATCCATCCATCCATCCATCCAGCCATCATCTGTCTGTCCATCATCTGTCCATCCATCCAGCCATCATCTGTCCGTCCATCCATCCATCCATCCATCCATCCATCCATCCATCCATCCATCCATCCATCATCCTTCCATCCATCCATCATCTGTCTGTCCATCCATCCATCCATCCATCCATCCATCCATCCATCATCTGTCTGTCCATCCATCCATCATCTGTCTGTCCATCCATCCATCCATCCAGCCATCATCTGTCTGTCCATCCATCCATCCAGCCATCATCTGGCTGTCCATCATCTGTCCATCCATCCAGCCATCATCTGTCCATCCATCCATCCATCCATCCATCCATCATCCGTCCATCCATCCATCATCTGTCTGTCCATCCATCCATCCATCCATCCATCCATCCATCATCTGTCCATCCATCCATCCATCCATCATCTGTCTGTCCATCCATCCATCATCCGTCCATCCATCCATCATCCGTCCATCCATCCATCATCTGTCTGTCCATCCATCCATCCATCCATCCATCCATCCATCCATCCATCCATCATCTGTCTGTCCATCCATCCATCATCTGTCTGTCCATCCATCCATCCATCCAGCCATCATCTGTCTGTCCATCCATCCATCCATCCAGCCATCATCTGTCTGTCCATCATCTGTCCATCCATCCAGCCATCATCTGTCCATCCATCCATCCATCCATCCATCCATCCATCATCCGTCCATCCATCCATCATCTGTCTGTCCATCCATCCATCCATCCATCCATCCATCCATCCATCCATCATCTGTCCATCCATCCATCCATCATCTGTCTGTCCATCCATCCATCCATCCATCCATCCATCCATCCATCCTTTTTAAAATGTATTTATTTAAATACAATAAAAGTTTACTGTTTCGTTGTCATTGTTTATTATAATTATCTCACCTGCATTTATTTATTTACAATAATAGTTTATTGTTTATTGTTACTGTTTATTTTAATTACTTAACCTACATTTAATTATTTATTTAATTTATTTAGCTTATTTTTATTTATTTTTTTATTTTTCTGTTGTTTTATTGATATTGTTTATTATAATTACATCACCAGCATTTATTTATTTATTTATTTGTTCGTTCATTCGTTCATTCATTCAAAATATTTTAATATTTTTTGAAGAAATAAAATGACCTGACCTGTATTTATACATTTATATTCAGATATGTTGAAGAATGTCCTGGCTCCTCTTTTCCGTGAGGTTGCAGTTAATGATGACTAATGCTTTCAAGCTTCAAGGACACAGGGTGAGGCTGAGTAAACAATAGCAGCATTTTGAGTTTTGTGTGAACTGTTCCTCTACAGCCAATCGACATTCTTCAGGGTTTGGTATCTTCGTGTTGATTCTGTGAGGCACATGTCATTTTGATTTCCGGCAGAACATGAATAAATAGAAACTCGGCTCACGGCGTTTAATGTCTACAAAAGCACAGCATGTTAAGGGCTAAATCAAACTGTCTCTCTGATGGCATATTTTGCTCCCATGTCAAGGCTGCCTGAATGCTCTCTGGCAGCACAGATGTTGAGAGAGAGAGAGAGAGAGAGAGAGAGAGAGAGAGAGAGAGAGAGAGAGAGAGAGAGAGAGAGAGAGAGAGAGAGAGGTGTGGGAACACTAGTGAAGGGACATAATCTTATATCACAAATAAGAGTTATTTTATTTCAAACTTACGATGTATATCATGATATAATTCTATTCTATTCTACACCATTTAGGGTCACTGTATATTCTATTCTATTCTATTATACGCCATTTTAGGGTCACTGGTATATTCTGTTCTATTCTACACCATTTTAGGGTCACTGGTCTATTCTATTCTACACTATTTTAGGGTCACTGGTATATTCTATTCTATTCTACACCATTTTAGGGTCACTGGTATATTCTATTCTACACCATTTAGGGTCACTGTATATTCTATTCTATTATACGCCATTTTAGGGTCACTAGTATATTCTATTCTATTCTATTCTACACCATTTTAGGGTCACTGGTCTATTCTATTCTATTCTACATTATTTTAGAGTCACTGTATATTCTATTCTATTATATTCTATTATACACCATTTTAGGGTCACTGGTCTATTCTATTCTATTCTACACCAATTTAGGGTCACTGGTATATTCTATTCTATACCATTTTAGGGTCACTGTATATTCTATTCTATTCTATTCTACACAATTTAGGGTCACTGTATATTCTATTCTATTCTACACCATTTAGAGTCACTGTATATTCTATTCTATTCTATTATACGCCATTTTAGGGTCACTGGTATATTCTATTCTATTCTACACCATTTTAGGCTCACTGGTCTATTCTATTATATTCTATTCTACACCATTTTAGGGTCACTGGCATATTCTATTCTACACTATTTTAGAGTCACTGTATATTCTATTCTATTATACACCATTTTAGGGTCACTGGTATATTGTATTCTATTCTATTATACACCATTTTAGGCTCACTGGTCTATTTTATTCTATTCTATTCTACACCAATTTAGGGTCACTGGTATATTCTATTCTATTCTTTTCTATTCTATTCTACACCATTTTAGGGTCACTGGTATATTCTATTCTACACCATTTAGGGTCACTGTATATTCTATTCTATTCTATTATACGCCATTTTAGGGTCACTGGTATATTCTATTCTATTCTATTCTACACCATTTTAGGGTCACTGGTCTATTCTATTATATTCTATTCTACACCATTTTAGGGTCACTGGCATATTCTATTCTACACTATTTTAGAGTCACTGTATATTCTATTCTATTATACACCATTTTAGGGTCACTGGTATATTGTATTCTATTCTATTATACACCATTTTAGGCTCACTGGTCTATTTTATTCTATTCTATTCTACACCAATTTAGGGTCACTGGTATATTCTATTCTTTTCTATTCTATTCTACACCATTTTAGGGTCACTGGTATATTCTATTCTACACCATTTAGGGTCACTGTATATTCTATTCTATTCTATTATACGCCATTTTAGGGTCACTGGTATATTCTATTCTATTCTATTCTACACCATTTTAGGCTCACTGGTATATTCTATTCTATTCTACACCATTTTAGGGTCACTGGTATATTCTATTCTACACCATTTTAGGGTCAGTTGTATATTCTATTCTATTCTATTATACGCCATTTTAGGGTCACTGGTATATTCTATTCTATTCTATTCTACACCATTTTAGGGTCACTGGTATATTCTATTCTATTCTACACCATTTTAGGGTCACTGGTATATTCTATTCTATTCTACACCATTTTAGGGTCAGTTGTATATTCTATTCTATTCTACACCATTTAGGGTCACTGGTATATTCTATTCTATTCTATTCTACACCATTTTAGGGTCACTGGTCTATTCTATTATACACCATTTTAGGGTCACTGGTATATTGTATTCTATTCTATTATACACCATTTTAGGCTCACTGGTCTATTTTATTCTATTCTATTCTACACCAATTTAGGGTCACTGGTATATTCTATTCTTTTCTATTCTATTCTACACCATTTTAGGGTCACTGGTATATTCTATTCTACACCATTTAGGGTCACTGTATATTCTATTCTATTCTATTATACGCCATTTTAGGGTTACTGGTATATTCTATTTTATTCTATTCTATTCTACACCATTTTAGGCTCACTGGTATATTCTATTCTATTCTACACCATTTTAGGGTCACTGGTATGTTCTATTCTATTCTACACCATTTTAGGGTCAGTTGTATATTCTATTCTATTCTATTATACGCCATTTTAGGGTCACTAGTATATTCTATTCTATTCTATTCTACACCATTTTAGGGTCACTGGTATATTCTATTCTATTCTACACCATTTTAGGGTCACTGGTATATTCTATTCTATTCTACACCATTTTAGGGTCAGTTGTATATTCTATTCTATTCTACACCATTTAGGGTCACTGGTATATTCTATTCTATTCTATTCTACACCATTTTAGGGTCACTGGTCTATTCTATTATACATCATTTTAGGGTCACTGGTCTATTCTATTCTATTCTACACCAATTTAGGGTCACTGGTATATTCTATTCTATTCTATACCATTTTAGGGTCACTGTATATTCTATTCTATTCTACACCATTTAGGGTCACTCTATATTCTATTCTATTCTACACCATTTAGAGTCACTGTATATTCTATTCTATTCTATTATACGCCATTTTAGGGTCACTGGTATATTCTATTCTATTCTACACCATTTTAGGGTCACTGGTCTATTCTATTCTACACCATTTTAGGGTCACTGGTCTATTCTATTCTATTCTACACCAATTTAGGGTCACTGGTATATTCTATTCTATTCTTTTATATTCTACACCATTTTAGGGTCACTGGTATATTCTATTCTATTCTACACCATTTAGGGTCACTGTAAATTCTATTCTATTCTATTCTATTATATGCCATTTTAGGGTCACTGGTATATTCTATTCTATTCTACACCATTTTAGGCTCACTGGTCTATTCTATTCTACACCATTTTAGGGTCACTGGTATATTCTATTCTATTCTACACCATTTTAGGATCACTGGTATATACTATTCTATTCAACACCATTTTAGGGTCAGTGGTATATTATATTCTATTCTATTCTACACCATTTAGAGTCACTGTATATTCTATTCTATTCTATTATACGCCATTTTAGGGTCACTGGTATATTCTATTCTATTCTACACCATTTTAGGGTCACTGGTCTATTCTATTCTACACCATTTTAGGGTCACTGGTCTATTCTATTCTATTCTACACCAATTTAGGGTCACTGGTATATTCTATTCTATTCTTTTCTATTCTACACCATTTTAGGGTCACTGGTATATTCTATTCTATTCTACACCATTTAGGGTCACTGTAAATTCTATTCTATTCTACTCTATTATACGCCATTTTAGGGTCACTGGTATATTCTATTCTATTCTATTATACACCATTTTAGGGTCACTGGTCTATTCTATTCTACACCATTTTAGGGTCACTGGTATATTCTATTCTATTCTACACCATTTTAGGTTCACTGGTATATTCTATTCTATTCTACACCGTTTTAGGGTCAGTGGTATATTATATTCTATTTTATTCTACACCATTTAGGATCACTGTATATTCTATTCTATTCTATTATACGTCATTTTAGGGTCACTGGTCTATTCTATTCTACATTATTTTCTCACTGACTATTCACTGGACTGTTCTATTCTATTCTACACCATTTTAGGCTCACTGGTCTATTTTATTCTATTCTATTCTACACCAACTTAGTGTCACTGGTATATTCTATTATATTCTTTTCTATTCTATTCTACACCATTTTAGGGTCACTGGTATATTCTATTCTATTCTATTCTACACCATTTAAGGTCACTGTATATTCTATTCTATTCTACTATACACCATTTTAGGGTCACTGGTATATTCTATTCTATTCTATTCTACACCATTTTAGGCTCACTGGTCTATTCTATTCTACACCATTTTAGGGTCACTGGTATATTCTATTCTATTCTACACCATTTTAGGTTCACTGGTATATTCTATTCTATTCTACACCGTTTTAGGGTCAGTGGTATATTATATTCTATTTTATTCTACACCATTTAGGATCACTGTATATTCTATTCTATTCTATTATACGCCATTTTAGGGTCACTGGTCTATTCTATTCTATTCTACACCATTTTAGGGTCACTGATATATTCTATTCTATTCTACATTATTTTAGAGTCACTGTATATTCTATTCTATTCTATTATACACCATTTTAGGGTCACTGGTCTATTCTATTCTATTCTACACCAATTCAGGGTCACTGGTATATTCTATTCTATACCATTTTAGGGTCACTGTATATTCTATTCTATTCTATTCTATACCATTTTAGGGTCACTGGTATATTCTATTCTATTCTACATTATTTTAGAGTCACTGTATATTCTATTCTATTCTATACCATTTTAGGCTCACTGTATATTCTATTCTATTCTACAGTACACCATTTAGGGTCACTCTATATTCTATTCTATTCTATTCTACACCATTTAGAGTCACTGTATATTTTATTCTATTCTATTATAAGCCATTTTAGGGTCACTGGTATATTCTATTCTATTCTACACCATTTTAGGGTCACTGGTCTATTCTATTCTATTCTACACCATTTTAGGGTCACTGGTATACAGTGGGGAGAACAAGTATTTGATACACTGCCGATTCTGCAGGTTTTCAAGCTTTTTTTTTCAAGCTTCAAGGTTTACAAAGCATGTAGAGGTCTGTAATTTTTATCATAGGT
Source organism: Coreius guichenoti (assembly GCA_039654105.1). Classification (NCBI taxonomy): domain Eukaryota; kingdom Metazoa; phylum Chordata; class Actinopteri; order Cypriniformes; family Gobionidae; genus Coreius; species Coreius guichenoti. The sequence goes on from CM077192.1 coordinate 24,440,684, forward strand.
ACTCTTCAACTGTGAGAGACGGAATCTGAAACAAAAATCCAGAAAATCACATTGTATGATTTTTTAAATAATTAATTTGCATTTTATTGCATGACATAAGTATTTGATCACCTACCAACCAGTAAGAATTCCGGCTCTCACAGACCTGTTAGTTTTTCTTTAAGAAGCCCTCCTGTTCTCCACTCATTACCTGTATTAACTGCACCTGTTTGAACTCGTTACCTGTATAAAAGACACCTGTCCACACACTCAATCAAACAGACTCCAACCTCTCCACAATGGCCAAGACCAGAGAGCTGCAGTACAGAACAACTGTTGTTGCAATTATTAGAAAATGGAAGAAGTTCAAGATGACGGTCAATCTCCCTCGGTCTGGGGCACCATGCAAGATCTCACCTCGTGGGGCATCAATGATCATGAGGAAGGTGAGGGATCAGCCCAGAACTACACGGCAGGACCTGGTCAATGACCTGAAGAGAGCTGGGACCACAGTCTCAAAGAAAACCATTAGTAACACACTACGCCGTCATGGAGGATGGATGGGGCCATGTATTGAGAGATCTTGGCCAACAACCTCCTTCCCTCAGTAAGAGCATTGAAGATGAGTGGCTCCGTAAGAAGCATCTCAAGGTCCTGGAGTGGCCTAGCCAGTCTCCAGGCCTGAACCCAACAGAAAATCTTTGGAGGGAGCTGAAAGTCCGTATTGCCCAGCGACAGCCCCGAAACCTAAGGGATCTGGAGAAGGTCTGTATGGAGGAGTGGGTCAAAATCCCTGCTGCAGTGTGTGCAAACCTGGTCAAGAACTACAGGAAACGTATGATCTCTGTAATTGCAAACAAAGGTTTCTGTACCAAATATTAAGTTCTGCTTTTCTGATGTATCAAATACTTATGTCATGCAATAAAATGCAAATTAATTATTTAAAAATCATACAATGTGATTTTCTGGATTTTTAGATTCCGTCTCTCACAGTTGAAGAGTACCTATGATAAAAATGACAGACTTCTACATGCTTTGTAAGTGGGCAAACCTGCAAAATCAGCAGTGTATCAAATACTTGTTCTCCCCACTGTATTCTATTCTATTCTATACCATTTTAGGGTCACTGTATATTCTATTCTATTCTGTTCTACACCATTTTAGGGTCACTGGCATATTCTATTCTATTCTATTCTATTCTATTTTATTCATATATAGTAACCTGTTGGCTTTGGATTTGTTCAAAAGGTGCTATATAAAGGATTGATTGATTGATTGATTGATTGATTCAGATTACTTATAAAAAAAGTCTCAATTTTTTTAACACGTTGAGATAAAAAAACAAAAGATGCTAAACAGTAGTGACAATAAACAAATAGTGCCGTCAATTTAACACAGTTTATGATTAATTATACAAACAAAAATAATGCAACAAAAAAAGGAACGCAATCAACATTGTCCTCTGGAATGTTTTTGCAAGTAGACAAACTAAGTGTGATTTTTCTTTGACATTTTTTAACACTACAGCACTGCAGTAGAGCACTTCCCACATAATAACACACACGTTATTTTCCTTACAGTAAAATCCTGTCTGATGTGGATTCCCCTTGATGATGCTTGATGCGCCTCCTTTGTCATTTCAAACAAATTTCATTTATCATCAGCATGTTTGTTCCTCTGCTCCAGCGTCTCTCAGATATGGAAAGAAGTGCAAAAAAAGCAGAGAACAGATGAAATGAATAACAACAACAAAAAAAGACAATTATTCCTGCAGCACTTATTTTAATGAAATGCAAGCGTAATTCCCCAGTGAAAGAGGCAGTAATTGCCCGAACAGTGTTATAATGTGACAATCGCGGTAGAACAAAGTATGAAATTGCAGGGGATTTTAATCACGGGTAATTCTCGCAAGAAGCTTGACAAGTTTAGGTAATAAAAAAATAAAAAAAGGTTTTGTTAGCATGCCAGGGATCGTATTCCCGCTCTGGTTTGAATCCTTTGGCTTTGATAGCTACATTTAACAGGCAATAAACTGGAGGAAATCCGAAATGAGTCATTTTAATCCTCACTCTATTAGAGAAACAAGAAACGCTATATGCAAATAATTATGAATCATATGGATTGAAAGCCAAGGAATATTATTCTTAAGGATGGGGATGAAATTGCTTCTGTGATGTTGTAAACCAAGACATCAGCGTTTTACAAAAGAAGCCTTTTCAGTATTCATAAATTCTCCAAAACTTTTTTAGCAGGAATTTTCATAACTTGCTTTTTAAACGACCCTATTCTGAATATTCCCACTAATGCACTTGCAGACTGTCCCGCAGTGAGGAAAACTTCGAAGCGGCCAATTAAATTGTTGTTAAATGCCAATGGACCATTGGCATTTTGGTGGCTGCAACATATGCAACATAAAATATTCAACTAAAATGCTAAATAAAAATGAATTACAGAAGGCAAAGTCATTGGATTTTCCATGATTTTCACTCTCTTCCAACCAAACGATAAAACTCCGTGGTTATATAGCATAAAAACAATCAGTTATGAGGCTCATTAAATGCAATCGTTAAACAAACTGGCTAAACTCAATTTTCACACAGTCCAAACAAGCTGCAGCAAAGCACGCATATGCCAAATGACAAGACAGCTAGTGATGCTAGTTATGGCTACAAAGCCTGAGGCTAATTTAACATTTTAAGACATACTACGATAATAAAATGCACCATGGTGGCGGAGGTTGTTACAGAGGCTTCGTTCTGTACTACACACTGTCCTGCATTGAACATAATATCTAGGAGGGTTTGCAGGAGGTGAGGTAAATATAAATAAAATATTTAAAAAATACGAAATATTACAATAAAAAATAATAAAATTACCACACATTTATTTATTTATTTCAAATATTTTAATATATAATAAATTCAAATTTTATAAATGTAATTAATAAATAATAACTATAATTATTGAACATACTATCTAGGAAGGTTTGTTGGAGGTGAGGTGAATATAAATAGAATATTTAAAAAATAAGAAATATTACAAAAAAAAAAAATAATATATATACACTCACCTAAAGGATTATTAGGAACACCATACTAATACTGTGTTTGACCCCCTTTCGCCTTCAGAACTGCCTTAATTCTACGTGACATTGATTCAACAAGGTGCTGAAAGCATTCTTTAGAAATGTTGGCCCATATTGACAGGATAGCATCTTGCAGTTGATGGAGATTTGTGGGATGCACATCCAGGGCACGAAGCTCCCGTTCCACCACATCCCAAAGATGCTCTATTGGGTTGAGATCTGGTGACTGTGGGGGCCATTTTAGTACAGTGAACTCATTGTCATGTTCAAGAAACCAATTTGAAATGATTCGAGCTTTGTGACATGGTGCATTATCCTGCTGGAAGTAGCCATCAGAGGATGGGTACATGGTGGTCATAAAGGGATGGACATGGTCAGAAAAAATGCTCAGGTAGGCCGTGGCATTTAAACGATGCCCAATTGGCACTAAGGGGCCTAAAGTGTGCCAAGAAAACATCCCCCACACCATTACACCACCACCACCAGCCTGCACAGTGGTAACAAGGCATGATGGATCCATGTTCTCATTCTGTTTACGCCAAATTCTGACTCTACCATCTGAATGTCTCAACAGAAATCGAGACTCATCAGACCAGGCAACATTTTTCCAGTCTTCAACTGTCCAATTTTGGTGAGCTCGTGCAAATTGTAGCCTCTTTTTCCTATTTGTAGTGGAGATGAGTGGTACCCGGTGGGGTCTTCTGCTGTTGTAGCCCATCCGCCTCAAGGTTGTGCGTGTTGTGGCTTCACAAATGCTTTGCTGCATACCTCGGTTGTAACGAGTGGTTATTTCAGTCAAAGTTGCTCTTCTATCAGCTTGAATCAGTCGGCCCATTCTCCTCTGACCTCTAGCATCAACAAGGCATTTTCGCCCACAGGACTGCCGCATACTGGATGTTTTTCCCTTTTCACACCATTCTTTGTAAACTCTAGAAATGGTTGTGCGTGAAAATCCCAGTAACTGAGCAGATTGTGAAATACTCAGACCGGCCCGTCTGGCACCAACAACCATGCCACGCTCAAAATTGCTTAAATCACCTTTCTTTCCCATTCTGACATTCAGTTTGGAGTTCAGGAGATTGTCTTGACCAGGACCACACCCCTAAATGCATTGAAGCAACTGCCATGTGATTGGTTGATTAGATAATTGCATTAATGAGAAATTGAACAGGTGTTCCTAATAATCCTTTAGGTGAGTGTATATATAATTTCCACACCTCATTTATTTATTTATTTCAAATATTTAATATATAATACATTCTAATACTATAAATGTAATAAATAAATAATAACTATTAGGTAACACTTTACAATAAGGTCTCATTTGTTAACATTAGTTAATGTATTAACTAACACAAACTAACCATGAGCAATACATTTGTTACAATATTTATTAATCTTTGTTAATGCTAGTTAATAAAAATACAGTCGTTCATTGTTTGTTCATGTTAGTTCACAGTGCATTAACTAATGTTAACAAATACAACCTTTGATTTTAATAATGTATTAGTAAATGTTGAAATTAACATTAACTGAGATTAATAAATGCTGTAGAAGTATTGTTCATTCTTAGTTCATATTAACTAAAGTAGTTAACTAATGAAACCTTATTGTAAAGTGTTACCAACTATGATTACCTCACCTTCTTTATCTACTTTATTCTTTATTGTATGATATTTTTAAGTACAAATATTTTCACCTCACCTCATTTATTTATTTAAAATGTTTCATACTATAAAATGTAAAATTTATTTAAAATTTATTTAAAAATAAATTAAAATATTATTATATTATAAATAAAATATTTAAAAATAAGGAATATTACAATTATCTCAACTCCTGCATTGATGTATTTATTTATTTAAAAGATTTTAATATAAAAAAACACCTTATTATTTATTTATTTATTTTAGTATATAATAAATTTGTAATTTTATAAATGTAATTAATAAATAATATTATTACCTCATCTTCTTTATTTTATTGTATAATATTTTTAATTACAAATATTTTCGCCTCACCTCATTTATTCATTTATTTCAAATGTTTTAATATTTCATAATATTATATATTTATCTAATGCAAAAATAATACATATTATTGCCCCATCTATTTTATTTTATTATAAAATTATATTTATAATATATATTATATTTTCACCCATTTATTAGTTATTTATTTTACATTTTATATACAATTTTATAAATTATAATATTAAACATTTATTCAATAAATTGTAAATATTACCTCCTCTCCTTTATTTTATAGTAAAATATTTTACATTTTTTTTTAAATACAAATATTTTCACCTCACCTCATTTGTTATTTGTTTATTTATTTATTTTAATATGTAATAAATTATAGTATAGTAAAATATATATTTTTTTATATAAAAATATTTTCACCTCTTTTATTTATTTACTTTAAAGCCACAATATGTAATTTTTCGCCACTAGATGTCGCTTATTCAAAACAAAGGCATAGCTTGATGACGCCTTGAGTTCGCTGAGCTTTTATTATGCGGGTAGGATGTCATTGATTGACGGTCCGTGTCCTGGTTAAAATTGCTTATTTCTGTGGATTTAAACATTCTTGGAAACATTTGGGATAATGTAAAGTACACAAGTTAACAAAATATATAACATTGTTCTAGTGGTTTTTGGAAATTTTAATAAAAAAATCTTACATATTGTGCCTTTAAATGTTTTAGTTTACAAACAATAAATATTATGATTGCCTCACCTCCTTGTAATAATTAATTAATTGTAATTACCTGAGCTAATTTGTCTCATTTCTTTATTTAAATAAATTGTCAAAGTGTTAATTTACTTGATATAGAATATTTGATGTAGTATTTTACATGAATGCATTGCACATTATCGCATCACATATAATAATAAATAAATGACTAACCTTAGAAATGTTACATGCTCTGCAAGCATCACTCAAATGGCAACTGGTTTAAGTTTACCCTGAGTGAGGGGTCATCTTACCCCAGTTCATGGTTTGTGAATTTGGGCTATAACAAAATGACATGCTAAATCTGTAAATATGTTGGAAATCTTTATGGCATGAGATGGCAATAGGATAAAAGGGCAAATCCTGAAAAAAATGTGTCTCACTGAGTTTTGTAGACTAGATTTCAGTGTTGCATTGGATGTGCTTCTTTTGCCATCGCCAGAGATCAGGTGGCATCTTGTTTGTCATTCATGAATGTATTAAGTTTCTATTAGAGTTGAATCAAAACCATCACCATGTGTTTTCCCCAGACTGAGCCTGATATACGTCTGATTTAAACCATGCATAAAGGCTGAGCCATCAATATCACATGACAGCACTGGACAGAAAGAATGAAAGAGAAGAAAAACGTGGTAATTGCTATGTAAACATGTCAAGCCAAATCTTTCCCAGCAGGGACCGAGCATTGCTCATAATAGATCCAAAGTCACCCTCATTTCCTCCTTTCATTCTGTCTTTTAGCCTGTTCTGGCTAGGTGACTATTTAGAGTTCTTGCCAGTGTTTTGGAGCAGGTGTCTGGAGGGAACTGTTCATTTTTCTAATCGCAGACTCACAGATGAGTAGAGTACCTTGTGTACTATGGTACTTCAGACCCTTTAAACATAAAGACTTATTTCTTTTATATTTTTCCTTTCTTTTTGGAAGATTATTTCCACCACACAATTCAGAATTTTTTTCTCGCAATTTTGAGTTTATATTAAAATGTCAGAATTTATGTTAATCCACAATTGTGAGATATACAATCGCCATTCTGCATGATAAGAAAAGTCAAAATTGCAAGATTTAAACTCAGAAATCTGAGAAAAAAAATTGTGAGATGTAAACTCAGAGAAAAAAAGTCAGAATTGCAAGGAAAAAGTCCAAATTTTCAGGTGCAAACTCTGCATTCCAAGAAAAAGTAAAAATTGATGTAAACTCTGAATTCCAAGAAAAAAAGTCAGAATTGCAAGATATAAACTCAGAAATCTGAGAAAAAAGTCAGAATTGAAAGGAAAAAAGTCTGAGAGGAAAAAGGAAAAAATTGTGAGACGTAAACTCAGAATTCCGAAGAAAAGGTCTTAATTTTGAGGTGTAAAATCTGCATTCCAAGAAAAAGTAAAAATTGTGAGAATTCTAAGAAAAAACGTCAGAATTGTAAGGTGTAAACAGAAATCTTAGGAAAAAGTCAGGTGTAAACTTTTTGGTGTAAAATTTTTTTGGTGTAAACTGAATTCTGAGAAAAAGTAAATATTTGAGATGTAAACTCTGAATTCTGATAAAAAGTCTGAATTGTGAAATGTAAACTCAGAATTCCAAAGAAAAAGTCAAAATTTTGAGGTGTAAACTCAGAATTGCCAGAAAAAGTCTGAATTAAAAAGGAAAAAGTCAAAATTTTGAGATGTAAAATCTGAATTCTGAGGAAAAAGTAAAAACTGTGAGATGTACACTTAGAATTTCAAGAAAAAAAGTCAGAATTGTAAGGAAAAGGTAAAATTTTTAAGGTGTGAACTCTGCATTCCAAGAAAAGTCAGAATTGTGAGATATAAACTCAAAATTCTGAGAAAAAGTCAGAATTGTGAGAATATCCTGAAAAAAAGTCTGAATTGTGAGGAAAAAGTCAAAATTTTGTGGTGTAAAAACTGAATTCCGAGGAAAAAGTAAAAACTGTGGGACGTAAACTTAGAATTCAGAGAAACAAAGGTCAAAATTGCAATATGTAAACTCAGTTCCCTTTTAGTCAGTCACGTTCGACGTACGTCACCGACGAATTGGGATCACTTCTGGGCGTGCGAAGTGCGAGATTTGTATCTTGCGCTCCGCCCCGCAGCGCGGGTATAAATACGGAAGCGGATGCAGCGCACATTTGTCATTCACTTCGGAGCCGATTGTATGCTGCTGAAGAGTGTTCCTGTTATTGTACAGAGAGAAAAGGAGAACGAGAGAGAGGAGAAGTTTGAGTGTTGGTGTGAACTCACTGAGCTCACTGAGAGCAAAACTGCTGTTATTACAGCAACTCTGACGGTTCGGTGGGGTGTTCCATTACAGTGAGTGCAAAACACAGGCTGCACTATTCCCTCTGTTTTTGCCACGGCTATCTCCTTGTGTGCTTCAGCACGTTAAAGAGCTTTTCCCCTAAAAGAGTACACAGGTGTGACACTGCGTCTTTTTCAAGATGTCATTCCACCCGTGCGTTTCTGGATGCGGTCGTTCCCTGTCACCAGTTGACGGTCACAATCATTGTCTTACGTGTCTGGGCATTCAGCACGCTGAGGCAGCGTTTGTGGATAGTTCATGTACCCACTGCGGGAACATGACTATCTCGGCGTTGAGGTCGAGACTCACCTACCTTCGGGAAGGCGGAGTCCCCTTACCTATACCCTGATCTAGAGCTATTCCTGCTGGACAGCAGAATAGAGCTACTTAGGCGAATAGCCAGGGTGACCTGAGGATTACGATTAGGGCTACTCCACTGAGGCAATCTCCGTGGGCCCCTAATCCCTCTGACGCGCTGCAGCCGGTTGAGTTACCGAGAGCGCGCTGGCCCCTCCCATGGGCGTCCAGTGGTGACTTTCGGAGCTCCAGCAGATGACAGCATGTCGATCGCTGCATCGGAGGGGGTGCTTCAGTCATCTGGGAATGAAGACTCGGCTGCGTTGCCTCCCTCTGGGAGAGTGGCGTTGCCCGAGATGAACCCAGAATTGACGGCTATGCTTTCCCGGGCCGTCAAAAAGGTCGGGCTCGTGTGGAACCCTCCACCGTGTCCCGAGCCTTCTAGGTTGGATGATTGGTATCTCGAGCGCCCCGCCCCAGTGCCCTTCTTCCTGGAAGTGCATGAAGAGCTCACTATGTCATGGATGGCACCTTTTTCTGCCAGAAACCGGTCCAGTGGCTCTTCACTCCTCACTACCTTCGATGGCATGCCAGCCAAGGGGTATGTGGAGATCCCGCAGGTGGAACGGGCCGTCGCGATGCAACTGTGTCCGGCGTCCACTTCCTCCTGGCGTGGTAATCCATGTCTCCCATCCAAGGCCTGTAAGTTTACGTCCACCCTAACGGGCAAAGCTTACAGAGCCTGTGGACAGGCTGCATCCGCCCTGTATGCCATGGCGTTGCTCCAGGTGCATCAAGCCCAAGCACTCATGGACATGCACGAGGGGGAGAATCTTTTGTTCAAAGTTGATTTGTGCTCCGCCACTGGCCTTCGGGCCAGTGCTACCCAAAACTTCAAAAAAAGAGTTGTTTCCAATATCTCTGGGTGCCAAGAGAGCGCGCTTTGCGGTGTACGACGCTATGTCTTGTCACCCTCAGGTTCCTTTCCCATCACCAGCGGGGGGCGCTGGCTGTGCCCAAAAGGCCTCCACACACCCGTGCGCCCCCTCAGCGGAAGCAGGTAAGTGCTGCACTGCACACTCAGACCCCACTTCGGGCCTCTACGCCGTCCGAGTCGGGTCCCTGCATGCTGCTTCGCTGCCCCACTGCAGGTACGTCTGTGGAGCCGTTGGTCCCGCTTGTTCGGTCGCTGGAAGCCTGGCTAGCGCTTCCCAGCCCGTCTCGCTGGCTCATCCGTATTATCAGACTCGGCTATGCAATTCAGTTCGCCTGGCGGCCCCCCAAGTTCAGGGGCATCCACTTCCCTCCAGCCGATATGAAGGCAGGCTTGTACAGCCCGTACTTCATTGTACCCAAGAAAGGCGGTGGGTTATGGCCAATCTTGGACCTGCGGTTCTTGAATCGGTTCCTGCACAGGCTGCCGTTCAAGATGCTAACGCAGAAACGCATCTTCGGGTGTATCCGTCCCCACTTTCATGTCTCGATTCTCCCTCGACACAGACCGTTTCTACGCTTTGCGTTCGAGGGGCGGGCATATCAGTTCAGAGTCCTACCCTTCGGGCTGTCCCTGTCGCCCCGTGTCTTTACAAAAGTCCCATGAGAGAGCGTGGTGTTCGCATTCTCAACTACCTCGACGACTGGCTGATTCTGGCCTAGTCGAGAGAGCAGTTGTGTGAACACAGGGACATGGTGTTCAGTCACCTCAGCCAGTTGGGACTTCGGGTCAACTGGGAAAAGAGAAAACTCTCCCCGTGCAGAGGATCTCTTTTCTCGGTATGGAGTTGAACTCGGTCAATCTGACAGCGCGCCTCACAGAGGAGCGCGTCCAGTCGGTATTGAACTGCTTGAATTCGTTCAAACGCAGAACAGCGGCTCCTGGGGCATATGGCAGCCGCAGTAACGGCGCTCAGGGTTGCTTCATATGAGGCCGCTTCAGCACTGGCTTCACACCGAGTCCCGAGATGGGCGTGGCAGAGCGGTTCATTCCATGTAGCAATCACACCGAATTGCCGCGAAACTTTCAGCCTGTGGTCGGACCCTTCATTTCTACGGGCAGGTGTTCCCTTAGAACAAGTGTCCAGGCATGCTGTGGTCTCCACGGATGCCTCTGCCACCGGCTGGGGGCCACGTACAGCGGGCATGCAGTTTCGGGTCTGTGGACGGGGCCTCAACTGCAATGGCACATCAACTGCCTCGAGTTGTTAGCAGTACGTCTTGCGCTGGGCCGCCTCAAAGGGCCACTACGAGGCAAACGTGTTCTGGTCCGTACGGACAGTACAGCGACCGTTGCGTACATCAACAAACAGGGTGGTCTACGCTCCCGTCGCATGTCACAACTCGCCCGCCATCTCCTCCTCTGGAGTCAGAAGCATCTGAGGTCGCTTCGCGCCACTCACATTCCAGGCCTGCTCAATCGTGCAGCCGACGAGCTCTCACGGCAGCAAGTGCTTCTGGGAGAGTGGAGACTCCATCCCCAGGTGATCCAGCTGATCTGGAGACGCTTCGGGACCGCACAGGTAGACCTGTTTGCTACACGTCGCACTGCCAGTTGTTTTACTCCCTGACCGAGGGGACCCTCGGCACAGATGCACTGGCACACAGCTGGCCCCAGGGCCTACGCAAGTATGCGTTTCCCCCAGTGAGCCTTCTAGCACAGACTTTGTGCAAAGTCAGGGAGGACAAGGAGCAGGTCTTGTTAGTTGTGCCGTATTGGCCCAACCGGACCGGGTTCCCGGAACTAGTGCTCCTCGTGACAGCACCTCCTTGGCCCATTCCTCTGAGGAAGGACCTTCTGACTCAGAGACGGGGCACCCTATAGCACAGCGGAGGTTCTAGGTAATCTGCCACAAACAGTGGTAGACACCATCACTGCTGCTAGAGCCCCCTCTACGAGGCGCCTCTATGCTTTTAAGTGGAACCTGTTCATTGATTGGTGCTCTTCTCGACTAGAAGACCCCCGACGATGTTCGATCAGTTCTGTGCTTTCCTTCCTGCAAGATGGGTTGGAGCGAAGGGTGTCTCCCTCCACCCTCAAAGTGTATGTTGCCGCTATCGCCGCACATCATGATGTAGTTGATGGTAAGTCCTTGGGAAAGCATGATCTGATCGTCAGGTTCCTGAGGGGGGCGAGGAGACTAAATCCGCCTCGCTCTCACTTTATACCCTCTTGGGACTTATCTCTGGTGCTAACGGCACTGCAGAGAGCGCCCTTTGAACCGTTGCAGTCAGCAGAGTTGAAAATCTTGTCTTGGAAGACAGTGCTCCTGACTGCATTGGCTTCTGTTAAGAGGGTAGGGGACCTGCAGGCATTTTTTACGGTTGACGAATCGTGCCTAGAGTTCGGGCCGGCCAACTCTCACGTGATCCTGAGACCCCGGATATGTGCCCAAGGTTCCCACCACTCCCTTCCGGGACCAGGTGGTGAACCTGCAAACGCTGCCCTCGGAGGAGGCAGACCCAACCCTGGCTTTTCTCTGTCCCGTCCGTGCTCTGCGGTTATACGTGGACAGAACGCAAAGCTTCAGGACCTCAGAACAGCTCTTCATGTGTTACGGAGGCCAGCAGAAAGGAAAGGCTGTCTCCAAGCAGAGGATGGCCCACTGGATAGTGGATGCCATTCCCTTGGCGTACCATACCCAAGGGGTGCCTTGCCTGCTCGGGATGAGAGCTCACTCCACTAGGAGTGTTGCCTCTTCCTGGGCGCCTCGCTGACAGATATATGTAGAGCTGCGGGCTGGGCGACACCTAACACGTTCGCTAGATTCTATAGCCTCCGTGTAGAGCCGGTTTCTTCCCGTGTGCTCGCTTCAACCAGCCAGTAACACCGGAGTGCCCGTTCTAAGTGTTGGCTTGCTGCGCCATTCCCCTCCTCATGGACCGGATAAGTGTGCTTATTGCTCCAGCTAGGCGAACCCTGTTGAGTTCCTCCACCACCATACGGCTGTCAGATGTGGTGAAGCATCTGACGCCAGGCCCAGTAGCGTAAGCACACCCCAGTGCTGCGCCCCCTGCTGAGCTAGGTGCCATATGTTGTGACCCCTATGGCAGTCCCATATGTGTATTCTTCCACGGTACGGCTCCCTACGGCGAGCCCGTGTCTTTCCCTTGGCAGAGTCCGCTCTGCCGTCTCTGTCCGGTGTAGTCTCCCGCCTAGCTCGGCCGGGGCCACCCCAGAGACATATCGTATGTTGTACTGCCCGGATGGCCAGTCCATATGTGTATCTTCCACATGATACCTCCCTACGGGTAGGATGTGGACTCCGCAGCGTTCCCTCGGGGCACGCTTTCCCAGCGTTATCCAACACTCTGCTGAGTGGGTCTTGCGGAACAGCAGCAGTGACTCTCCTTGCATAAGTTCCCGCTCCAACAGATGGGGGTCTGAGGGGCTTACGCGGGGCGCTGGAAGTGGCAACAGCCGTGGCGTTTTCCATAGGGATCCCAATTCGTTGTACGTACGTCGAACGTGACCGACTGAAAGGGAACATCTCGGTTACGTATGTAACCCACGTTCCCTGAAGGAGGAAATGTGCGCTGCATCCGCTTCTGTATTTATACTCGTGCTGCGGGGCGGAGCGTGAGATAAAAATCTTGCACGCCAATGGCCATTGCCCGTTCTGTATACACTCGAAAGCTGATAGGGCTCCCAGAAGTGATCCCAATTCGTCGGTAACGTCCAACGTACACTACCAGTCAAAAGTTTGGACACACTTTCCCATTCTCTTTGATAGGAAAGTGTGTCCAAACTTTTGACTGGTAGTGTACGTCTCCGTTCCCTCCTTCAGGGAACGAGGGTTACATACGTAACCGAGACAAATTCCGAGAAAAAAGTCAGAATTGCTAGGAAAAATTTTAAGACCTAAATTCGAGCTTGTGTTATGAGAAATAGTCACAGTTGTGAGTCATGACAATTATGTGACATAAAGTTGATTTGAAAAGTTGCAGTTATAAGATATATACCCATATTCTGAAATATGTGAGATCTCAAAATTCTAAGAATTCTAAATTCTAAAAACTATGAGGAAAAAGTCTGAATTGTGAGGAAAAAGTAAAAACTTTGTGATGTAAAAACTGAATTCCGAGAAAAAGTAAAAACTGTGAGACGTAAACTTAGAATCCAGAGAAAAAAAGGTCAAAATTTGGGGGATAAAAAGTTACCTTTACCTTTTTTATTTATTTTTTTATTCTGTGGCGGAAACAAGCTTCCATATAAAAGGGCTTCTGGGATGGATTGAGTTGTTTGGGGTTGTCACTGCTCCTCACAGATGCGTTCTCTCTCCTGTGGCTTAACCACTTCCTTTGTTTTTTTTGTCTTTCCTACAGCGTTTCTCAGAGGCGTAGCTTGACGTTGCGGAAAAGAGATGCTTGTGCCGTCATTATCGACCTACGTCTGTCTGGCTCGTCTCAGCTGGGAAGCTGCAGGCAAGAGAAGGCAGCCTGCAACTGCCTCAAAGTCCTCTGGGAGATGACATTACTGTCGTGAGGAGGAAAAACAACCCTCTTTCTATCTCTTTACCTCTCCCTGTCCTCTCACCCTTGTCTACAGGTTCTATAATTAGATTGCTCCTGGTCTTGAAGAATAAATCCATAGTATTAGAATGGCAGGTTCTTAAATGTACAGTTTGCCCAAATATGAAAATTCCCTCATTATTTACCCTCAGCCTTTTTTGACTTTGTTTGAATAATGTGCTGGTCACTGTTTTCATGAATGAACTGTTTAAACAGTTTTGTGAATTGGATCCAACAATTAATTGATAAGATCCAATTCAAACGAATGTACACTATTGGTCAAAGTTTTGGAATAATTAAGAAGAAAAATCTTTTTATGATCAAATACATTCAGAATTGAAAAATGTTGTTCCAACTTAAAAAGTAAGTGTTTGTGCTGCCTTAAAATTTTAAGTTTAGTCAACTGGAAATGTAAAGTTGTACTTAAGTGACAACTTTGATATTTGAGTTGACTTAAAATTTGAGTAAACTTAAAATTTTAAGTCAGCACGAATTAATACTTATTATTTAAGTTGAAACAACAATTTTTTTACAGTGAGAAGAGCTAAGACAGATGTTAAGGTTTTCAGTGAATAATGACTTAAATTTGCGTCTGGTTATAATGAAAAGCTGTCATATGACTTCAGAAGACTTGGAATATAGCGAAAGAGTCATTTGAGACACTTCTTTGCATCCTTTTCAAAGCTTGCGTGTAAAAGAGTGACCAGCACATACTTCAAAATGTCTCCTTTTGTGTTCCACCGAAGAACGAATGTCCATATAGGTTGTTTTTCTGGGTGAAATAGTCCTTTAACACATCTATGGATTTGTATGGAGGAAGACACGGCGGCATTTGTAAAGCAGTGGGAGGTTGTTTATATAATCTGTGGTGGTTGTCTCATTGCTTAAAATAATGGAGGAAATACATCAGCTGTTCTAAAAATAGTGTCGTCGCAATATGGCACGCTAAAGTAACGCAGCTTGGCCCGTCTAAGCGAGTTTGACTGTGGAAAATTGTCTCGAGAAAGACAATTTCTCAATTCAATTAAACACTCACAATGACGCGTCAAAATTTTTGAGGTGTAAACTGCATTACAATAAAAAGTAAAAATTGTAGGATGTAAACTCCGAATTCCGAAGAAAAAGTCTGAATTTTGAGGAATAAGTCAGAATTTTGAGATGTAAACTCTGAATTCTAAGAAAAAGTAAAAATTGGGAGATGTGAATTCTGAGTAAAAGTCTGAATTGGGAGATGTAAACGCCGAATTCCAAAGAAAAAGTCTGAATTTTGAGGAATAAGTCCGAATTTTGAGGTGTAAACTCTGAATTCTAAGAAAAAGTAAAAATTGGGAGATGTAAACTCAGAATTCCAAAGAAAAAGTCTGAGTTTTGAGGTGTAAAAACTGAATTCCGAGAAAAAATAAAAACAGATGTAAACTCAGAATTCCGAGTAAAAAGTCCGAATTGCAAGGAAAAAGTAAAAATTTTGAGGAGTAAACTTTGCATTCCAAGAAACAGTAAAAATATTGAGATATGAACTCTGAATTCCAAAAAAGAATTGTGTGATGTAAAGTCGCATTATGAGAAAAGTCAAACTTTGGGAATAAAAAGTTGCAATAAAAAAAAAGATTAAATGTCGTCAGTAGATCACAAGCAGAACTTTCCACTCCCATCTGCGAATTGCGCTCTAACGTTAATTTGCCCTGTTTAGTAAATCTGGCCCTTGGAATATAGCGAAAGAGTCATTTGAGCCACTTTGTGTGTCCTTTTCAAAGCTTGCGTGTAAAAGAGCGACCAGCACATACTTCAGAATTTCTCCTTTTGTGTTCCACAGAAGAACGAAAATCCATGCAAGTTGTTTTTCTGGGTGAAATAGTCCTTTAACATATCTATGGATTTGTATGGAGGAAGACACTGTGGCATTTGCAAAGCAGTGGGAGGTTGTTTATATAATCTGTGATGGTTGTCTCATTGCTTAAAATAATGGAGGAAATACATCAGCTGTTCTAAAAATAGTGTCGCTGCAATATGGCACGCTAAAGAAACGCAGCTTGCCCGTCTAAGCGAGTTTGACTGTGGAAAATTGTTTCAAGAAAGAGACCAAGCCACTTTTAAACACTCACAATGGAGTGTCAAACTGCCCTTTGACTGGCGGTTTTATCTGCATGTCAGAATGCATTTTCGGTGAAGGCCGTCCTTTGGGTTAGGCTAAGGTCTGGGCTGGACTAAGAAGCGGTGGAATTATTTCACTTTAAAACTCACTTGCCAGACCCCTCCAGCTCTTAATTAAAATTGAACGGCTTAAGACAGTTTTATTAATTCTCTGTGACACGTCCTCTCAGATATGCTCCTGAAGGACTTTACGTGTCGCTGTTTGCGGAGGTCCTCAGCTCAACAGTTTTGTCCCTGCAGAGTGATATATTTAAAGCTCAGGCTATTTCTCCCTTTAGCTATTGTGCTCTGAGCTTCATCCTCCATCACCTTTATTTTTAAAGAGGAATGCAGTGGGAGGGTGTAATACAATGGGCTGCAATGGTTTATGGGGGTTTTCGTGGCTTTCAGCATTGTAAATTTGACACCCCAGCCCCCCACCCCCCCACCCCCAAGTGTCCAAAGCCCTGTCTCCAGCTGCCACGTTTGAAGGCTGCCAACTGCATCAACCTAAATATCGATCTCCTTTTCTCTTTCTCCATCTTTCTTTAACACCAGACATTCATAAGTCATACGCTCTTTTATGGCTTAAAGGAGCAAGAACTGGCCGCCCTCCCAGGAGTAGCCGGTCTGTCCTCGGTCCAGGCCGTGCCTGAAGAGCCTGAAGAACAACAGGGGCTCTGTTTCACTTCTCTAATGTTCCCTAACTGGCAAAAATATGGATGGCAATAAAGTTTAAGTGGCAGCGCAGTGTACGATTGATACTTTCAATGCTTCCTTGGCCTCCAGCTGAATGCTTGTGTTCTGGTGCCTGCATTGCTTAAGTAGGCTCTCAGGATAAATCAAAGCCTATGTAGCTCCCACTGTCACAGGGGCATATATTTCTCAAAGACGCCCAGGCTTGTTTTGGTGGGCGACCCTTTTCCCAGTAAGCTGTGATACATTGCCAAATGTGGATGTGGATAAACACCTCCTTAGTTTGGCTGTTCCTGTAATGAAAGTAAATCTTTAGGTTACATTCTGGAGAATTGTGTGCTTTCAACTTTGTGGTCCATATAGCAATTAAAGGTGTTTTTGAATGAATCATGCAAATGTTCACTGAAGTTGCATTTTCATTCATTTTTCACATTCACATAAAGTCATATTGTAGCTACAATACATAGTCGCAATTTTAAGACCTAAATTCGAGATAGTCGTGTTACGAGAAATAGTCGCAGTTGCGAGTCATGACAATTATGTGAGATAAAGTTAAAATTATCAGTTGCAAATGCAAGAAAAAAGTTGCAGTTATAAGATATAAACCCATATTCTGAAATATAAAGTCACAATTACAAGAATTAGTCACAATTGTGCCATACATTACAAGTTATTACATAGTAATTACAAGAAAATAGTTGCAATTATGATGTAGAAGGTCACAAATATGAAAAAGGTTGCTATAATGAGATAATATGTGAAAAGCCATTTGAGAAATAGTCTCAATTGCATTTTTTTTTTTTTTTTGGAATGAGAAACTCTTAATGAGATATTAAGTCATAATGTAACACAATTTATGCAAAAGTTTCAATTTACATTTTTTTTAATTTCAGATAGAGAAAGTCATCTCTGCTGTGATTGGTCAGATGGCCCAGTCTGTTGTGATTGGTCGCAAATGTGCAAAAAAAGTCACAATTATTTGATATAAACCCATTGTGAGATATAAAGTCGGAATTACAAAAAATAGTGTAGAAAAAACTGTGAGAAAAAAGATAGATGATCACATATATATATATAAAAAAAGAAAAATGAAGTTGCAATTATGAGATATAAAGTCATAATGTGACAAAATTTACTCAAAAGTCACAATTTACTTTTTTTTTTCCGGAAAAAAGTCATACAATGTAGTGACATAAGGATACTTTTGTAACGTTGCCAGTTTTTTTAATGTTTTAAAAACGTTTTTTCTTGGTTATATGAATGTTAAGGGAACATTCCATTTTATTATTTTGCAAACATTATGGGATCGTTACTTTTGAATGTTCTCTGAACATTTAGAAACAAGTAGTAATGTTTAAAAAATGTTAGACGAGTGTCCAACTAAAAAGCATGTTCCATTAAATATTTAGGCTATAAATAACTTTTTTAACGTAGTGCTAACATAGTGAGAACATTATTAAAGACCACATAACTTTGAATGAATATACTATTAACATTACTAGAAGAACATTTGTTCGTAACCTTGCCAGAACCTTCTGGGAAAATGCTGGTAAAAAGTCACTTGTTAGGTCTACTGGCTAATGAGATAACCTGCAGAAAGGGCCACTGAACGAACCAGAGAGTGAATCTGAAGAACTGACTCAAAAGATTCGAGTTACTGAGATGAATCAAAATCCCCAACACTAAGAGTAAGAAAGAATATGACTGGACCCCCCTGAATATCTTTGGGATGAACTGCGAGCCAAACTGCAAATCAGTCCTCACTATTTCAGTTCCTCGCTATTTGCATTAGTTGTTTAGCCCAGGCATTGTGCATGAAGTTAAAAGGGAGCTCCGCTTTATACCCTTCAGTCAGAGCGCTTATGATAACGTATGTCACACGGAGACGCGGCTACAAGAGCAGCTGCTTTTCTGGCATGAGCATGTGAATGTGTATATATGTGCGTGTCCTGTCAGAGACAGTCTGTTGGACGAGTCGGTGCTGACCTCTCCGAGGTCCCCAGCATCGTGTTCGCTGTCATTTCCTGCTCACTCAGACGAGATCCTGAGGTGATTCGGCAGTTGGCGCAAAACAGCCGCCCAGCGGTGTTTGCCTACCCACATAGCCCAGCGCTACAGTGGGTCGCAGTGACATTTAGATTGGGAATTCATAAAAACAACCCTATGTTTTGCTGTGTCGTGCTCTTTTATCCAATAATCCAGTAGGTAGAGAAAGAGAGAGTGAATGAGAAAAGAAAATGGATGCTCACAAGGGAAATTAAGTTGTCTTATTCGGCTCCTTTTAGATGTTATTTTACACTAATCTTGGACCAATGTTCCTGTCACAACTACACATCGTAACCTTTGTAAGAGAAAGAGAAAAACTGGTCACGGATCTGCATGGATGGGCGCTTTCAACAAGGGCCTGCTGGGTCACCTATCTAGGAAATAAATGGAACATTTGTACTTTAAAATCATTTAAAACATTAAAATATGTTGTTATTCTTAAAGTGTCCATATATTTTAAAGGTTCCTAATTTTGTTTTGGAGTCTCCTACAATAGGTTTACATGCATCCATAATACATAATCATAATCATACATAATCATAATATACAAACCCGATTCCAAAAAAGTTGGGACACTGTACAAATTGTGACTAAAAACAGAATGCAATGATGTGGAAGTTTCAAATTTCAATATTTTATTCAGAATACAACATAGATGACATATCAAATGTTTAAACTGAGAAAATGTATCATTTTAAGGGAAAAATAAGTTGATTTTAAATTTCATGGCATCAACACATCTCAAAAAAGTTGGGACAAGGCCATGTTTACCACTGTGTGGCATCCCCTCTTCTTTTTATAACAGTCTGCAAACGTCTGGGGACTGAGGAGACAAGTTGCTCAAGTTTAGGAATAGGAATGTTGTCCCATTCTTGTCTAATACAGGCTTCTAGTTGCTCAACTGTCTTAGGTCTTCTTTGTGATGCGCCAAATGTTTTCTATGGGTGAAAGATCTGGACTGCAGGCTGGCCATTTCAGTACCCGGATCCTTCTTCTACGCAGCCATGATGTTGTAATTGATGCAGTATGTGGTCTGGTGTTGTCATGTTGGAAAATGCAAGGTCTTCCCTGAAAGAGACGACGTCTGGATGGGAGCATATGTTGTTCTAGAACTTGGATATACCTTTCAGCATTGATGGTGCCTTTCCAGATGTGTAAGCTGCCCATGCCACACGCACTCATGCAACCCCATACCATCAGAGATGCAGGCTTCTGAACTGAGCGCTGATAACAACTTCCTTGTCCTCTTTAGTCCGGATGACATGGCGTCCCAGTTTTCCAAAAAAAACCTTCAAATTTTGATTCGTCTGACCACAGAACAGTTTTCCACTTTGCCACAGTCCATTTTAAATGAGCCTTGGCCCAGAGAAAACGCCTGCGCTTCTGGATCATGTTTAGATATGGCTTCTTTTTTGACCTATAGAGTTTTAGCCGGCAACGGCGAATGGCACGGTGGATTGTGTTCACCGACAATGTTTTCTGGAAATATTCCTGAGCCCATGTTGTGATTTCCATTACAGTAGCATTCCTGTATGTGATGCAGTGCCGTCTAAGGGTCCGAAGATCACGAGCATCCAGTATGGTTTTCCGGCCTTGACCCTTACGCACAGAGATTGTTCCAGATTCTCTGAATCTTTGGATGATATTATGCACTGTAGATGATGATAACTTCAAACTCTTTGCAATTTTTCTCTGAGAAACTCCTTTCTGATATTGCTCCACTATTTTTCGCCGCAGCATTGGGGGAATTGGTGATCCTCTGCCCGTCTTGACTTCTGAGAGACACTGCCACTCTGAGAGGCTCTTTTTATACCCAATCATGTTGCCAATCGACCTAATAAGTTGCAGATTGGTCCTCCAGCTGTTCCTTATATGTACATTTAACTTTTCCGGCCTCTTATTGCTACCTGTCCCAACTTTTTTGGAATGTGTAGCTCTCATGAAATCCAAAATGAGCCAATATTTGGCATGACATTTCAAAATGTCTCACTTTCAACATTTGATATGTTATCTATATTCTATTGTGAATAAAATATAAGTTTATGAGATTTGTAAATTACTGCATTCCTTTTTTATTCACAATTTGTACAGTGTCCCAACTTTTTTGGAATCGGGTTTGTACATTAATCAGCTTTTTTCTCACAGTCTCTGAAACAGTTCAAAAGAGGAATCAGTCTCTCTAAACTCTCTAAACTCCTTTTCAAGAGCCTAGATCTGCTCTGATTGGTCAGACAGTCCAGTCTGTTGTGATTGGTCTACTCTGCTCTGATTGGTCAGACAGTCCAGTCTGTTGTGATTGGTCTACTCTGCTCTGATTGGTTAGATGGCCCAGTCTGTTGTGATTGGTCTACTCTGCTCTGATTGGTTAGATGGCCCAGTCTGTTGTGATTGGTCTACTCTGCTCTGATTGGTCAGATGACCCAGTCTGTTGTGATTGGTCTACTCTGCTCTGATTGGTTAGATGGCCCAGTCTGTTATGATTGGTCTACTCTGCTCTAATTGGTTAGATGGCCCAGTCTGTTGTGATTGGTCTACTCTGCTCTGATTGGTCAGATGGCTCAGTGTGTTGTGGTTGGTCTACTCTGCTCTGATTGGCCTACCACTTACAGCACGTGTCGGAAACCAAATGTCTATTACCATATCTGAATTTTAGCTCTTCCTCAGCACTTGATACACAGTGATACGAACAGTAACGATGGTGTCTGTATTACTGTATCAGTTCCAGCCCAAGTCCTCATCCTTTGGAAATGGATTTGCTTTCACAGTGCAGGTCAACAACACAAACCAAACTCTTCCAGTCTCAGCTACAACTACAGTGTTTGAGGGTCAAAGTAGACATTGTTCGCGGGCAGTCAATGAAGACCATAAGCTGGCATTATGCAAATTTGTTACAACGTAGTACCTACGTAGGTTCAAGCAGAAAGTAAGATTGGAATTACTTACGACTCATTTCAGGCAGTTCAGAATTGTTTTTTCTTTTGAGAGACAATAACTCCATGATCTTTGAAACTTTGCAGACCTTTTACACTCACAAACAGCTTAACACATGAAAAGAAATATCCAAAAAAGCATGATAGGGGTACTTTAATTTATTATCAACATTTTATTTTATTTTATTCTGCAAAACGTAGCTTTATTTCAAAACTGACTCATTTATTAGAGCTCAAATTGAAATGTTTACTATCAAAGCATGCTCTTTAAAAAAGACTGTTGAGTAAAAAAAAAAAAGATTTTTATGATAAAAAGAATAGCTCAGAAGCAAGCCTTTGAAACTATATTCATACGACCAGCGCACAAACACATGTCCGATTAACACTAATGAACACTTTCCCTCACCAAAATAAGATAAGAAAATCTGAGACAAAGCAGCACAATTTGGAATAATTGGTCTGAGCTTGAGGTGTTGAGGGATAATTGGAGACGAATGAGGAGAGTTCTGCGTATAATTACTTGTCAGTTCTTGTTATTTCAGACCATTTCTTGATAGTGTAGGTTAAAAAAAGCCTACAAGGAGAGCAACAACAACACAATCCAATGAGGACAGAGATGTCGCTTTACTCCAGAGCCACAAGCACAAGAAGTATGAGGATGTATTACGCTGAACATAGTGATGGGCATGTAATCACAAACTTAATGTCTAAATCAGGTGTCTAAACATTATATTAAAGAGATTAAATTATGGAAAAAAAAATACTATGGAAGTCAGTGGGACCCATCAACTGTTTGGTTATCGACATCTTCAAAATATCTTCTTTTGTGTTCAGCAGAAGAAAGAAATTCATACAGGTTTGGAACAACACGAGAGTGAGTAAATGAGGACAGAATTTTCATTTTTGGGTGAACTGTCCCTTTAAGACTGTGCTTATTTGAACTACATTCACAATGCAAGTGCCTTACTGCTTTTATAAAACGTTTCCACATGATAAAATATTCAAATGTGATTTCTATTGGTGTGATCTCATAGTTCTCCACTGTTATTCTAAAATGTGGAAAATAATAATAAAACTTTGGTGTGTCCAAACTTTTTAATGCTAGTGTCAGCTATAGATATTTATACACACAATGAAGGCCAAAACTATTGTTAAAATAAGACATTTTGACAATTCCGACTTGATTCATTCTAGCTTCATGCATTCTTTTTTTATAAAAAAGCAACGTTTTGAGCAAAAAACTGAGAAAATCAAGTTGTCGTCAAAGACTACATCCAGATCGGATTCAGAACGATGATGAAAACATACACTGAACAAAAATTATAAACGCAACACTTTTGTTTTTGCCCCCATTTTTCATGAGCTGAACTCAAAGATCTAAAACTTTTGTACACAAAAGGCCTATTTCTCTCAAATATTGTTCACAAATCTGTCTAAATCTGCGTTAGTGAGCACTTCTCCTTTGCCGAGATAATCCATCCACCTCACAGGTGTGGCATATCAAGATGCTGATTAGACAGCATGATTATTGCACAGGTGTGCCTTAGGCTGGCCACAATAAAAGGCCACTCTAAAATGTGCAGTTTTATCACACAGCACAATGCCACAGATGTTGCAAGTTTTGAGGGAGCGTGGAATTGGCATTCTGTGGATGGATTATCTCAGCAAAGGGTAAGTGCTCACTAACACAGATTTAGACAGATTTGTGAACAATATTTGAGAGAAATAGGCCTTTTGTGTACATAGAAAAAGTCTTAGATCTTTGAGTTCAGCTCATGAAAAATGGGGGCAAAAACAAAAGTGTTGCGTTTATAATTTTGTTCAGTGTAGATGAAGTAGATCGAGTCCATCAACACCCCCAAAGCTTCATAGTCCTATAGCTCATCCTGGGTCGACATTTCATTCAGTAACATTAGGCAGTTTAGATTTATATGCTGTTTAATGTTGATGATTGCATTATTTTACATATGCATATATGATTACATATGATATTGTTTGTTTCTGTTTCTTCTTCACGTGTTTTGATCAGGAGATTCAAAACTCTTTCAGAAGATGTGTAATAGCGCCCCTTACCGCATAACAGTGAAAACACAGAAAGTTGGAAATTTCCGTCAATGAAAGAGCTAATTTCTTTGAGAAAAAAAAAAAAACGCCCATTCCTGTGCCCAAAACAAGGTGTCTGTGGATGAAAGTCAGAAAGAAGGACTGGTGGGACTACTTGCACAGTCGGAATAAATAAGTCACATGTAATCACGTCAATCGGAATGAATTGGCCAAATCCGATTGAAATTTCATTCGGATTGAAAGGGATGGTTTAAACCTCTTCTAGGACATGAAAACACTTGATCGGACTGAAAACCGAAACTGGAAAGTACTGAGCATGTGCAATGACATAGAAATGGTGTAATGACGTATGACGCAAGGAATGAGCTGTTGTTGAATGAAGTGTCATAAATGACTGTCGTGCCATTCTGAAATGTTCCTTCCACTCATCGTCTGTGAAATGGAGCAGGACAACGTCCCACCAGTCCTTGTTTCAGACTCTCATCCACAGACGCTTTATTTTGGGCGTGGGAAGGGGCGTTTTTATTGTTTGATAAATATAAGCAGCACGGCACAACGGTTTGTGTGCTCGTCGTCTCCGAATTAGGACCCAAAATCAAAGGAAACAAGCAATGTTGGAGAATAATATGCACAAACAGCAGGTACCTCAGTATATTCGCACAGTGTGCGCATGTCATAAAAATCAATTCCTATTTTAAGCTTGTGACATATAAACGCGCACATTAACCCCGATCACTTCATTTATCGATTCATGTAAACACTACGTTCGGATTCATAGATCAGAATGAATTCGTTCCGATTGGAAAAAAAGGTGTCCATGTAAACATAGCTTGTGTTACCGACGCATTACAAGTAATGTAAGTTATGTAATCAGATTACTTTTTAAAGTAACGAGTAAAGTAAGTTTTCTCATTTATTGACTGACAGCTCTTCTGTCTCCATGTTGAAAGAAATCGGAAGTAAGTGCAAAGGCACAGATTCAGTATTTCTCAAAATGAATAAAAACAGTGAAATGCAAACACAGAATATTACACAATAATTAAAGTTGAAAAAAATTAAATAAAACAAGAGTGAACTTTCTTCTCCTTCATCCTATTCCTCTGCAATCCAGAATGGAAGCACAGCTGAAAGGTTTTTTGAGCAGCGCCTTCTACTGTACAGGCGTGAATTTGCATTTCCTTCAGCCTGAGGCTTATTCATTTCACTTTTGGTGTAAAAGAGCCTTTACATTTGCCAAAAATAGAACTTTCTTTTTTTGTTATTAAAAAACCAAGAAGCAACCCATCCCAGGTAAGAAAAAGTAACACAAAAATAACATAACGCATTACTTTCCATAAAAAGTAACTAAGTAATGCAATTAGTTACTTTTTTATGGAGTAACTCATAATTGTAATGCATTACTTTTAAAAGTAACTTTTACAAACATTGCTATATTATAAGTAACTTTGCAACTACATGTCAACTAACTCTCATTGGAGTATTAGTAGACTTAGGGTTCGGGTAAGTAGAATAAGTTTACACGTAATTGCAAAGTTACGTATAGTCAGTAGAATGTCTGTTGGGGAGCATCAAAATAAAGTGTTAGCAGATATTAAGCAGTCTACTAATACTCTAATGAGAGTTTGTTGACATGTAGTTACAAAGATACTTGTAGTTAGTAGTTAGTAGAACGTCTAAAGTGGACTTTCGAAATAGAGTGTTACCGTAAATGATTTCTACACCAATCAACATCTAAGACTGTTGCACTTTCATTATGCTATTCTTTGTTACTCCTGAGAAATTTGGAGCGACCCAATTGGCTTCCAAGCATAACATTGGCATTGCTGCCCAATTAAACACGGAAGATATTGCTGTGAAATGGACCAGGTGTCACATATACGTTCAGGTATTCCAGTACAGGGCAATTCTCTCTGGCCCATTTACAACACAGCAGCTTTGTTTTTTAATTTATTTTCCTGAGGAGTTGCTCTTAATTACGTCTCTTATTAGTTTGTAATGGTGCACTTGTTAGGGCACAGATTGTATTAGGAGAAAATACATGCGTGTTGACTTATTACTATACTGTCTGATACAACAAAATGCATGTTTGTATGTAATAGCACAAACCTTTTTTTAATTAAGGACATCGTATTCATCACATCTTATCAGATCTGCCTTTTTAAATCAGCAACTTTTTTAACTAAATTAACATGTTTCAGGTGCGATGACTATCAGGAAACAACGTTATCGTGAGTATCAAAGCTTTTGCTGACAGAGCAGGAAGACTATCGCAGGCAGTAGTGCCACTTCTGGGCTAATTATTGGGCGTCACAGACGCGCGGGCTGTTGTCTCCCGCCGTAAATCTAAACAAATCGCTCTTTTGCACATGACAGCCACTTCCAATTAGTACACAAAAGACGAAACCAGCTATGAAATGAGCTTAAGTGATTATGGCACAGTGATCTAATGCAGCAGCTTTTAATGTTTCCTGGTGTTTTTTTGTGTTGGTTTGAATCAAAATACGTGAAGGAAGAGGGCTAATTGGTGGTGAGAGAGACGGAGGGTTCCAATACTGACAGTGGTGTAATTTTCAGCATTTTTCTGCATGACCAAGAGTTCAAAGCATATTTTCATATTAGACTGAGGGAGAAAATGCAGGGTTATAAGAAGTGGGAAAAATCCTTTGCTGATATCAGCAAGCCTTCGTCAAGTGGCACAATTTTCTCAGGCAGGTTTTAATGAAATCGCTCTTCTTTCAAAAGGAGAATCAGATTGAAAATATTCAGTGGAAAAAGTGTGTATTATTTCTTACTGAAATCCAAATGAATGACATTCTTAGAGTCGTACACTACTTCATTGAACCTGAAAATTGGCTGTAAGTATTGTAACAGTTCTGTTTACTTAGTTTAATTTTCATGGACTTTTAGTTTGTTCCTTTGTTCTAGTTTCCCGCCACTATTTGTTGTCATGGTGATTCATTTAACGAGCACAGCTGTCTGTATTTAGTTCATTAACATTGTGTAATTAAGGGGTCAACTAAAAACAGAAATCTTTTTATGCGTTTTGGCCGTTTATGTACACGACAACAGCATTGTGGTGGCCTGAAAACACACATTTTTGAAAACGGGTGTGACAAGCAGGGCGGGCGAGAGCCGTGAGAGAGCGGATCTCTCATGGAGGAGCAAAAGAAGCATAAAAGGAGGAGCGATGACAGTGAAGGAGGAGAGAGGACCAGGCCTGGACTTTATGTTGTTTTGTTTACATTTTATTATGTGTGTGTGCACGGCAGCCGTCCGTGAGGAGTTTTTACTTTCTTTTCGTTTATTTTAAGATTAAAGTCTTTAAACGTTCACCGGTTCCTGCCTCCTTCTTCCCATATCAACAAACCCCATTACATTGGTGGTGAAACCTGGGAGGAAGGAGGGACATGCTGTCGGAGAGAGGTGCTGAGGCGGAAGAATGAAGACCGTAAGTGGCTGCCCGAGGTGGTGGTGCTGGAGCGAGTGAAGATCCAGTGGGATGGAGAGCTCGCTGCCGTGCTCCTGGGTTGAGGTGGGGTGGCTGCCATCCGAGAGGGAGCGGAGGAGTCACCGGCGTTTGCCGTGGGCCGGAGCCTGCTGCTGTCTGCCATGATGGGGAGGAGCAGGGAGCGCGGGACTCTCTGCAGGCTGCCGGCTGCCGTCAGCTGGAGGAGCCATTGCCGTCCGGCAGGGGGCGGAGGAGGATCGAGCTGTCCACCGAGGAGCGTCCAGTACCATCGCATGGCACCGCGAGGAAGAGCCTCTTGGCTGGCTGAGGACCGAGCGGCAGTGTGTCCGGGAACCGGACCAAGATTCTTTTTTTTTTTTTTCTCCTCTCTCCACTCTCTCATCTCTGTCGCTCCTTGTGCTTCCGTCTCCTTTTCTCTCGTCTCGTCTGTCCTTACCCGCAGGTGCTGCGGCCGCCGAGACTGGCCCCGGGGGGGGAGTAGAGCGCAGTCTCGTGGGTACCCCCCGGCCTGCGAGGGGCGATGGGGGTATGTGACAAGCAGGGCGGGCGAGAGCCGTGAGAGAGCGTGCGTGATTGATGGGCACCAGCTGCGCGTCACACCGGTCTCGGATCTCTCACGGAGGAGCGACGACAGTGAAGGAGGAGAGAGGACCAGGCCTGGACTTTGTTTTGTTTACGTTTTATTATGTGTGTGTGCATGGCAGCCGTCCGTGTGGAGGCTTCCGTTTTTACTTTCATTTAGTTTATTTTAAGATGCAAAAAATGTAAAGGAAAAACGTTTCCGTTTTTAGCACATTGTTATCATGTAAACGCACCCTAAGACCCTCAGTTTGTTTCCTTCATTGTCTGGTATTGTTTGTGTCAACTGACTGTTTCATTTGTGATTCTACCGGTGTTTGCTTTTATTTTAATAAAGACTGTTGCTACTTGAGCCTTTGTCATCCTTGGAACTAAAATGTGACAAGTATTTACTTTGTAAATTTGTTTTTTTCTGATGTGTGTTTGTAATAAAATTGTCTTTGTAAACTTGAATCAGTATAATATGAAAGTGTGTATTATGAATGTAATCCAGACATACTACATTTGTCATTGACATGTGACTAGTGGTGTCATTTGCGTTGCTTCACTGCCATTCACAATCCTCTCCAGTGACCTCATGGGATAGTAAAGTGTCTATTATGCCAAGTTCACACTACAGGATTGTAAGCCTGATTTGCAAGTCAACGAGCTTGCTGACAGGTCGGGCTGTGATCAGCAAATCAGCAGGTGATTAGCACTCGCCAATCTTTGTGCGTGAACTACTCAATGATGCTTCAAAGCGGCTTGCTGATGCCTCACTGACGGCAAACAAATATCTAGTCAGCAGACTAGAAATTCTGTGGTGTCAATGAGTCACGACGAGCTAAAGCCAATGAGAGTGCAAGGCATGTACACATTGCCAAACCACAACACGAGCAGGCAGCTACTTTTTCATTATAAACATGTTTTACTCACCTCCAACTCTCACTGTAGCACAGACAATCCCTGCTGCCCACGTGTACTGATCCATTCTTTCACCCGTATTCCTTTTGGGGGGGTTTTCAGAACAGATCATCGCACAAACAGCTTACAGCGCTAATTTCTTCCCGACGTCCATTTTCAAATAAACAACTACTACTTCCACTTCTCGTGTGTGTTTTCGTGACAAAATGTGGTTTGGGGACCGGATAAAGCCATTGGGTGACAGAGTTGTTGTCAGCTTGTGTAGCGTGTAACCCCCTGTTGTGGATCATTTATGTAGTGTCGCATAGTGTGAACACCACAACGACTTCAAGACTCCGGATTACAGACAGCAAGTCATGTAGTCTGAACAGCACAGCGATCTGCCGACATTTAAAGTCGTGTAGTCTAAACTAGGCATAATGCGCACTCGAGCATCTCGCCAGAAGTATTAGGTCATTCGGGTACTTTATATTTACTATACACTAAATGGCCACTTTATTAGGCACACATTCCTAGTACCGGGTTGGATCCCACTTTGCCTTCAGAACTGCCTTAATTCTTCATGGCACAGATTCAACAAGGGGCTGGAAACATTCCTCAGAGATTTTGGTCCATATTGACATGATAGTATCACGCAGTTGCTGCAGATTTGTCGGCTGCACATCCATGATTTGAATCTGTCGCTCCTCCGCATCCCAAAGGTGCTCTATTGGATTGAGATCTGGTGACTGTGGAGGTCATTTGAGTAAAGTGAACTCACTGTCATGTTCAAGAAATCAGACTGAGATGATTTGAGCTTGACAAGACATGGAGCGTTATCCTGCTGGAAGTAGCCGTCAGAAGATGGTAAGAGATGGACATGGTCAGCAACAATACTCAGGTAGGCTGTGGCGTTTAAACAATGCTCAATTGATACTAAGGGGCTCAAAGTGTGCCGGTAAAATATCTCCCACACCATTACACCGCCAGCAGCCTGAACCATTGATACAAGGCAGGACAGATCCATGCTTTCATGTTGTTTACGCCAAATTCTGACCCTACCATCTGAATGTTGCAGCAGAAATCGAGACTCATCAGACCAGGCAATGTTTTTCCAATCTTCTATTGTCAAATTTTTATATAATGGGGAAGTAAGTGATTTTGTATGCAGCCTTTGTTTTTGTAGTCTCGTTCTACAAGTCCTCTTGTCAAGGACAAATGAGATATTATTATTAGTATTACATATTAGTTTTACCTTCAGTTCTGTTATATATATATATCCCTTGTGAAAAAAGAAGTACACTTTAGCATAATTTTAAAAAGAGTACTTATTATGGACATAATATACTATAACATAATATAATACACAACAAAACAATATACTTCAAAGTAAAAATTTTCATTTTTATATTATTACAGTGCCCTTTTAAGTGTACTTACTTGTGTTAAGAAACAGTCATGAAAGTGTACTCTCCTTAAATGCACTTAAGTAGTCTTTTTTAATACAGTGGGGAGAACAAGTATTTGATACACTGCCGATTTTGCAGGTTTGCCCACTTACAAAGCATGTAGAAGTCTGTAATTTTTATCATAGGTACTCTTCAACTGTAAGAAACGGAATCTAAAACAAAAATCCAGAAAATCACATTGTATGATTTTTAAGTAATTAATTTGCATTTTATTGCATGACATAAGTATTTGATACATCAGAAAAGCAGAACTTAATATTTGGTACAGAAACCTTTGTTTGTAATTACAGAGATCATACGTTTCCTGTAGTTCTTGACCAGGTTTGCACACACTGCAGCAGGGATTTTGGCCCACTCCTCCATACAGACCTTCTCCAGATCCTTCAGGTTTCGGGGCTGTCGCTGGGCAATACGGACCTTCAGCTCCCTCCAAAGATTTTCTATTGGGTTCAGGTCTGGAGACTGGCTAGGCCACTCCAGGACCTTGAGATGCTTCTTACGGAGCCACTCCTTAGTTGCCCTGGATGTGTGTTTCGGGTCGTTGTCATGCTGGAAGACCCAGCCACGACCCATCTTCAATGCTCTTACTGAGGGAAGGAGGTTGTTGGCCAAGATCTCATGATACATGGCCCCATTCATCCTCCCCTCAATACGGTGCAGTCGTCCTGTCCCCTTTGCAGAAAAGCATCCCCAAAGAATGATGTTTCCACCTCCATGCTTCACGGTTGGGATGGTGTTCTTGGGGTTGTACTCATCCTTCTTCTTCCTCCAAACACAGCGAGTGGAGTTTAGACCAAAAAGCTCTATTTTTGTCTCATCAGACCACATGACCTTCTCCCATTCCTCCTCTGGATCATCCAGATGGTTATTGGCAAACTTCAGATGGGCCTGGACATGCGCTGGCTTGAGCAGGGGGACCTTGTGTGCGCTGCAGGATTTTAATCCATGACGGCGTAGTGTGTTACTAATGGTTTTCTTTGAGACTGTGGTCCCAGCTCTCTTCAAGTCATTGACCAGGTTCTGCCGTGTAGTTCTGGGCTGATCCCTCACCTTCCTCATGATCATTGATGCCCCACGAGGTGAGATCTTGCATGGTGCCCCAGACCGAGGGAGATTGACCGTCATCTTGAACTTCTTCCATTTTCTAATAATTGCGCCAACAGTTGTTGTCTTCTCACCAAGCTGCTTGCCTATTGTCCTGTAGCCCATCCCAGCCTTGTGCAGGTCTACAATTTTATCCCTGATGTCCTTACACAGCTCTCTGGTCTTGGCCATTGTGGAGAGGTTGGAGTCTGTTTGATTGAGTGTGTGGACAGGTGTCTTTTATACAGGTAACGAGTTCAAACAGGTGCAGTTAATACAGGTAATGAGTGGAGAACAGGAGGGCTTCTTAAAGAAAAACTAACAGGTCTGTGAGAGCCGGAATTCTTACTGGTTGGTAGGTGATCAAATACTTATGTCATGCAATAAAATGCAAATTAATTATTTAAAAATCATACAATATGGATTTTTGTTTTAGATTCCGTCACTCACAGTTGAAGAGTACCTATAATAAAAATTACAGACCTCTACATGCTTTGTAAGTAGGAAAACCTGCAAAATCGGCAGTGTATCAAATACTTGTTTTCCCCACTGTATACTCATCACACTATGAGATAAGAACAAAACTTGAACTCAATTGAGCCGAATAATGACACTATTGCCTTCCGTAGAGCTACTTTATAGCTGAATTGGTTTCATAATTTACCAATTTCGAAACATTGACACTAATATTAAACTGAATTGAATCAACACTGAACTGACTTGAGCTGAATAATAATGACACTGTCTTTTTAGAGCTACTTTACAGCAGAATTTGTCTCATAATTGATGAAGTTTGCATTCTTGATTCTCTTGAAACAATGATTCTGTTTGAAACAATCTGCATTGTATAAAGCGCTATATAAATAAACATGACTTGACTTTTAAGATTTGAAGTACACTACAAGTGCTCGTTCAATACAATTAAGGGCACTTCCTTTCCGCAAGTGTTGATATATCACAGATAAGTATTTAGATATTCATGTAGGCTCTTGAGCAGGTTCTGCTGGTTCTCAACACCAACTAATCTTCACCAAGTCACAGTAGTTGAATGTTTCCTGTCGGCCATCAAAAAGCAGTAATCACCTCATTGCTTTTGCATTTAAGGCTGTGAGAAATGTAGTCCCTCCCTGACAGTTTGGCCTTAATTAAACGTACCTCGCTAGTGAGTTCATGGGAGACCAATGATTCTTCAGTTTCTCTGTAAATCACAAACTGCTTCGCGCAAACAACCGATCGCTCAGCAGCTGAATACATCTGTTCCGCTGCCCTCTTCAACATGGACAATATTTGTCTATTCTCTTGGCAGTCTTTCATGTGAGGTCGAGATTTATACGGCCACACTTCATTATTTGCGCGGCCGGTATTTATGTTCATTAGTCCCAGTGATGGGTTTTTCTGTGTAATATATTGCCGGCGTTTATGTGCGTTGTGGGTGAGCAATTGGAATGCCTATTGATTTCTGAAGTGATTTAACGCTGATTTTCAACAAGCGTGGAAAATGGCTTTGCCTCTGCTCAAGAGCCTGGTTCACTTTAGCAGTGCTCAGTGGGTGAATTTGGTCGGGGAAGGTTAATTATTAATTGCGTTGTTTGTTTATAGACTACAATATGCTTTACGAGATGTTTGGAAAGTGCTAAAGTAATCAGCACTGGTCTCGGCCAATAGAATCTTCATCCCTCAGCAGATCCGGATTGTCTCCGTTGTTTCCCCTGGAAGCTGTTTGTGTCGGATACATTGAGGGATTTGATTGCAGATGCACCACATCACACTCCCCTCCAGTGATGAGACAATTCGGCTCTGGCATTTTGTGGAGTCACAGATGGTCAGGTTAGTCTGCGATATATTGCAGATATATCACTCCATCTTCCTTCCTGAAGTTAGTGGGATAGAAACAGACAACTGTCAGTTGGTAAGTGAGCAGACGTTTGCCACCCTGACAGATTCAGCTTGCTCCCTCACAAGCACATTTTATCTTGCTTTGTTTTCTTCACATTTTTTTTGGGAATACATGGACTCTAACGCCATCTATCCATGATGATCCACCTGGTTTTCAAAACATTTGAAGCATAAAGAGATAAAGTAAGTAGTTTTGACAAATATGTTAATGATTAAATGTACATTTTCTGCATCCAGTTAATATAAAACATAATTAAATAAAATTGATAATAATGTACTTATTTTAAAGGGGTCATGAACTGAGAAATCAAATTTTCCTTGAGCTTCTGACATATAAGAGGTCATCATACTATAAGAATATCCTGTAAATTTCAGAACTTGGACTTGTTAGTCCAATAAAAGCTTTTATTGACACCAGGCCCAGCAAACCACAGGTTTTTCAAAGTGGGGATCTATGACGTCAAAGGGAGGCAAGCACCGCCTCTGCAGAAGAAGATCAACTCCTGACAAGCAATAGAACAGGTAGCCTAAGTAACAGATGGAGCTAAACCAGATTGAGCTACCAAGCAATAAACATGCCGTTGAGGATTACAAAAATATTGTGCAGTGCCTGGGCTTGACAGTAACGCAACATGTAAGTAACTGTGTTAATTCTAATGCCTGATCTGAAATGTAATGATTCATGTACAGTCAGATGTTCTTTGTCTGTGTGTCAGTAAATCAAACCAGTGACTAAACGTCAACTTGTGTTGTTTCTCTTAGTAGGATGAAAATAATCTGTTATTTAACGGTGATTAAATTCTTTAAAGAAAGCGATCAAAGAAAGCTCCCTTTGCAATCGTTGGAGCAGCGCGTTGCAGCTGTCAATCAAATGGCGAGAGTTTATCAGTGACACGTTTATCAGTGACTCACGTTTTATTCAACGAATCTCTTAACTATATCACATTTGCACTGTTAGTGAAGATGAAAGCATTCGTTAGTTGCAATGACGAGATCACTGCTTTCATGCGCTCAGCATATCTGTGATCGGCTACAATGTTCATCTCTGCAACCTTTCATGCCACGATCTGAATATAATGCCATAGATCTAAATGTAATGCAACACTTTTCACGATTAGTTAACCATGAGAGCTGTAATAGTAAAAACGCGCTAAAAGAGAGAGTAATACTATTTCAAATGGAAAGACGTTAGCCAATCACAGCAGTGGGCATTTACACTGAAGTCTCACAGCAGACACGCCCCTAAAACAGCGTTCAAACCAGAGGGCTAAAATCAGGGTAGGAAAAATGTCTTTTATTTATAAATTATGACCATTTTTGATGTAAAAAGCATTCTAACATTATAAGTGCACCCCAGGAAACATCATAAAACAATAAAACAATGCAGTTCATGACCCCTTTAAGCCAAGGGCCCCCCAAATATGATGATGATTTATTAGTAATTTTTTTTGATAATTGATTATCACTTAAATATATATATATATATATATATATATATACATATACACACACACACACACACAGATATATACACCGATCAGGCATAACATTATGACAGGTGAAGTGAATAACACTGATTATCTCTTCATCACAGCACCTGTTAGTGGGTGGGATATATTAGGCAGCAGGTGAACATTTTGTCCTCAAAGTTGATGTGTTAGAAGCAGGAAAAATGGCCAAGCGTAAGGATTTGAGAGAGTTTGACAAGGGCCAAATTGTGATGGCTAGACGACTGGGTCAGAGGATCTCCAAAACTGCAGCTCTTGTGAGGTGTTCCCGGTCTGCAGTGGTCAGTATCTATCAAAAGTGGTCCAAGGAAGGAACAGTGGTGAACCAGCGACAGGGTCACGTGGTGAGTGAAGGCTAGCCCGTGTGGTCTGATCAAACAGACGAGCTACTGTAGCTCAAATTGCTCCAGTCAGGGTGCCCATGCTGACCCCTGTCCACCACCGAAAGCACCAACAGTGGGCATGTGAGCATCAGAACTGTGAAGAAGGTGGCCTGGTCTGAGGAATCACGTTTTCTTTTACATCACGTGGATGGTTGGGGGTGTGTGTGTGTTGCTTACCTGGGCACCAGGATGCACTATGGGAAGAAGGCAAGCTGGCGGAGGCAGTGTGATGCTTTGGGCAATGTTCTGCTGGGAAACCTTGGGTCCTGCCATCCATGTGGATGTTACTTTGACACGTACCACCTACCTAAGCATTGTTGCAGACCATGTACACTCTTTCATGGAAACGGTATTCCCTGGTGGCTGTGGCCTCTTTCAGCGGGATAACGCTGATAATTTCACTTTGAATGAACACTATAAATGGGGTATTTCCCAAATAATCATACAAATAACCTTTACAAGGGAATAATTAAAAGCTTTTATTGCAAAAATGTATTTATTTATAGTCATTTATTTTAAAGGCATGCTAAATATTGTGTCGGTGCATTCATTATACACAAAACCATTGTTGAAAACACAGTACTCTGTAAACATAAGTGCGGAAACACAAATAAACAGACATTAACATGTACAGATAATTATTCACAAATGTAAAATTAGAAATCCATGAATACAAAGTGATGGCTGAGAATTAATTATCAATCTGACACTTGTGAACTGCAGACTTTTTATTTCAGACATGCTAATGACCCTGTCACACAGAGTCAACAGACTGTGTTAATATTCACAGTTTTTTTATTTTACATATTTAAACAAGCACATTTCCATGCGTAGATCATTGTCATGCAAAGTCCAGTGACTGTTTACAAAGAAAAATCACTTTAAAATCTCCATTGTTTCTCTCAGACAGCAATGCAATTAGCTATTGCCTGACTTCAGAAAAAATAAAATTTAGCTCACAAATATGGACCACTTTTATGTTTTTTTATTTGTTGCTGGTGGCTGTAATAATTGCACAGCACAGGAAATACAATAACAAAGTTTTTACTTGGAAAATATGCAGGAGAATACAGAAATCAAACACACACAACAAAACCACTTCCAACATAACAAGACTAAACAATGAACAGAGGAAACTAAGGGCTTAAATATACAAATTTAACAAGGTAACTAAATGAACAACAGGTGAACGCAATCCAATCAGAATCCATATAGAAAATGAAATCAAAACAGAACGAGACCGCTGTCACTACGGTCACTGTTTAAGTTCATTATATGAAAAAGAGCAGCATAAACATTTTTCGAAATATCGCCTTATGAAAAAATTCTTAAAAGTTTCAAACAGCATCAGAGTGAATAAATTTTCATTTTGAGTATTCAACTATTCCATGAAGTAAACTCGTGTAAGATATGTTTTAACTTTTCAAAGGTCAATCTGAACTGTTTTTTTCTTGTTACCTTCTCAGAGCCACCCTGTTGAGATGCTCAATGACTTCAGTGAGGGCTGTACCAAATCAACACATATACAGAGAGCAAATGTACTGCTTTAATCTGAAGAGAGTAGGAGAAAGAAGCCAGGAAAAGAGAGAGAGAGAGAGGATGAAGAACAGGTGTTATTGGAGAATCCCTGCGGCTTTCTTATACAAGGCCATAATGGATTTTTACTAACAGTGCAGTATGACACGCTTAGGGTCTGTCAGGATGAGGAGTGTCAGGTGCTGTTGATTGTGTCTGCAGGCATTCTGTTTGATCTTCACACACACATAGATTGTTTTACCGTAATGTTTCTTCACTTTCATATACACTCATAGACACATATAGGCACATATACATTCCTCCAGTTTTTCACACACACACACACACACACACACACACACACACACACACACACACACACACACACACACACACACACACACACACACTAACAAGAAAGTATCATGGTGGTAATGTTTTTAGTACAGGTATCATGGTAAAACCATCTCTTTTTTGCCTTGGTACTATGGTATATCATGTATGTACCTGTGTATCATGGTAATTTTTAGTAATTTGTAGTTTTGTGGACATGGTACTATAGTTTTGGGGGTATATACAATTGTAAAACCATGGTTTTGGGCAATGTACCATGTTCACACCATAAATTTCTGGGCACGTACCATGGTAGTACTACAAACCCGATTTCAAAAAAGTTCCAAAAAAGTTGGGACACTGTACAAATTGTGAATAAAAAGGAATGCAATAATTTACAAATCTCATAAACTTATATTTTATTCACAGTAGAATACAGATAACATATCAAATGTTGAAAGTGAGACATTTTGAAATGTCATGCCAAATATTGGCTCATTTTGGATTTCATGAGAGCTACACATTCCAAAAAAGTTGGGACAGGTAGCAATAAGAGGCCGGAAAAGTTAAATGTACATATAAGGAACAGCTGGAGGACCAATTTGCAACTTATTAGGTCAATTGGCAACATGATTGGGTATAAAAAGAGCCTCTCAGAGTGGCAGTGTCTCTCAGAAGTCAAGATGGGCAGAGGATCACCAATTCCCCCAATGCTGCGGCGAAAAATAGTGGAGCAATATCAGAAAGGAGTTTCTCAGAGAAAAATTGCAAAGAGTTTGAAGTTATCATCATCTACAGTGCATAATATCATCCAAAGATTCAGAGAATCTGGAACAATCTCTGTGCGTAAGGGTCAAGGCCGGAAAACCATACTGGATGCCCGTGATCTTCGGACCCTTAGACGGCACTGCATCACATACAGGAATGCTACTGTAATGGAAATCACAACATGGGCTCAGGAATACTTCCAGAAAACGGTGAGCACAATCCACCGTGCCATTTGCCGTTGCCGGCTAAAACTCTATAGGTCAAAAAAGAAGCCATATCTAAACATGATCCAGAAGCGCAGGCGTTTTCTCTGGGCCAAGGCTCATTTAAAATGGACTGTGGCAAAGTGGAAAACTGTTCTGTGGTCAGACGAATCAAAATTTGAAGTTCTTTTTGGAAAACGGGGACGCCATCTCATCCGGACTAAAGAGGACAAGGACAACCCAAGTTGTTATCAGCGCTCAGTTCAGAAGCCTGCATCTCTGATGGTATGGGGTTGCATGAGTGTGTGTGGCATGGGCAGCTTACACATCTGGAAAGGCACCATCAATGCTGAAAGGTATATCCTTGAAAGGTATCCCTGAA
Source organism: Coreius guichenoti (assembly GCA_039654105.1). Lineage (NCBI taxonomy): Eukaryota > Metazoa > Chordata > Actinopteri > Cypriniformes > Gobionidae > Coreius > Coreius guichenoti. Next base: position 24,478,918 of record CM077192.1, read on the forward strand.
AGGTATATCCTATAAGTTCTAGAACAACATATGCTCCCATCCAGACGTCGTCTCTTTCAGGGAAGACCTTGCATTTTCCAACATGACAATGCCAGACCACATACTGCATCAATTACAACATCATGGCTGCGTAGAAGAAGGATCCGGGTACTGAAATGGCCAGCCTGCAGTCCAGATCTTTCACCCATAGAAAACATCCGCCACATCATAAAGAGGAAGATGCGACAAAGAAGACCTAAGACAGTTGAGCAACTAGAAGCCTGTATTAGACAAGAATGGGACAACATTCCTATTCCTAAACTTGAGCAACTTGTCTCCTCAGTCCCCAGACGTTTGCAGACTGTTATAAAAAGAAGAGGGGATGCCACACAGTGGTAAACATGGCCTTGTCCCAACTTTTTTGAGATGTGTTAATGCCATGAAATTTAAAATCAACTTATTTTTCCCTTAAAATGATACATTTTCTCAGTTTAAACATTTGATATGTCATCTATGTTGTATTCTGAATAAAATATTGAAATTTGAAACTTCCACATCATTGCATTTTGTTTTTATTCACAATTTGTACAGTGTCCCAGCTTTTTTGGAATCGGGTTTGTATGTTTTTCGACCATCTCATGGAATAAAATTACAAAACAAAATTAAAGCTGCAAGCAGCGATGAAAGGGCCCTCGCACCCGGAGCACCGCCACCCGGTGGCCTCAGGAAAACAGTGAATAGTGGGTGACATGCATTTAAGCCGGTAAATATAGGAGAAAAATGGCAAAGTCACTTAAATGTGCCACACTTCCTGCTGCCAGTAGGTGGTGCTTTGACTGTAACCGAATATTGGCATGTAGATGTCTTCAGGCCTGGACTATTATCAAACGTGAAGTTTGGGGCAAGGCGGACATTGTATGCCTGAGTTACAACAACTTCCTGTTTCGTTGCGTAAATCGCATACATTAGCACTTAGCCAAGCTTTGCTTGATTTAATGTGTTTCTAGGATGTTTGGGACATGATGGCATATTTAAGTGTGTTTCTGGGAGTGAATTACAGTGTAAAGCATGCCATTTCCTGTTTCCAGCAGGTGGCACTATGACTAACTGAATATTGCCATGTAGATGTCTTCAGGCCAGGACTATTATCAAACATATGAAGTTTGGGGCAGATCAGACATTGTATGCTTGAGTTATATCAACTTCCTGTTTCGTGGCTTAAATTGGATACATTAGCACTTAGCCACGTGTTGTATGATTTAATGTGTTTCTAGCATGTTTGGTACTTCATGGCATATTTAAATGAGTTTCTGGGAGTGAATTATAGTGTAAAGCATGCCATTTCCTGTTTCCAGCAGGTGGCACTATGACTAACTGAATATTGGCATGTAGATGTCTTCAGGTCAGGACACTAATAAAACATGTGAAGTTTGGGGCAGATCGGACATTGTATGTCCGAGTTACAACAACTTCATGTTTCATGGCGAAACAACGAACTTTGTGAGGTCGCCACGGACACGCCCTTCAGCGAAAACTCAAGATCTTCACAATTTAACATCACCAAGACCTTAAGATTAGACTGACCTAATATGATGCTGTTCTGGTTGAATCTCAATGAGGAGTTAATCACAGTGTAAAACATGCCATTTCCTGTTGCCTGCAGGTGGCGCTATGACTGTCACTGAATATTGGCATGTAGATGTGTTCAGGTCCGGACTCTTATCAAACATGTGAAGTTTGGGGCAGATCGGACATTGTATGCCCGAGTTACAACAACTTCCTGTTTCATGGCGAAACATCGAAATTTGTCAGGCCGCCACGGACACGCCCTCCAGGGAAAACTCAAGATCTTCACAATTTAACGTCGCAAAGGCCTTTAGATTAGACTGTGCAAATATGATGATGATCTGATTAAATCTCTAGGAGGAGTTCATTAAAGTACGTCTGGAAATGGCAAAATTTGCAACAATTTTGCAAAGAAAATTCAAAATATCTCACTTCCCGTTTGTTTTTAGATTTCGTACCAGGAGACTTTTTTGTAGGTATTGGGCTGTTACATGTGTCTCCCGAATTTCATACCTGTACGTGAAACGTAGCGGGAGGGGCACTTCGTTGAAATGTTGTAGGTTGCGCTATCGAGCCATTTTGCCACGCCTAATTCTGAAACCTATATCACACGTAAATTTTCACCACTTTTGACGCGTGGGCAAAGTTTCGAGCATGTTTAGGACATCAAAAATGCGATTCATTTGGGACAAGAATAATAATAGGCTGAGCAATTCCAATAGGGTCCTCACACCATCAGTGCTCAGGCCCTAATTACAACCTGGTAATACCATGTGTTTGGGCGAGGTACCATATTCATACCATCGTTTTTGGGAATTTATCATGTAATATTATGTTCCATGACATGGTTCCATGATAATACCATGTTTTTTGGTAATTGCTCCATGTTACCACAGTTTTGGTGGTAGATACCATGGTAAAACCATGGTTTTGGGCAATGTACCATGTTTATACCATAGTTTTTGGGACTTTGCCATGGTAATATTGTTTTTAGACATGGTACCTTGGGTAATGTCATGTTTTTTGACATGTACCACGATAATACCATGTTTATAAACATGTACTATGATAATCTATTTGAAGTACCTTGGAATACCTTGTAAATACCATAGTAAATGAATATGGTAATCATTCAGTATCATGGTGTATATATATCAAAATACCATATTACGGTAACACTTTATATTAAAGTGTCCCTGTTACACGTTACATGTAGTTACTATAGTAATAACAGTCAATTATGCATAGTTACATTCAACTAACCCTAAACCAAACCTTAACCCTAACCCTAATTATATAGTAAAAGCATGTAGTTAATTACCATTACTTAGTACTTAATTGTATAATTACACTGTAACAATGAAACCTTCAAAATAAAGTGTAACCCATATTACAATCTGATATTCCTTGTTTTATGATTTATAATCATTTATAAATATACATGTATAATGTTTATAAATTTTTTTATAAATTATAAAATTTCATATATTTTTTGAATTTATTATATTATATATTATATTATATTATATTATATTCAGTCAATATGAAAATTAATGTGAAAATGCTACAGTGTTACCATATGATATCTGTTATGAGTTACGCTTTACAGTTATTTATAAAAATAAATGTATAGTATTTTTGCACTTTTCATATATTATTCAAAATGTATTGTTATGTTATATTATGTTATGTAAAATGGTAATTCTTCACATAAAAATGGCATAATGATACTGGTATTATCATATTATCATGATGGTATTTCTGATATTTTCACCATACCATGTTACCGTCACAGTATTTGTTTTCTTTTGTGCTGTAAGGGACACATTTTATAAATGATCTCTTAACTTTGTCCAGCAGAATGCAGTGTTTCCGCTGCATGCTGATTCTCACTGACGTCGTACATTGTTTATTCTATGTCCGTTCGTTTCTGCCGGTCTACAGGCAACTCCACAAAACAGAGGAGTGTATTTGCAGGTTTGGACGGCAAACGTGTTGTGAAAGGTCAACCAGCACCCCATATTGAGCGCAGACTGTTAGGGAAATCTTTAAAAACACTCGTTATTTCAAAAGGGAAACCTGCTCCTGCATGGACCTGTATTGTTGTCAAAATGGCTCTCAAAGGTCAGCTATTTGAGTGTCTGTATTTGTTCCTGTGCACATCGCTGTGACCCTTTATACACCTTTATCGATTCCCTGAGTGCAAAACAAGCAAAGATGTCACAGGAACCCGCAAAACACATTACGGGCTTTTAAAGGGAGGCAGGAAAAAAAGTGATAATCAGATATAAAGACTGAAGGCGAATGAAAAGACTACTGTAAAAAACAAAGAACTGCATTCAAAAAACCTTTTTTTAGGTTTTAGAGCAACAGAAACAAAAAAGCCACTCATCCTAATTCAGGTTTTGAATTTGTAGACCTGGAAACATCAGCTCATGCATTAACATTAATTTGTTATATTATATTATATTATTATAATAAAAACTATTATTTATTTATTTATTTATTTCCCAACTACCTCACAAACACATTTTTTTCAGTGTTTATTTCACTGTAAAAAAGGTGCTGCCTTAACCCGAATCTGTCCCTCGGGTCATTTTGACCCGAAATTAAGTTCATCGGAGTGGTCCAAGATCTTAGACTTTTGTCACACTTGAACCACGAATACACACAAAAAAATTGACTGGATTCGAGGAGTATGTGGATTCGAAAAAGTAACAAATCTGGCCCTCACGGGTCAATTTGACCCCCTTAGGAATGAATGGAATGCGAGGAATGCTTCAGTTTACATAAGAAAACCTAAAAAAAAAATGATCAAAATTAAAACTAAACTTTACCAAAGAATTATTTTATAATGTCTACATGTGTATCTGAATGCACACTGAAGATCTGAACTCAAGAACCGACTTTAGGACCCAGCGGAACAGCTCATTTGCTCCATATATCAAATCAAATCCAATCAAATCACCTTTATTTATATAGCGCTTTTTACAATGGCAATTGTTTCAAAGCAGCTTCACAGTGGTAACAGGAAAATAATGCAACGGAATTTGATTCGGCTGTACAGCCGCTCTGGTGAAAACGGTGATGTCATCCAGCTCATTTCAATTATCATATAGTGTCAATGCGGGCGGATCAGTAATATAATTGAAATTTAGGTGTCCCCAACTGAGCAAGCCAAAAGCCAAAGGCGACGGTGGCAAGGAACCAAAACTCCTTCAGGGCCAGAATGGAGAAAAAAAACCTTGGGAGAAACCAGGCTCAGTCGGGGTGCCAGTTCTCCTCTGGCCAACGAACAAATAGTGTATGATTATGATTCTGGCAACATTATAGGTCAGAAGTCATATTAGATAAATAGATATTCGTAGGATTATTCGAAAGATTGGAGTTGTCACGCCGGGGACGGGTTTAATTAGGATGTCGTGTCGATGCGGCATTTACAGGGGGGAGTTTAATTGACACGGTCTCTACAGACACTTCAGGGATATGGTCGTCATGTCCAGGCTAAGGTCCACCATCTGGTCTGGATATGGCCCGGATCCGGCCGACTGCAGTAAACCTCGGGATAAACAGAAAGACTAACATTAGCGTAGATGCCATTCTTCTTATGATGTAACGAGTACATCAGGTGTTATGGGAAGTGTTCCCGGTTCCGGCTGACCTAGTTAATGCAGCCTAAAACAATCATTTAACTGATTTGAATAACAGAAATTAAAAATGTTTTATGTGTATGCCATAGTAAAGAGATGTGTTTTTAGTCTAGATTTAAACTGACAGAGTGTGTCTGCTTCCCGAACAATACTAGGAAGACTGTTCCAGAGTTTAGGTGCTAAATAGGAAAAGGACCGACCGCCTGCAGTTGATTTTGATATTCTAGGTATTATCAACTGGCCAGAATTTTGAGACCGCAATAAACGTGATGGAGTATAATGCGTTAAGAGCTCGCTCAAGTACTGGGGCGCTAAACCATTTAGTGCTTTGTAAGTAATCAGCAAGATTTTAAAATGTATACGATGTTTAATAGGGAGCCAATGCAGTGTTGAAAGAACCGGGCTAATATGGTCATACTTCCTGGTTCTAGTAAGAACTCTAGCTGCTGCGTTTTGGACCAGCTGCAGTTTATTTATTAAGCGGGCAGGGCAACCACCCAGTAGAGCATTACAATAATCTACAATAATATAGAGCTATAAGGCCATCTAGTGGCAAGAGTTATGAAATATCATGTTATATATATATATTTTTTTCCACAAGACGTCGGCAGAGACAACAAATGTGAGATATTCTGAGCTGAATTAACAGTGTTATGCATTAAAAGTTTAGTTATTTTGAATTTAAGTTGAAAGAATGTGAAGAATGTGCTTAAATTATATTATTTATTGATAAAATCTAGTGATTTTAAGGTAAATAAAATAAAAGATAATAAAAAAATCTCCAAAAAGTTGCATTAAAAAATTGAAAAAATATTATAAAAATGAAATGATATAAGCTTTCTGGAAAAAGTATAAATAAAAAAATAGTATAAATTTAGGGCTTTGGGTCATTTTGACCCACGAGGGACTGATTTGTTACAGAGTGCAAGGGAGGGATGAGGTTTCATTTTTTAAGTACAATCAACTTGGATGTTTAAGTCATTTCAACTTAAATTACATTAAACTGACTTAAAAAAATTTAGCTGAATCTTGTATAACTTATAAAAAAAGTAGAAAATTGCTGAATTTATTTTGATGAGTTAAAGCAATGTACAAAACATATGTTGTCATAATTTATTGATCATATAATTTTTTCTACAGTGTTGTAGCTAAAAATAGAATATTAGAAATATATCATACTGATATAAAACGTGGATGCAAATGCTTTTAACATTTTGTTTTTTATTTATTTTTTCCAATTATCCCTCAGGCAAAATTGAACTCCTCCAAGGGGCATCCTGGTATAAATCGACTATTTAATGGTTTGGTAATTATAATTAAAATACTGATGTATTCTGACATTTTGAATTATATTAAAATTATATATGAACATTTGTATACAATGTAAACAGAAAAATTTGGCTGTTTATAATGATATAATGTTGGGAATCCAATTAAGAAACAGTAAATTTACTATTACCTTGACTAAAACATTCATATCATAAACAGTCATGTAAATGTATTTATTTTATTTTACATTACAATTAACTGCCATTTTTCTGCAATAAGAAAAGCAAAGTCATTTCAGAGACGGAGCAAGTTATTACATTTTGATGAAGCATTTTCATTCTTTGAATTGATGAATCTTTCACAATAACACCAGGAACATTTTTAAAGAAAGTATATAAGGGGCAATTTTTCTAAAATAACACTGGATTGACATGCTTCACTACTTTAATTGAAACTAATCAATTCACATTTTTTGATCTAAAGTCATTTCAGTCAACTATGCTTTGTTTTTACTTTACCACAGAGAATATTGCTCTCACAATAGTTTTCATCTTCACCTATTACCTTCTTTGATTTTTTGTTTTGGTATCCCCATCCGACTACTAACCCTTTTTTTTTTTTAACATGGCAAACCAAGGAGCGTTTTAACAAAGTCTTCAACTTTTGATCTGATTCATGGGGTGAAATAGGAAAGAATGGAAGGTGTGAAATGAATAAGAAATTGTAAAACCACATTGCAGTAAATAACCAGCTTGTACCTTTCCTGTCACAACTTTCTCTTAAGTTTATTTATTTGATCGAGTATATACAGTATCTGTTTGTCTGTCATTTTATCTGTCCATCATTCTATCTGTTTTTCGCTCCATCTGCCTATCATTCCACTGTCTGTCTGCCTGTCTGTCTATCCATCCATCCATCCGTCCGTCCGTCCATCCATCCATCCATCCATCCATCCATCCATCCATCCATCCATCCATCATCTGTCTGTCCATCCATCCACCCATCCATCCATCCATCCATCCATCCATCCATTCATTCATCATCTGTCTATCTATCCATCCATCCATCCATCCATCCATCCATCATCTGTCTGTCATCCATCCATCCATCCACCCATCCACCCGTCCATCCATTCATCATCTGTCTATCTATCCATCCATCCATCATCTGTCTGTCCATCCATCCACCCATCCATCCACCCGTCCATCATCTGTCTGTCCATCTATCCATCATCCATCCATCCATCCATCATCTGTCTGTCCATCCATCCATCCATTCATCATCTGTCTGTCCATCCATCCATCTTCTGTCTGTCATCCATCCATCCATCCACCCATCCATCCATCCATCCATCCATCCATCCATCCATCCATCCATCCATCCATTCATCATCTGTCTATCTATCCATCCACCCATCATCTGTCTGTCCATCCATCCACCCATCCATCCATCCATCCATCCATCCATCCATCCATCCATCCATCCATCCATTCATCATCTGTCCATCCATTCATCATCTGTCCATCCATCCATCCATCCATCCATCATCTGTCTGTCCATCCATCCATCCATCCATCCGTCATCATCATCTCTCTGTCTGTCCGTCTGTCCATCCATCCATCCATCCATCCATCCATCATCTGTCTGTCCGTCCGTCCATCCATCCATCCATCCATCCATCCATCCATCCATCCATCATCTGTCTGTCCGTCCGTCCATCCATCCATCCATCATCTGTCTGTCCGTCCATCCATCCATCCATCCATCCATCCATCCATCTATCATTTGTCTGTCTGTCCGTCCATCCATCCATCCATCCATCCATCCGTCCATCATCATCATCTCTCTGTCTGTCTGTCTGTCCGTCCATCTATCTATCTATCTATCTATCTATCTATCTATCTATCTATCTATCTATCTATCCTCGTCTGTCTATCTATCTATCTATCTGTCTGTCCGTCTGTCCATCCGTCCATTTCATCTGTCATTCTGCCTGTTGTTTCATTGTTCTGTTTGTCTGTTGATCTATAGTATTTTTTCTTTTTTTTGTGTTTCTGTCATTGTCAAATGGTATGTCTATAGTTTTGTCTTTCTATCTGTCATTCTATATTTTTCTATTATTGTTATTATTATTATTCACTGATATTCAACTTGGCAGACTTGTAGTAGAAAACACATCCCTTCGTGACAGAATGCAAGGAATTACTTACTGCCAAATTGCAGGCAGCTTTGGGAAATAATCCAAACCAGTTTCACAGCGTTTGATCTGTGATTTATATAGAACTGATGTCGACAAAGTGAAGTAATTTCATACAGGGACTTCTCATATAAACCCGGCCCAATTATGGTTACCTCTGCTTTGAAGCGTGCATGCTTTTGTATAAGTTTTATTAACATTCAAAATGTTTAATATGAGATCAGAGAATTCTGATAATTCCCAGTGTGCACACTTCAAAGGGTTCGTTTAATTTTGACCTCAGCAAAACATGATCTACGGATGGCAGTCATGAAGGATAGTTTTGTTGTGATCCACTGCAAATGGGCTTCTAGAAGCAAAGCTGATGATATGAATCAGTCTGACTCTTCAGACCATTCTGAGCTCATTCGCCGGTGAGCTTTCTGAAGCAAAGACTCACTTCGATTGTGTTTCTTCCCACAGGCACTTGGGCTCAAGTTTAGTTAATGACTTGTTTTGAGGAGGATTCAATGGCCCTCTCTTTCGTCTGGTGTTCATATCAAGCCCGTGAGGCTGAACATCTGCTAGTCTTGTCTAGGAAGTGGACACAAGTGAGCAAATCATGTTTTGTTGGTGCTGGAAACCAAATCTCCCAAATTATTCCAAACATGCATTTCAGTGCTACAAGCTTTAAAAATGGTTTGATAACAGAGATTAAGTACTCCAATGAGTTAGTTAAATTATGAAATTTCCCCTTGAATCAAATATTCATTTGGAAATGTTAAATTTATGTATAATTTAAATGAAAAATATTTCACAATATTATAACAAATATATAGAACAAATTTTTAGTTGCAAAAACATCTGGAAAGCATTGATTAAACGTTATGTGTTCAGCTGAATGTTTTACAGTGTTTATGATTTTGAATATATCTGAATTTGCTCTTTTTGTGATGTTTGTACACATGATACTTAAAATACATTGTGATTCTTTCCAGATGCACTTTTTTTTATTTTTATATATACAAATGTCTTACAACACTGCGTATTGTTTCAATAAATAAAAGAATTCTAATGTGAGTAGCCTATATTAACTATATATTAACTATATATATATATATATGCAGCCACCGGCAGCATTTTTGATCATTTTCACAAAATTTTCATGCAATATATCAAAATAAAGACCAGAGCATCTGCTTTTAAACAAGCAAACAAAAAAATCTGTTTTATTCTACCATGAAGAATTACCAAGTGTGTGATGTCCAAATGTGTGATGGAAACCTGTTTTTCAGGGTTTATGTAAAACATGCGGCCTGCATACATTGGCATACTAATAGGCCCATTTGGATGCTTGTGTTCTGAATCCATCAAGCAGTTTCCTGTGCTGTTCAAAACATGATGCAGAGAGATAGAGGCAATGTTTGGAATCGCATACTAACATACTAGTTAATATTTCTGCTTTGTATGGCATTTATAATGTGCAATATATGCACATTTTCTGTTATTTTAGCATCATTGATATACTATTATAGTTTTTGTTAATATTTTAATTAATATTTTAATTTTATATATTCTGTTTTCATTTTAGTAATTTTGTTGTGTGATTTTTGTGATTTTTATTAGTTTTTTTCAATATATCTATATACACCGATCAGGCATAACATTATGACCACTGACAGGTGAGGTGAATAACACTGAATATCTCTTCATCACGGCACCTGTTAGTGGGTGGGATATATTAGGAAGCAAGTGAACATTTGTGTCCTCAAAGTTGATGGAAGCAGGAAAAATGGGCAAGCGTAAGGATTTGAGCGAGTTTGACAAGGGCCAAATTGTGATGGCTAGACGACTGGGTCAGAGCATCTCCAAAACTGCAGCTCTTGTGAGGTGTTCCCGGTCTGCAGTGGTCAGTATCTATCAAAAGTGGTCCAAGGAAGGAACAGTGGTGAACCGGCGACAGGGTCATGGGCCAAGGCTCATTGATGCACGGTTATTCTCACAAATGCGAGTTTATATCTCACAATTCTGAGAAATACAGTCAGATTGCAAGTTATAAACTCGTCATTGTGAGAAATAAAGTCAGAATTGCGAGAAACAAAGTCAGAATTGCGAGATATAAACTGGCCATTGCGAGAAATAGTGAGAATTGCTAGAAATTAAGTCAGAAGTACGAGATATAAACTTGCAATTGCAAGAAATAAAGTCAGATTGTGAGTTATAAACTCGCCATTGTGAGAAATAAATTCAGAATTGCGAGAAATAAAGTCAGAATTGTGACATATAATTGTGACATATAAATGGATTGCTAGAGAGATTAGTGTCACTGTGATGCTATGCTAACTGTGTGTGTGTGTGCGTGATAGTGGATCTCTCCGAGGCTGGTAATGCGGAGGCATTAATAGAGCTCTGATGTGAAAATAACGAATAACCCTGAGCGCAGCTCTGAGATGGAGCCATTAGCCCGAGGCTGTCTTGTTGGCCAGCGTTCCAGAGTGTCACACAACACTTCACACACTACCATTAACATGATTCTATATTAAAACTAGCAGATACTGTTTAGAGTGGTGCTTAAAGCTGCAAACATGTTTTTCAGATGTGATTAAAGGTGCCATATTGTTCTTTTTTTGTAACATTTAGGGTTTTATTTTTCATTGTAAGTGCATTTTTAAGGCTCTTGCACTAAAGCCTAATTTAAGTTTACTTGAACATTTTTCACCAACTGAACATTAGAATACAATGTCTGTTTACTGAAAAACGTTTCAATGACGTCTGCATTTGGTCCAGTTTGTAACATTTGCTGACGGACGTTCCAATGACGTCTGCATTTGGTCCAGCAAACGTTACATTTGGTCCAGCAAGTGGTCCAGCAAACGTTACAGCAAACGTTACAAACTGGACAAAATGCAGACGTCACTGGAATGTCCGTCAGCAAACGTTACAAACTGGACCAAATGCAGACGTCATTGGAACGTCCGTCAGCAAACGTTACAAACTGGACCAAATGCAGACGTCAGTGGAATGTCCGTCAGCAAATGTTACAAACTGGACCAAATGCAGACGTCATTGGAACGTCCGTCAGCAAACGTTACAAACTGGACAAAATGCAGACGTCAGTGGAACGTCCGTCAGCAAACGTTACAAACTGGACCAAATGCAGACGTCATTGGAACGTCCGTCAGCAAACGTTACAAACTGGACCAAATGCAGACGTCATTGGAACGTCCGTCAGCAAACGTTACAAACTGGACAAAATGCAGACGTCAGTGGAACGTCCGTCAGCAAACATTACAAACTGGACCAAATGCAGACGTCATTGGAACGTCCGTCAGCAAACGTTACAAACTGGACAAAATGCAGACGTCAGTGGAATGTCCGTCAGCAAACATTACAAACTGGACCAAATGCAGATGTCATTGGAACGTCCGTCAGCAAACGTTACAAACTGGACCAAATGCAGACGTCAGTGGAATGTCCGTCAGCAAACGTTACAAACTGGACCAAATGCAGACGTCATTGGAACGTCCGTCAGCAAACGTTACAAACTGGACCAAATGCGGACCTAAGTGGACGTTTACAATGTCCGGGGCAGAGGTGGGTAGTAACGAAGTAAATTTACTTTGTTACATTTACTTGAGTATTTTTTTGAAAAATGTGTACTTTTAAGAGAAATTTAAATGTAGTTCCTGAACTCGAGTATATTTCTAATGAAAAAACTGTACTTTTATTTTGTTACACTGGGCGACATTCCTCTCGTTACTTGAGTTTAAACATGTTAAGAAATACGTATAGTTTCTGTTCACAGACTTCAAACTAGTTGGCAAAAACCGTCTGAATTTGTTTAGCGAATCAGTTTGAATGATGTGTTCAGTTCCCTGCACGCACTGAATCGTCTGAAGCAGTTTCTCACTCGGAGTTGTAACAGGAAATGCATGAACATCAAGAGCATTGGATGAAGTGGCCATGGACCTAACGTTACAGTCAACTGAAAGCAAATCTGCAAATGCATCCTATTGTTTGTCAGCGATGAACATCTGCGTATGCTGTCTGTGAACGAGCTACATTCGATTTCAATTAATTCAGGTTATAACTTAATTTTACAACTTAACATATTATCAGTGGTTCCTGATGTGTTTTAATACTGTTCAAATAACACAAATAAGAGTCGGGACAATGATGTTCTTCTTTTGGTTTACTGCGCAATATGAATTACCAAACTCTGTGAACACAAGTCTTTTGGACAATGAACTGGCCAACCAAAAACTTACCGAGTTAATCTCTAGAGTGGTCAAACAGTGCTTATTCCTAAGTTTACATACAACTCAAAACACTACAGTTCCCTTTCAAGGGAACTCACGCTGCTTCACCACTTTGGGAACGCCTCTGCGTGATTGCGTCGTGAAGCACGTGTGTAATCAGTCCAATGGAGAGACGGAACGTCATAGGCTGGTGACGTCATAGACCCGGAAGGTATAAAGCATACCGGCAAACAAACGCCGCTAGCTTCTGTTGTCTTCAGCAAGCGCTCCGTGTAACATTGTCTTTGTCAGCTCTGTGTTTGTGTCTGAGTTCAGACTTTTTTGTTGTCATACAACAAGTTGCAACACACACTGTCACACTAGAGAGACACTATGGCGAGCGAACAGCATTTCAGAAAATGTGTTCCTCCCTGCTCTCGTTACATCATGAGTGGGGATACACATTTGATGTGCGTTGTTTGTCTGGGAGAGCAGCACGCTCAGTCGGCTCTCGAGGGGGCTCTCATTGTGAGGCTTTGCCTCTGAGAGTGTTGCGATCCCGCCGGGCGCTCTTCGAGGGGAGTGCCGCGGCTCGCGTTCCCCGCGGCACAGGCCCCGCTGCTGCCGAGGCACAGCGGCAGCTTATGTCGTGGGGTTCGCAAATGGATCTGTCAGAGGGGTTAGAGACGGGCCCAGCCCTTTCTCTGCCTTCACCTGGCAGGTCCAGTGCTGCTTCTCTGGGTTCAGGAGCCCGCGCTGCGGTTTCTCCCGCCCAGGAAGTGGACTCGGCGCTACAGTTGTCCAGCTCTGAGGAGGTGGATGTCTGTAGTGTCGACGCAGAAATTGAAGACTCGCCACTTCAATCTCCTGCTAGTGAGGAGCTGGTGGAGGTTCTGAGCAAAGCTGTGGCCAGATTAAACATCGACTGGCCACAAGAATATCAGGAGCGCGTCTCAGTAAAAAGCAGACTCGATGAGCGCTTCCTGCCAGCCCACTCTGTTCAGCCTCCACGTCGGGGCTTACCACACCGAGGTGTCGAGAACGGGGAAACGGCCCATGTCATCTCGTATTTTCAGTCCCCAAATGTCTGTGTATAGTAACATCATGGGGCTGAAAAGGCATGGGTATGGTTCGATGCCGAGGGTGGAAGAGACTCTTGCGAGCCATCTCTCTCCCGAGTCGGCATCGGCCATTAAAGCCCCAACATTGCCCACCAAGCCACTGAGAGCTACATCGGCACTGGTGGGCAAAGCGTACTCTGCAGCGGGTCAGGCCGCAGGCTCTGATTATGACTCAAGAAGTACAGAGCCTCCTGCGGAAAGGGGCCATAGAAAAGGTCCCTCTGTCCGACAGGGAGTTAGGGTTCTACAGCCGGTACTTCATCGTGCCAAAGAAGGATGGGGGGCTGCGACCCTATTCTAGATCTGCGCATCCTCAACCGCTCAGTAGCAAAGCTCAAGTTCAGGATGCTTACACTCAAACATATTGTGTCTCAAATCAGGTCCGAGGACTGGTTTGTCACGATAGATCTCAAAGATGCGTATTTTCATGTTTCCATCCTTCCGCAGCACAGGAAGTACCCGAGGTTCGCTTTTGGGGGAGAAGCGTACCAATGTGCTTCCCTTCGGTCTAGCCCTTTCACCCCGCACCTTCACCATTAGCCCCCTTGCGCATGCAGGGGATCCGCATTCTCAATTATATCGACGACTGGCTGATACTAGCACAGTCAGCACGCCTGGCGGTTCAACATCGAGATGTTGTTCTTGCACACATGAGGAAGTTAGGACTGAGGCTCAACTTCAAGAAGAGCGTTCTTTCTCCAGTTCAGAAAATAACATATCTAGGCGTGAGTTGGAACTCGGTCTCTATGCAGGCCCGCTTATCAGAGCCTCGCATAAGGTCAATCCTCTCAGCAGTAAAAGGGGTGAAGCTAGACCAGTCACTCACTGTCAAACAGTATCAGAGGCTGTTAGGTCTGATGGCAGCAGCGTCCAACGTGATTCCTTGTGGCCTGTTGTACATGAGACCGTTACAGTGGTGGCTCAAGACCAAAGGATATTCCCTGAGGGGAAACCCTTTTCGCGTGATCAAGGCAACGCGGCGGTTTTCCCTGCACCTTGGTCATGTGGAAGGATCCTTGGTTTCTGGCCCAAGGCCCGTTACTGGGGGCACCATGTCAGCGGGTATCTCTGACCACGGATACCTCCCTTACGGGTTGGGGGGCGACCATGAGTGGTCGCTCGGCCCAGGGCTTATGGCAGGACTGTCATCGTTCGTGGCACATAAATTGCCTAGAAATGCTGGAGGTGTTTCAAGCTCTGAAACACTTCCTGCCATACCTCAGGGGCCATCATGTGCTAGTACGCACGGACAGCACATCGGTTGTCTCCTATATAAACCATCAGGGGGGGTTGAGGTCGCGCTTATTATACAAGTTGGCCCGCCAGATCCTCCTGTGGGCCCAAGGGAAACTGCACTCAGTCAGTTTATATCCCAGGGCGCCTGAATGTGGAAGCAGACATCCTGTCGAGGCAGGGGCCGAGGCCCGGGGAGTGGAGACTCCACACCGAGGTGGTGGAGCTCCTTTGGGAGAAGTTTGGCAGGGCCGAGGTGGACCTGTTTGCCACACACGAAAACTCACATTGTCGACTGTGGTTCTCCCTAACGCCTCCAGCTCCTCTGGGACTGGACGCCATGGTACAGGAGTGGCCGAGGCTGCCCCTGTATGCATTTCCCCTGATTGCTCTGCTTCCGGGAGTTCTAGAGAGAGTGCGCCGGGACGGGGCCCGTCTTCTGCTAGTAGCTCTGTTCTGGCCAGCCCGAGTTTGGTTCTCGGACATTGTGTCACTCCTCGACAGCCCTCCCCTGGAGATTCCATTCAGGAGGGACCTTCTCTCTCAGGTGGGCAGTGCCATCCTGCACCCTCGCCCAGAGCTGTGGAATCTGTGGGCTTGGCCTCTGAGGGGGCCCAGCTCATAAATTCTGGTCTCTCAACCGAGGTTGTGGAGACCATTCTACACTCTAGAGCTCCCTCTACGAGGAAACTGTATGCTCTGAAGTGGAGACTCTTCACCTCATGGTGCAGAGATCACCTGTGGGATCCAGTTAACTGCCCTGCGAGCGCGGTGCTGGAGTTCCTCCAGGAGAGGTTCTCCGCTGGGTTAGCTCCCTCCACATTAAAGGTGTATGTGGCGGCCTTAGCAGCTTACCACACTCCTTTGGGTGGTGTTTCATTGGGGCGACACCCTCTGGTTACTCGTTTCCTCCGTGGTACTATGAGGCTGAGGCCTACAGTACGCACCAGGGTGCCGGCCTGGGACTTAGCCATTGTCCTACAAGGCCTTTCTGAGGCTCCCTTCGAGCCACTAGAAGAAGTTCCTGAGAAGTTTCTCACTCTTAAAACTATCTTTCTTCTTGCGATATCTTCTCTGAGAAGAATAGGGGATTTACAAGCCCTCTCTGTGGCACCCTCGTGCTTGGAATTTGCTCCCGGTATGGCTAAAGCTTTCCTGCACCCTAGACTGGGTTACGTTCCTAAGGTTCCCACTAATCCTGTGAGACCTATAGTACTTCAGGCCTTTTGTCCTCCGCCATTTCTGACGTCAGACCAGGAAAAATCTAATCTGCTTTGCCCTGTTCGTACACTGGATGCTTATGTCCACAGAGCTGCCCTGTGGAGGAAATCAGAACAGCTATTTGTCAGTTATGGGCCACCCTCGAGGGCGGGTCCGGCTTCAAAGCAGAGGATGAGCAAGTGGGTAGTCGAGGCTATTTCACTTGCTTATGTGGCGGCCGGACAGCCTTCCCCGTTGGCTGTCCGGGCCCACTCAACCAGGAGTATGGCTGCCTCTCAGGCATTTTTGGCAGGGGCCTCCCTGCAGGACATTCGCAGGATGGTCCTCACTGCTCACCTTTTGAACTAGACATTAATGTTACTCCGGGGGCTCGGGTGCTCGCCTCCTAGACAATGTTACAGGCAGGCATCCGGCTCCTATGGGGGCGTGGGTATTCTTGTTCCCAAAGCGGTGACGCAGCGCGAGTTCCCTTGAAAGGGAACGTCTTGGTTACGGATGTAACCTTAGTTCCCTGAATAGGGAACGAGACGCTGCGTCACCCTGCCATACTCCCCGCATGCCCGCAAGCATCTTGCTTCAGCCTTTTACAGAAGCTAGCGGCGTTTGTTTGCCGGTATGCTTTATACCTTCCGGGTCTATGACGTCACCCGCCTATGACGTTCCGTCTCTCCATTGGACTGATCACACACGTGCTTCACGACGCAATCACGCAGAGGCGTTCCCAAAGCAAAGCAAAGGATATGCAATGATTTTTGGGCTACAGATACTAGAAATAATGCTTGTCTCTTCTGTGTTTGTTGCAAAGATATCTAATTATGATAATAATAACCATTTAAATTCAATATCTATCTAAGTATTAACATGTTATTGTATTGTTGTTATACAGGCTATATATGATCCGAAGTAACCGGTTCACCACTGTATAACAGTTCCAGCCTGTTATAATGTTGTGCAGTATGATAGGCTATTCTCTTCCTCACCACTGGTGGTGCTAGAGTGCAATATTTTCTGTATAAGTCATGGCAAGTCGTAGAAAACGTTAGTGCAGCATGCAGAGGCTGAAGCATGGCCTAGTCATGTGCTCAGTTTAGGAGTCCTTGTTGAGAAACGTGTTTTATGCTCAATGGAAAGTAAGTAATGATAGATCTTTGTATGAAATGTATGTTTAACTCATGTCTTGAATTTCGTTTGGAAGTGTTTAAAATGTATTATTTGGACTGTTTTATTAAGACTGGTTTCTTTTGTTGTAGAAGGACTTTTTTGTGATGTCTGGAGGTTATGGTTTGTGATATGGAGATTGTGGAAACCATTTCATAATTGTCTTCCTACCACAAAAGCTCTTCAATCTCCAACTTGACTGTCACTGTAAATGGATCTTCCATGAACTTGACCTTGCATGCTAGAGGTACTGTATATAGGTTCCGTCTTACCATTATGCTGGAGGATATACTGGACATTTTGGGACCTTGAATGGAATTTCAGATAAGACTTTATTCAACCCATTACACTTACACTTCACCCATGAACTTTGATATGCTTTGAACTACATCTACACATAATTTGGTTGTTTTTGTTATTTTGATATGGTGTGAATTGAAATGGTAAAAAGGTTGAAATGAAATGACTGCTGCTATACTTTTATTTACTAAATATAAACTACCACTAATTTTGCATTCAATGAGAGTCTCTGACTTATGTTTATTCTGCGTTAAATGAACTGTTAATGCGGAATGTTTCCTTTTTAAAATCATATGACTGGTTTTAGGTTTAGTTAAATCTGAAATTGTTATAACTGTTCCTTCCTTTTGATACCACTTTTGATCACTTTTGATAGATACTGACCACTGCAGACCGGGAACACCCCACAAGAGCTGCAGGTTTGGAGATGCTCTGACCCAGTCGTCTAGCCATCACAATTTGCCCCTTGTCAAACTCGCTCAAATCCTTACGCTTGCCCATTTTTCCTGCTTCTAACACATCAACTTTGCGGACAAAATGTTCACTTGCTACCTAATATATCCCACCCACTAACAGGTGCCGTGATGAGATAATCAGTGTTATTCACCTGTCAGGGGTCATAATGTTATGCCTGATTGGTGTGTGTATGTATATATATATATAATAAAAACAGTCAATTAAATATATAAGTCTAGAGTTTTGTGGGTGGTTGCCAGGGTGTTGCTATGTAGTTCCTACATGATTTGGGTTGTTTTGAAATCAGGGTGGGGAAATCTTTCAGTCTTTTCAATCTTCCAGATTGTGCAAGGGTGAAAATTCCGGATTCCCATTGAAATGATTGGATTTCGGCCATGAAAATTTGCATAACAACCGTAAATGTGACAACACCTTAAGTCTATGGTATATATTTTTTTTAATTATTTTGCCTGTTTAATTTCCAAAAAGCAAATAATTGTACATTAATTTCTTTGGAAAGGTAATAGCACACCATTCAGAGTCATTCATGTTGACTTATTCATGTACTTAGGGTTTATTCGATAAACGGAATGTCACATTTCCATTGGCGAGACCAGAAATAAAGCTCCTTTCAGCTTCAGTTTCTCATTTCTGAGGTATTTGTCTTCTTGACATGTTCCATCGTTTATCATCTCAACGCATTACTACACCTTGAGATTACCACATCTTCCCTCAGGAGTCCTTCTCCATTAGAAAGATCCAGAATTCTCCTGGGCAAAGGTCCGTTTTGTCCAATGAGACTTCCAGGAACGCAGCTCAAACGGATGTGCAACCACAATCTGAAGCCGCCAGCAGCTTTTTGGCTGTAACATCCATCACCCGGGCTGGGGAAGGTCAGGCACCACCTCTGATGTATGTCACAAAGCCCCAACCCTTTGTTTCCCCTCCGGGCAGCACACCTGCTTTTAAAATTCATGAAATCATCGCTCCTAAGGTACTCGTTTGTCACCTCTAGACTCTTTCACTCCCTTTTTCTGTCTTTCATTCTATTGTCAAGAAACACATTAGGGGAACTTTAGCTGCCGTTGTGGCGGCGAGTAACCTGAGCATAATTTGGTTGTACACTCTTAAAAATAAAGGTTCCAAAAGGGTTTTCTTTTTTCTTTTTTTTTGCAGTGATGCCATACATGTACCATTTTTGTTTCCCAAAGAACATTTCAGTGAACAGTTCTTAAAAGAAGCATTTGTTTCCTTAGTGTGAAGAACATTTTAAAAATCTAAAGAACCTTTTTTTCCTACTATGAAAAACCTTGTATGTAATGGAAAAGTTCCATAGATTCTATGCCAATAAAGAACCTTTAGTGGTTCATCCCAGGACAATGTGGACGCACAAATGTTTTAGCATGTAAATGTAATCAAGTCACGTGAAAACTGCAAATTGAATGTGTAACGAGTGCTTGTGGCGAGACGGAAGCAAAGTTTATCATACAGTATTTTGCATTACTAAAAACACGTTTCACACTCCTCATGCGGATCCCCTGGTGTGTCAGGAGCGCATGAAGATAAATTTGCTTCTCCAGAGAGCGCACATGGTCACTAGAGGCTTCATTAGCCCATTTAATGAAAGGAGGGAATACAGTGCCTGTAGAGCAACTCTCCTCTTTTCTTTTCTTCTCTCCGGCTAGACGCTCCTCAGTAATGTGTGATTGTACCTCTGGTGTTGACTCTGTTCCAAAACCTAGCAAATTCCATCGTCTATGCAAGCAGCACATGTTGTCACTTTAAGGATGCATAGATATTTTAACTGGGAAACAAATTCATGTATTAAGAAACACCAAATCAATCAATTTATCAGTTAGATTTTGTCCAGATAAATCAAATGTAAAACATACTATGACTTTAATACACTATTTCATGATGAAATTTGTCATACTGGAAAAGAAGACCAGATAAAGAAAGTAGACTATTGTTTAGAGGGCTTAACAGCACACTGTAACACATGTAACTTGCTAAAAATGCTAATGCTATCCTATAAAAAAAATCTTAAACCACCTCAAACTAACCAGCTGACCAGTTTAAGCTGCTTATTTCCTGCTTGCTATTCATTTGTTGCCTACACTCTAAAAAACACTGGGTTAAAAACAACTCAATTTGGGTTGTTTTCAACCCCAGGGAGGGGTAAATATAGGACAGAACACATGTTGGGTTCATTTTACCCAGCAAATTGGGTTATTTAACCCAGCATATTTTTACTATAATACTAGCTTCTTTTTTTTTTTTTACACGGAGCTGCACTGCTCTCTGCTGAAGAGGTCACAAAAAGCCTGCGATAAAAAACTCAACCCCTTGGTTGTTACGTCTGACCCAGGATCTGGGTTACACAAAAACTACCCAAACACAGGGTTGTTACGTCTGACCCAGGAGCTGGGTAACACAAAAACTACCCAGACACTGGGTTGTTACGTCTGACCCAGGATCTGGGTTACACAAAAACTACCCAAACACTGGGTTGTTACGTCTGACCCAGGATCTGGGTTACACAAAAACTACCCAAACACTGGGTTGTTACGTCTGACCCAGGAGCTGGGTAACACAAAAACTACCCAGATACTGGGTTGTTACGTCTGACCCAGGATCTGGGTTACACAAAAACTACCCAAACACTGGGCTGTTACGTCTGACCCAGGATCTGGGTTACACAAAAACTACCCAAATTACTGGGTTGTTACATCTGACCCAGGATCTGGGTTACACAAAAACTACTCAGATACTGGGTTGTTACGTCTGACCCAGGATCTGGGTTATACAAAAACTACCCAAACACTGGGCTGTTACGTCTGACCCAGGAGCTGGGTAACACAAAAACTACCCAGACACTGGGTTGTTACGTCTGACCCAGGATCTGGGTTACACAAAAACTACCCAAACACTGGGTTGTTACGTCTGACCCAGGAGCTGGGTTAGACAAAAACTACCCAAACACTGGGTTGTTACGTCTGACCCAGGAGCTGGGTTACACAAAAACTACCCAAACACTGGGCTGTTACGTCTGACCCAGGATCTGGGTTACACAAAAACTACCCAAACACTGGGCTGTTACGTCTGACCCAGGATCTGGGTTACACAAAAACTACCCAAATACTGGGTTGTTACATCTGACCCAGGATCTGGGTTACACAAAAACTACCCAGATACTGGGTTGTTACGTCTGACCCAGGATCTGGGTTACACAAAAACTACCCAAACACTGGGCTGTTACGTCTGACCCAGGATCTGGGTTACACAAAAACTACCCAAATACTGGGTTGTTACATCTGACCCAGGATCTGGGTTACACAAAAACTACTCAGATACTGGGTTGTTACGTCTGACCCAGGATCTGGGTTATACAAAAACTACCCAAACACTGGGCTGTTACGTCTGACCCAGGAGCTGGGTAACACAAAAACTACCCAGACACTGGGTTGTTACGTCTGACCCAGGATCTGGGTTACACAAAAACTACCCAAACACTGGGTTGTTACGTCTGACCCAGGAGCTGGGTTAGACAAAAACTACCCAAACACTGGGTTGTTACGTCTGACCCAGGAGCTGGGTTACACAAAAACTACCCAAACACTGGGCTGTTACGTCTGACCCAGGATCTGGGTTACACAAAAACTACCCAAACACTGGGCTGTTACGTCTGACCCAGGATCTGGGTTACACAAAAACTACCCAAATACTGGGTTGTTACATCTGACCCAGGATCTGGGTTACACAAAAACTACCCACATACTGGGTTGTTACGTCTGACCCAGGATCTGGGTTATACAAAAACTACCCAAACACTGGGCTGTTACGTCTGACCCAGGAGCTGGGTAACACAAAAACTACCCAGACACTGGGTTGTTACGTCTGACCCAGGATCTGGGTTACACAAAAACTACCCAAACACTGGGTTGTTACGTCTGACCCAGGAGCTGGGTTAGACAAAAACTACCCAAACACTGGGTTGTTACGTCTGACCCAGGAGCTGGGTTAGACAAAAACTACCCAAACACTGGGTTGTTACGTCTGACCCAGGAGCTGGGTTACACAAAAACTACCCAAATAACCCCCCAAAATGACCCAAAAGACTCAACCCAGGATTTGGGTAGAAACAATAACCCAAGATTTTTTAGAGTGTATGTAGAGTGCTTCAAATCAGCCCTTTATTTGGTTCCACCCTTGTTTCCTTAAAAGGTACTAGGGTACTAGAAAGCAAGGCAGCTCACTAGGTTAATGAAATGTCTTGCTAGTTGAACCATTCTTCATATATGAATAGACACAATCAGCTGAGAGTAGATGCCCTGTAGCCTTAAGTTTGTGTGTGTGTGTGTGTGTGTGTGTGTGTGTTGCATTCAAAAGCCTCCATTTTGTGACTCATTTCACACACAATACAGTCAAGCACCTGCTTCTCGTGATTAGCACTATTATTAAGATGCAGGATAAGCACCATATATTATGCAGAGACATTTATAAATACACATATCGTCACTCTCCGCCTCTTTGTTTACCTGGTTGCATTCTTATGTGCAAGAGGCAAAGTCTGTGCCAACCCACATCATAGTTTTAGGTAGAGCTGTGCTGAAGGAAAACATTATTTTTGTCTTTGCTTCGCTGTTGTCTTCGAACAAAGCATATAGGTGGCATGTGTCATTTCTGACTAGCAATTGTTGAAATTGTTTTGTTACCTGCTGGGTTTGGTGTTTTCAACTTCTATTATATGTTCAGTGAAGTCTCTTCCTTGATTTCTTTGTCTTTTTCTTGCCTTCAAGACTATAGCACAAGCAATTAGATTATACAGTTGTCAGGCTGTGAAAGAGCAAAATTGATTGAACGATCCAACTGAACAAGTTGGTGTTTTGTTTCTGAACAAATGCTGTGATGATGCACTAAACGAATCAGTAAATGAAACTAGTCCAGCCCTGACCTGTCGAGGCATGGACTCCACTAGACCCCTGAAGGTGTGCTGTGGTATCTGGCACCAAGATGTTAGCAGCAGATCCTTTTAGTCCTGTAAGTTGCGAGGTGGGGCCTCCATGGATCGGACTTGTTCGTTCAGCACATCCCACAGATGCTCGATTGGATTGAGATCTGGGGAATTTGGAGGCCAAGTCAACACCTCAAACTTCTTGTTGTGCTCCTCAAACCTTTCCTGAACCAGTTTGGCTTTGTGGCAGGGCGCATTATCCTGCTGAAAGAGGCCACAGCCACCAGGGAATACCGTTTCCATGAAAGGGTGTACATGGTCTGCAACAATGCTTAGGTAGGTGGTACGTGTCAAAGTAACATCAACATGGATGGCAGGACCCAAGGTTTCCCAGAAGAACATTGCCCAAAGCATCACACTGCCTCCGCCGGCTTGCCTTCTTCCCATAGTGCATCCTGGTGCCATGTGTTCCCCAGGTAAACGACGCTTACACACACCCGGCCATCCACGTGATGTAAAAGAAAACATAGTTCATCAGATTAGGTCACCTTCTTTCATTGCTCCATGGTGCACTGTTTATTCTCTTTCTATCAGAACCATTAACTTCTTGAGCAATTTAAACTACTGTAGCTCGTCTGTTTTGATCGGACCACAGCCAGCCTTCGCTCCCCACGTGCATCATGACCCTGTCGCCGGTTCACCACTGTTCCTTCCTTGAACCACTTTTGAATGAATCTGAACCAGTATATATAGTTAGTGATTTGAGTCTGAAGGAATGATGCACTACATGAATCAATGAATTAATCTATATATATATATATATATATATAGTTGGTGATTTTGAATCTAAAGAATGAAGCACTATATGAATCAGTGAACAAATCTGAACCAATATATAGTTGGTCTATATTTGAGTCTTAACGAATTATAGATTTTTTTTAAATTTAAAGACAGAGCCATAGTTTCTTCAGTAAAAACTTTTTTGCTTTACCAAAAAATAAGAACCATGCCTCCAAAACTGAACCATAATTTTGTGTACCATTACACCTTTAGTTTATATATGTTGGTGTCTTGTGTCTAAATGAATGCTGTGATGATTCGCTAAATAAAGCAGTGAACAAATTTGAAACATGGCACCATGAAGAAACTAAGACATTATTGTTCCACATTCCAACTATCAAGGTTTCAGGGAAATACAAGATGTTGCTTTTCTGCTCTTTGCAGCTTTCCAGACCTTGTGAAGCTGAGTTATCATCCTCAATACATAATTAGTTGACTTAATAATTTTCTTTGCCAACACTTTCTTGGAGTCTTCGAAAAAATTTGGCCCTAGCTTTTTCCATCGAGACAAATGGTAATGGCATTTTCTGCATTTAGATGCTTTGACATAAAGTTCATGTCAGTTCCTCACTTGGCATGCATAGATTATATTAATTTTTCACTAAAAATAGCTTTTCTCACAATCTCTCAATCGCAGGCATTTGTATATGATAGGCTTTTTTCTAAACATATGGTCACACAACAAAAATTATGCACAGTTTGCTAGATTAATACGACATGGTTCACCCACCAACACATTTTGCCCTACTTTCTAAGCAAATAAACAGGCCCACACAAAATTGCACACTTTACACAATTTTTCCACTGATTGTAGATGAAAATCTGCTGAATAGCTATAAATGTGCTAATGGATATAAATATGTTTAATAAACGAACAGTGCAAGCCATGCAAAGAATTTTATCAATGACTGCTGTTAGAAATTTGCATAACATTCCAGGCAATTCACGCAGCTTCTATGGAGGCATTCTTAAGGAACAGCACGGCTGGATCCACATGAACAGGCAATGTCAGTGTGTCTGAAGACTATTACAGGCAGAGGAGTCACTCTGCAGCTCACAGCAAAAGACCAAATCACCTCTCTCGAGCCAAACCCGACGACACTTCCTCAAATGGGACAAGACAGGTGGCATGAATTGCTTCCCTCTCTTCGCAGTTTCGCCCTGCCTGGCAATTCTCCATCTCATTGGACGTGTATAAGACACACAACCGACAGCAATATCGCTAGTGGTTTAGAGGGGCCGTTTGGCCGTCAAAAGAAAATAAAACTCTTTATTTTATTTATTTGTTTGATATGGCCGCCTGTGTTCATGTCGGCCCAGATTTTCCGCTCTGCCATGGCAGATCAAAGCAGTATCACTGGCACGCTGCATCATGTTAAGACTGATGCTTTTGAAAAGACTCTTGCGATGGCGGGAATTTATCAATGTTTGGTTTTAAATCTTTCATTCTGTCAGTATCCATTGGGTGAGTGACACCGCTGTAGCAGGTCTTTGATTTAAGGAGGAAGTCATGCTTACAGGAGTACAAACACATCAGTGGCATGTGGTGGACTTCTGAACTCCTGAAATTAATTATTTTTAGTCCAGTGTAAATTCATGTTGCAGTTCCATTTGATGCTGGCAATTTTTCTGGGTCAAAGGCATATGGGAGAAAAAAAAATCCTGAAAATTGTGATATTCAAGAGGCGCCAACCTCCACCCCCTCCCCCCCACCCCCCTTGACTGGTCTGCGGCTATGCAGCCCCATACGCAACAAACTGCGATGCCCTGTGTATTCTGACACCTTTCTATCAGAACCAGCATTAACTTCTTGAGCAATTTGAGCTACAGTAGCTCGTCTGTTTGATCGGACCACACGGGCCAGCCTTCGCTCCTGAAAATTGTGATTTTCAAGAGGCAACGCCAACCACCCCCCCACCCCCCCCTTGTCTCGCTACCTATACAGTTACAATCAAAATTATTCAACCCCCTTGACCTGCAAGAGAACAAAATTTGATGAAAATGAGTCAACACATCAGAAAACTATTATAGAAAGTTTATTAAAGGCACAATCTGTAAGTTTGGCCACTAAAGGTCGCTTATTCAAAACAAAGTCGTAGCTTGATGACATCTTGATTTTGCGGAATCATGGGAGTTGTTGTCTTCACCTCTACAGCCGGTGCAAAAGAACCCGACGGGACTCGGGCAGGAATTATATTCATGGATGAGCTAATGTATTACAGATTTATTAACGTTACTGTAGTATGAAGCAGGGTGGGACTGAACGAGGCCGCTGGAGCGATTGCTAATGAGAGACGAGCGCGACACATGGCTCGAGAGCAGTGGAGCTTTTATTCTGCCGCAGACGAACACTTTCGTTCTTCCACTCATGCGTATGTGGGATAACGCAGCTCTGTTTTATCATATTAGAGACATTTGAGTGTGTTGAAAGTTATGTTATAATGCTACTCTGTGCGTTCGCTCTGCGGCTACTATGAGACACTTGTTCACACTGCAGTGAATCGATATTAGGCATCGATATTAGGCATGATAAAACATGGTACTCGCGGTAAATCAAGAAAACAAGATTTAAACATAAGACTAACTGTGTTGAGCTATATAACAATCATTAGTTTTCTGTTGATGAATGTATCCAAACTGTTGCTCACCTGTCTAATTATACCACATAATATATTAAAGCATCTTTGGTGTTTCCATGGTTTCTACAAAATAAAACCGAAAATCGAAAAGTCATTGATAGGTTAAAATTGCAGTTTCTCTGCATTTAAACGTTCTTGGAAACATTTGTGATAATGTAAGTAACCAAGTCAACAAAATATATGTAATTGTTCTAGTGGTTTTAGGATATTTTCATCCAAAAATCTTACATATTGTGCCTTTAATACACATTTGAGTGATTCTGAGAACGTAAAGTTGATGAAAAATTCAAAAATCAAATTGGCTCTAAACATTCATGTTCAAAATTATTCCCAAAAGTCAAATTTTGTGCAGAATCTTTTATTCTAAGCTTCTGTCACCTCTTTACTGCAATCTTTACCCATTCATTGCTTAAAAAAGATTCCAGATCACTGATAATCTTTGGTTTTCATGTTACCACTGCTTTCTTT
This sequence comes from Coreius guichenoti, assembly GCA_039654105.1. Classification (NCBI taxonomy): domain Eukaryota; kingdom Metazoa; phylum Chordata; class Actinopteri; order Cypriniformes; family Gobionidae; genus Coreius; species Coreius guichenoti. The sequence goes on from CM077192.1 coordinate 24,506,186, forward strand.
AGAGTCCACCAAATATTTTCAATGAGATTTAAATCGGAAGACTGTACAGGCCACTCAAGAACACTCTACGACTGATCCCTGAACCGAGCTGAAGTAGATTTGGATGTATACTTTGGGATGGCTGTCCTGCAGGAAAGTCCATTGATCATCAAGCTTCAGTCTCTGCACCGAAGGCATCACCATCTTTGCCAAAATGGCTTGATACTTCAAACAATTCATGATGTATTTCATACAGTCAAGACTTCCACTTCCTGCATTAGCAAAGCATCCCTATAACAAGACTGGACCACCTTTGTGTTTGACCATGGAGATGGTGTTCTTCTGCTCATATGCTTTGCCTTTTTTTTGCACCAGACATACCGCTGATCCATGGGTCCAAAAAGTTCCAGTTTGGTCACATCACTCCATAAAACATTCTTCCAGAACTCCACAGGTCTATCCAAATGAATTTGAGCATATTCAAGTCGGCCTTTTATGTTCTTCTTGGTCAAGAGTGGCAGTTGGCAAGATACCCCAACATGAAGGCCATGCTTGTCTAGTGTTCTTCTACTCTGCATTGAAATGTTTTTTCCTCCTTTCATCAGGTCATTTTGCAAGTCTTTGGCAGTAAATTGAAGGTTTTTCTCAGTTGCTCTGCCAGCTGTGTCTCTAGGAACTTTTGGAAATCTTCTTGAAGCCATAGACTTTGCAATGTAATAAAAACAATTTGTTCTCTATAGCTTTTGTGAGAACTCTTTTGACTTGTGCGTATTTGCTACTCAACTTTAGCACATGCATGGGCTAAATGTATGCATGTGTAACAGCACAAGCTAATTCAGTTTTGTTATAGAGTTTCCAAAGGCTTAATTGCTTAACAATTTTGTACCATACCATACAAGTTAGTGACTTAAAAACAGCACCGTTGAATAGGGGTTGAATCATTATGACATAGCTGATTACAAAAAAATCCTATAACTCAAGCAACATAGCGTCGGCCCAGATCCGGGCCACATCTGGTGCATGTGGATTCCAGGCGTACCAGATGTGGGCCGGATCTGGGCCGACACTATTTGCTGTCTGGGTATATTGTCACTTTTAATTTGCCACTAAATTGTTATAGATGCAATAAAAACAAAAAAATCTAAATCTCTAGAAAAGCTTACATTTGTAAATTATTACAGTCTCTGGGGGGTTGAATAATTTTGATTGTAACTGTGTATATATATATATATATATATATATATATATATATATATATATATAATATACATATTGATTTAATGGTTGGTTGATTGAAATATTACTTCAATAAGTGGGTCATTCTATAATTAGGGGTGCATTTGGAAGTTGACAATGTGAAGAAAACAAGTTTTTTTTTTCCCAAAACACAAACAGGACCTTACATAAAACCCTTAAAATCAAGTACTTATTCTATTAGCCAAACTCAGGGTTACCAGGGTTACTCAGAGTTTAACACTAAACATGCTGTACAGTAGGCAACTGGGTATTTTTGAAAATTCAAAACTCTGCAGTAACACAGTTGACCACACGGAAACATAGTTGACAAAGGTAACACAGTTGACTGGACATGAGAAAGTAGAGAAATGAGCAAGAAAAAAATAGCTCACAGGTTATATTTACAACAACAACATTTTTTTTTAATTTGTTATACAACAAGGCTGCACACACTGCAGCTGGATATTGAACAGAATCTGGTTAATATGTGCATAAAATGAATTCCTTCATGTGTTTCCTTGTTTTTGTGTTTTAGGACTCTAGTTTTGTAAAGTGTTTCTGTTCCTATTGTTTCCATATTCACGTCCTTTGTTTAGTTCCTGTCCTTGGCTGTGTCCGAAATTGCCCCCTATACCCTTAAATAGGGCACTATTTGAGGGGACAGCCATTTGTAGTGGTGTCCGAAATTATAGTGGACGTTATTGAGTGCACTCATTCAATCCCACAATGCACTGCAATAACGAGTGTTTAACTGATGCACACTTAACGACTAGAGAATACCCATAATGCACTGTGATAGCCGCGCACTAAATGAATTCCCGCGTCTCACCAGAAAATGGCGACCGCAGCTGAATCATCCATTCATCCATTTTCCAAACCGCACTGGTCCAGCGTAATATCATACAGGTATAAATTTCTTTTTAATCGATCATTAAATTGTTTAATTACGGTTTATACATGCTAGTTTCCATGGCAGAGTTTAAGATAAATCATTAGCCTTCTATTGGAGCTGCCAGTTTGCTATGTTTCAAATAATTATTAAACAGCAAGCAGAAACTATGTTTCGTTTTCATTCACTCCTTCAAGTGGACTATACTGGTGGACTAATGTAGGGAATAGTGAATGCAGGTTTAGGGGGTGATTTCGAACGCAGCACCTGTTTGCCTTGCTGCCTTGTTTGTCTCCATAGCAACCCCTTTTTAGTTACCATGCCAACAAGGTCAAGGTGTAAGGTGTAAAGCCGAAAGTATACTTCGTTTTTACTTCGTACACATGCGCAGTTTTGAGCAATCTCTCGCCACGAGTTACAACCCATGTAAATACTGCAAAAAAATGTAATGCGCATGTGCGACCTGCGCGTGCAAAGTACGCGCGATTACAAAAATCCAACGGTGCGCGTTCAGTACGTACTCTTCTGATGACGAAATTCGCATCACGTGAACTGTACGCTGACCCTCGCGTATGGATAAAAAGTGAAGTATACTTTGGCCTTAAGGGTAAACAAATCACCTACACCTGTCCCTCGTCAGCCCCTGGTTAACTTGTGTATAAATACCCCAGTGTTTTCTCATGTTCTAGGTCTAGTCTTGTCTCGTTTTTTGATGGCTGTTATGTGTTTGGTTTTCTCCTGTTCATGGCTTCTGTTGTTTTGTTTCCTGTTAACTCTATTATTAAAACTCATCTGCATTTGGATCCTCTCGCCTTGGTCCCTGAGTTTCACCACGCGTAACAGTTTGCTACTGTCCACTATGTTACCTTTACTGGGTAACACAGTTGACAGGTAACTTAGTTGACATTTTTTAGTGTTTTGGGCCTATACTCAACATGGAAGCCTAGAACCACTGAGCACATGGTATGTTTATAAATGTATTTTCATAAACATAACATGAGTTTTTGTAAAAATTTTGTTGTTAAAATTTGCAGCAATAATACTTATGTAACACTGTGGACAGTCAATTAATCCACTCTTGACACAGGTTTGCTTTTTTAACTAATATTAGGGAAAAGAGAGAGGACCCAACTTTTAGTCTTTCATCCCTGTGCTTCAAGAGGAAATGACGTCACACTATGCAAATTATGTGAGATTGGGACAATCCATTTCTTTTTGAAGGGGGTTTTCCTAGTGGGTAACTTAGTTGACACTGGTTTTTCGGACACACATAAAATAAGGTATATCACAATAAACACTTATTATTTTTGAAAAACACAACCTAATGTCTTGATTATCTAATCTAACTGAAGGTAAAACTATGAAATTAATTTATGTTTGAGATCATTTTCATGCTTAAATGCAGATTGGAATGAGCAACTTTGCAAAATCGGACAGTTGAATACCAGGGTTCTGTGATATGAACCTCATTTTTGAACAAAAGATATGGGTTTTTCGACATGTAGTAGTGTGACTGGGGAAAATATAATTTTGTACTATGAAAATAAGCACTGGGGCTTTATATTGATGGAAATATATTAAAAATATACATCACGGACATGAGATGTACCCGCAATTATAGAATGATCCAAGTACAAACACGCATTTGGTCCCAACAAAATATCACAAATCTGCTCTGTGAATTTCTATAAGACGATATAATGGTAGACATTATCCAGTGATGTTTATTAGCATATAAAAGTGAAATGTGGACAACCTGAATAACCTTTTTCTTAGATGTTTTGCACCAGTTGCCAGGCGTTAAAATAGGTGCCTTTGGCTACAAGACAATTTTGTACTTGTCCCATTTTTGTGAGCTTTTTGAACTTGTTCCCAATGTTACATCTTTTTCTTCATGTTAAAGGTATGCAAGGTATGCATTTATGACAAATGTCAAGTTAGATTGATGTAAAAAATCACGTGAATTCTGTTCACACTGAAGTCACGTGGCAACAAATTTGATCAGTCCACTTTTGAAAGTGGCCCAGATTTGAATGGATTTCAGATTCATTGTGATTTTATGATGTCGATTATAAGCATACTGATGTTGTTTTAAAATGTATACATTTGAATGTATAGCTACATTCATAAGTAGCTTATATAAAAATACATCAGTACTACAGACAGTTCACCTCATACAGTAAGAAGAACAAATTCTCAACATTACTCAATTTTACTCCAACTAATTTAATTTCAAAATGGTTGATTCACTCAGCAAAGCCATCTTGAAGTTCACATCTCAGTACTTATGAGAGGAGCTACTTAACCTACCGTGAAACATAGAAGTACCCTTTAATAAGACATCATTATCTCTAACAAAGCTCGCGGTACAGCGGAACTCATCATGAACGGAAGAAAAAGAAGAATATGAGGCGTGGAATAAAGGCTTTTTATAATCGCAAACATTTCATGGCCATAACGATTCCCCCTTTGTGTTTTCTATGGACCTCCAAAGCCACGAACGCACTTCTAGCGCTCAAATTAAACACCTGAGGATTGGATTTGCCTCACGATGGTGAGTTGACGCCTCATATTCCACCATTTTCAGATAATTGTCTTTTTGTGGTCAACCTCCTCTTTTTTCCGTTAAACTTGCCTGCTGAGGACGGTCCATAATGAATCCCACGGCTCTAAACCTCCTCCGTCATGCCCTTCCGACGTCTGTGGAGAATATATCCTGCCTCTCAGCCTCCTCTCGGCTGTAAATGTAGACTTCCACATTCCCGAGACAATTATGTGACTAGTGACCTTTCGTGTGTGTACACATTTACATTTCTCGGTGTATATTCAACTTAGAAGACCATAATGTGCCGTTAGGGGAAGGAAAGCAGTAAAAAATAGTGAAATGGAGATCAAACTTGAGCTAGCTGTTGCAGTTGATCAATGCACGTCAATCAGGGCTCAGCCTAAAGCGACTACGTCAACGTGTCACACGAGTCTCTCTTGAGGTTCACTTCACTCAGGAACAACACAGACCTAGTACTGTTGATACTTTCGCATTTGTTACGGATTGTGAAGAAAGTTAAGGTGACAGAGATCATTTACTTTTTAACACTTTCTGAGCATGTCATTTTATTTACTGTTGTTGGCCTACACCAGCTTAACCCAATAATGCTGCATCATATTGGATACATATGGCTTTCTAAGTCCTCTATATCAGAGGTGGTACTCACGTTACTGTAATTAAGTAGTTTTTTCTTGTTTTTGTACTTTTTTGAGTATATTTTTAAATATGTAATTTTACTTGTACTTAAGTACAAATTAAGCTAAATTATCTACTTCGTTACTTTTTAAATCACAATTCATTACTACAATCGTACGCCTACAATTTGACCGGCATTTCCGTAGCCAATAAAGAGATTCGATCGCAAACGGACCAATAAAAGGCCTGATATTTGAAGTGAAAAAAGCGCTCGCGGCGCAGCAGCAGATTCTGGAGAGCTGGTCATAACCGCACAGTAAAGGAGATCAGAGTGATTTATGAACTGAAAGTTTGGAGAAACAAACAAACTGCATGATAGTGTTGTCAAAAATATCTATATTTATCGATGCTGGCGGTTCCAATACTCGTTGTTTGCAGTATATATAAACCGTTATCAGCTGCGCGTTCTCGCTCTCTCCCCTCTGACAGCGAGTTTGACCCGCCTCAGTTCAGAGCCTGAATGTCAGCGCGGGATTGCAGGTATTGCGCATAATTTTAATCATACCCGCAGGTTTCTATGGCGTATTTTAATGACAGATATCGAGAGCACATTTGTGTAATCGCAGAAAACTGGACGCGAGCTCTCAAATACAACCTCTCACTCAGATATTGAGTGTACGCTCTCACTGTGTGTCACGTGCAATCGCGAATCTCTCAGTGATCTTGAACGAAAAATTAAAGGGAAAGTTCACCCAAAAATTTTAATTGCTGTAATTGCTGTTGATTTACTCATCCTCAGGCCATTCGATATGTAGATGACTTTTTTTCTTCACTAAAGAAGATTCTTAGCTGAAACTGTGTCCCTTGCTAATTCATGCAAGTCAATGGGTGCCATCACTTTGAGAGTCAAAAAAACATTTACAGACAAAACCAAATGAATACCCATGACTCCTGACCATACACTGAGGTTTAATAAAGCAAAGCGATCGGTCTGTGTAAGAAACTGAACATTATTTACAACATTATTACATGTAATCCACAGCCTCAGCAAACAGTCCTGAGCGCGTTCACAATAGTCTGGAGCTCGAACTTCCTGTCACATTATGACGCATGCGCGGGAGCAAACTTGCATGTGAGCTGACTCTGTGTTTTTTACAGCAGAGAGGGAGGAAGCGCATGTTGTATTGTTTGTCAAAATGTTACTTGTGCTTATCCTTGATCCTTGCTCAGTTTCTTGCACAGACCGATCTTTTCGCTTCATAAGACCCCAATGTATTGTCAGGAGCCACGTGTGACTGGTATTAATTTTGTTTTGTCTGTACATGTTTTTTGACTCTCAAAATGATGGCACCCATCTACTTAATTTTATGAATCAGCAAGGTCCACGGTTTCAGCTAAGAATCTTCGGTAACACTTTATAATAACTGCACGCTATGAGGCATTAGTTAAGCATTAGTAAATAGTTAATTCATCATTTATAAAGCATTAATAGACATTAATAATCAGTTTATAAATACAGCTATAAATGCTTTGTTCTTGATTTATAAGCATATCTATAATGTGTTTAATAATTGTATTTTCATACTTTATTAATGATCAATTTATCATTTCTAAATTAAGTATTTCATTATTTACAAACCAGTTACTTAGGAGTCGTCAGTGGTTCATAAGATCATTTAGAAAGTGTAAGTGAATGATTAATAGGGTAAACTATTTAAATGTACATTTATACATCTTATTATTTAGAGATATAGTAATAGTTACTCAATGTGTTAATAAATGCTTTATTAACACATTCCTACTGTAATTCATGATTAATTCAGGTAGTTATGAAACATTTAGTAGTTGTCAGTTAACTATTTTTGTGAGCTCATCTAAAGTGAGGACTATTTATGCCTCGTAAAGCTTTTACAAAGGAGATTTAAAGGCTCAGTTTTTTCTAAACAGAAAAAGGAAACAAACACAACACAGAGTGATAAAGAACATAGAAATATTCATTTCAAGATGCAAAAAATTAAACTGTACAACTGTACACCTGATATAACATGAAAAATAAACCTCTGCAATATCACATACAAATAAAGAAGGAACTAAACAAGCAACAAAACGAACAAAAAATAACAAAAAGAAAGCAAGTGAATATAAATAAGAAATAAGCAACAAAATGAATAACTGAGCGTTCATATCTCCTTTGTAAAAGCTTTATGAGGCATAAATAGTCCTCACTTTAGATGAGCTCACAAAAATAGTTAACTGACAACTACTGTTTCATAACTAACTGAATTAATCATGAATTACAGTAGGAATACATGTTAATAAAGCATTTATTAACACATTGAGTAACTATTTCTATATGTCTAAATAATAAGATGTATAAATGTACATTTAAACAGTTTATTAATCCTTTACTTACACTTTCTAAATGATCTTATGAACCACTGACAACTTCTAAGTAACTGGTTTGTAAATAATGTAATACTTAATTTAGAAATGACAAATTGATCATTAATAAAGTATGAAAATGCAATTATTAAACACATTATAAATATGCTTATAAATCAAGAACAAAGCATTTATAGCTGTATTTATAAACTGCTTATTAATGTCTACTAATGCTTTATAAATGATGAATTAACTATTTACTAATGCTTAACTAATGCCTCATAGCGTGCAGTTATTATAAAGTGTTACAGAATCTTTACTGTTCTACTGAAGAAAAGGTGGATCTTTCATTTCGTTCTAATGTAAATGTATGTTAGAAATGTTTCGGAATGGGGCATTCATATGATTTGTACATATAAATAACCTAGTCTAATTGCATCACTACATTGTACAGACATTACAGGTCAAACCCCTCTGATGTTTGATTTATTATATGGCTCTTAAGACACACTGCATATAAAAATTCAGTGTTGTCATTCCGAATACCTCAACTGAATTGAGGTAATTTGTTTTATTTGTTCTTATTTTATTACTGACTGTTTACCTATCTTTTTTGTAAATTCAATTCAGTTTGAAATCAAGTTTGATATCAAGCTTCTTTGTGCTGCGTGTAAGCTATTGCAACAAAGTTACCCTATTGTAAAGACACAAACACACAGAGTGAGCAAATGTTTAAGTGAGATTATTGTAATGGTTAGTTGATTAATGTTTAAATATGTAAACAAAAGCCCAAATTAAAATTCTGTTCATCGTATAAAGCAGACATGTCTCTGTTCAGAAGACTCGAAATTAAACCGCTCCAATCAGGGTCTGAAATTAACTTTTTTGACCACCAGCCACTGTGGCAGGTGGATTTAAAAATCCATAAGTAGGCTAATAATAACTCTTAGAATATACATGTTTTAAAATCTTTTTATTTATTGATTTCCCATGTCACAGACAGTCATATACTGACTGCTGCTAATCTGAGTCCACAGATATAGACCTACCGCAGCTCGTATGTAAACAAATCACACGCGGCTGTGTTGATGGCTGATTTAGTCACGTAGACAGGTCCTGGAAGCTGGTAGTTACAGCAGAACTAAATTATTATTATTATTATTATTACTGGTAAAGTTACCGGGTACCAGGCGCTTTCCCACCGGTTCCCAACTCCCAATATGCACACGCACACACATCTGTGCAACTGTCATTGTACTGTAGCCTACGTCAGCGCTGCATTATCTCATCCCATCTCACCAACAGTTTAATACTTATTCGCACATCCAAACGTAGTCAGAGAAGGGCCTCATCTTCTTTCCGATTGCATGAACGTTCCGAAACAGCAGTCGCATCCTCTAAAACTGCCTAATGAATCACTCAATTCTCATTGGCTACCTGCCAATGTGGCAGGTAGATTGACAGTGTTACCCGCCAATTGCAAAATTTACCCGCATTTGGCGTGAGGTCGGGTGTTAATTTCAGGCCCTGGCTCCAATCAAATGGATTAGTTCTACAGTGAGTCTTGTGCTTTTTGAAGCTTGAAAATAATGATTTCCTTGACTAAATGGATGGATACAAATATTTATATGGAAGTATACAGTATGTGGCGGTTTGAAATGGTATTGAAAATGATACCGAATATTGATATTTTTCAAGGTATCGTACTGAAGTTAGAAATTCCAGTATCGTAACCACTAATTCATGTACTTCGTCAAAAAGATAAGTGTGTTTTGTTGAAAGTAGCTATTTTCTACATAGATCTATGATTTGATTAAATATACATTGGTAATTCATTAAATATCGCCGGTTAAAAAGTAACTAGTAATTAGTACTCTGAGTAGTTTTTGAGAAGAGTACTTTGTACTTTTACTTAAGTACTCTTTTGACACCAGTACTTTTACTTGTAATTGAGTATTATTTCAGCAATGTAACAGTACTTGTACTTGAGTACAAATTTTCAGTACATTTTCAAATTTTCAGTAAAAAAAATCTTTTGTATACGATTTAAGGCCCATTCACACCAAGGACGATAGCTATTAGGTTTTAATAATCATTTTAATTCAATGAGAACTCAGTGAGAACACCACAACTATAACGATAACGAAACAGATTAACAATATCGTTGGAATCACTGTCAAAATAATTTTTTCCAGCTGACAAATAAAAACAATGACAGCCAAACAGAATCATCTGAACGCAAGCATTTAAAGCAGCCCGCACTTGAAATAAACAGAATGTTATTGTGCGTTGGTGTGGACGCTAGTATAGTTATATATGGATATCCATGCTTTTCAAGAAGCTGAAGGACTTTAAATATAATTTCCAAAATGTTTTCCTTTGTCAAGATGCATGTCTTTTAGCAAAGAAATTCGATTTGACGAAAGCAATGGCAAGAATAACTTTTAAATTGTTATGTGTTAGGTGTTCTAATCACTTCCATGGCCACAGGTGTATAAAATCGAGCACCTAGGCATGCAGACCGCTTCTAGAAACATTTGTGAAAGAATGGGCCGCTCTCAGGAGCTCAGTGAATTGAAGCGTGGTACCGTGATAGGTTGCCACCATAGACCGTTAAAAAAATATGGACAACGCGACTTCATTCTCTTCTGCTGAAGAAAAGTGAAGCCGCCGGAGGTCCGATTATGGCGCTGACATCTTGCGCAGATTTGGGACCGAGTCTGCGCAGTAGTGACCTCGGGACCAGAGTCTGCGCAGTAGACAGCAGGAAGTAGAGCCACGATATCAAAAGCTGCCCACACTCCCGCAGATGCCCGAAAATCCCGAAAAAAGTCAGTTGGTGCCTCATAACTTCACTCAGAGAAGCCGTCAATCTCAGCTGTCAATCATGACGTCACACCCCCTGTTTTTATAGCATCAAATAACTAACTAAAACCAAACTTATTTAAAAAACGAACACTTGAAATTAAATCAGCGTGATAAAAACTGCCTATAATGAAAGAAACCAACTTTGGGAAAAAATTATATGAAGTGTAATTTGATTGTTTAGTTTGTCTTGCGTCCATTAGAATACACGGAGGGGCGGGGGTTATGACCTATACTGGGACCAACCACCTGGGGGCAATCGAGACCTTTTGGCTTCAGTTTTTAACACGAGTGCGGCAGGCTTGGTTGCCACCTGTGCAATACATCCATTCGTGAAATTTCCTCACTACTAAATATTCCACGGTCAACTGTTAGTGGTATTATAACAAAGTGTAAGCAATTGGGAACAGCAGCAACTCAGCCACGAAGTGGTAGGCCACGTAAAATCACAGAGCGGGGTCAGCGCATGCTGAGGCGCACAGTGCGCAGAAGTCACCAACTTTCTGCAATAGCTACAGACCACCAAACTTCGTGTGGCCTTCAGATTAGCTCAAGAACAGTGCGTGGAGAGCTTCATGGAATGGGTTTCCATGGCCGAGCAGCTGCATCCAAGCCTTACATCACCAAATGCAATGCAAAGCGTCGGATGCAGTGGTGTAAAGCACGCCGCCACTGGACTCTAGAGCAGTGGAGATGTGTTCTCTAGAGTAACGAATCACACTTCTCTGTCTGGCAATCCGATGGACGAGTCTGGGTTTGGCGGTTGCCAGGAGAACGGTACTTGCCTGACTGCATTGTGCCAAGAGTAAAGTTTGGTGGAGGGGGGATTATGGTGTGGGGTTGTTTTTCAGGGGTTGGGCTTGGCCCCTTAGTTCCAGTGAAAGGAACTCTTAATGCTTCCGCATACCAAGACATTTTGGACAATTTCATGCTCCCAACTTTGTGGGAACAATTTGGGGATGGCCCCTTCCTATTCCAACATGACTGTGCACCAGTGCACAAAGAACACCTTTGGGATGAATTAGAGCGGAGACTGCGAGCCAGGCCTTCTCGTCCAACATCAGTGCCTGACCTCACAAATGCGCTTCTAGAAGAATGGTCAAGAATTCTCATAAACACACTCCTAAACCTTGTGGAAAGCCTTCCCAGAAGAGTTGAAGCTGTTTTAGCTGTAAAGGGTGGGCCAACTCCATATTAAACCCTTCGGATTAAGAATGGGATGTCATTAAAGTTCATGTGCATGTAAAGGCAGGCGTCCCTTGGCAATATAGTGGCAATATATAGCAAGTGGTTCTTTTAAAATTTTAAATACACAAAATATCTTTATTTATTTACTTATTTATTTATTTTACATATTTTGTCTATATATTCAGTAGACAGTTTAGTTTAAAAATATATTTTTAACTTTTTAAAAAGTATTTAAATAATTAAATAATTAAAATGTTGGCACTTTTACATTATGATGAACAGTAGAGGGGAAATTCCTGCAAAAAGTGGGAGGAATTGATTCGGAAAATGTTGTGAGCCAGACTCGAACCTGTATTTCCCACATGAACACCACTGCTCAATCTTTCATAGCACATGTGACAGACAAAGGCAATGAGCCTTCCATTATTAGTTACCATCTCCTACGTGAGAGGAGAGTACATTAATACAATATTAATATCAGGAGATTTGACATGATTTACTACCTACATGGCTCACTGAAATTATTACTTGCTATTTATACAGAATGTTTTGATGAATGAGTCATCTAACATGCCTATATACAGTACCTCACCTTTGAATGCATATGATAAAAAAAGGATTCAAGAACTGTTCTCTACACATTAGGCCACACTTTGAGTAGTTTGTTTCAATTAACACCCAAATTATATTGAGGGTTTGTGTGCTTGGGCACCTAGCGAAACGACCCCATTCCCTTTTTCATGTTATTGATTTGTTGTCCCCTGATAGCGTCTATCAGACTCCAAGTCTAATAATAAATGCATGAAATCTGCAGGTGACAGCAGACAGGGAATTGTGCTTTTTGAGGCGCAAAATCTGGTTGAGTTTCACAGTTGCTGATGTTCCTCCATAACGCAATCTGATGGAAAATGTTTCCATGTTCAGGAACAAATCACATGCTTGAAGTTGCTGAGTGAAGCTTGAGACATTTCTACGCATCTTAATGTCTTAATTGAATTACATGTTATCATAGAGCAAAAAGGGAGAATCTAAGAGCAGGAAATTCAACAGACTCAAGATCTTTCTGTACACCTGAACAATCTGACACAGTATTAAAAGGAACACAATCATTAAAGGTGAACGGTGTAATTTTTGTCAAAATACTTCCTCATATCCCAGTTTACTGTACAGATAAAACTTTTTGTAAATGTTTTAATGTTTATTCATTGCTTAAAAATAAAAATATCCATTGTACACCCAATTGTACATTAAAATGGGCCTACATATTTACATTTTTGTAACTTTTTTATTATATAGGTGTCACGGCTCTATGGACTCTTATTTTGATATTCTGTTTTGTTTCCCATAGTTCATGTTTGTTACTATCGATATCTATGATTTGTACCTGTCTCTCATTATGTTTTCCTTGTATTTATACTCCCTGTTCAGTCCCTGGTCGGTTCTCATTTATGGTTTAATGTTTGGTTTTCTATTCTCCTGTGTTCTCTCAGCGATCTCCTGCGTTCTTGAGTTTATAATTTAAAAACCCAGAAACAAAGCCCGAGCCCACCACAGATCCTGAGCCCAATTCTGCACCTGCACCTGCCACGGACCAAGCGCTAGGGCCGACTCCTACCACGGAGCCATAGGCAGCCGCCATGTCTGTCCCGGAGTCTCTACACAATGCCCAGTCCATCACAGAGCCAGGAGCGGACCACTGATCCAGTTTCCTCCCGAGTCCCCACCCCCAAATCTACGCTTTCTCCGCTGGTCCCTTCCAACTGTTTGGATGCCGTTCCTGTCTGGAGATTTTCCTCCTATGATGTTCCTGCTCGACTCCCTAGTTCCATCTCCTCCGCTAGCTCCATCCAGTTCCCTGGATCTGCCATCTCCATTGGTGTCGTCCAGCTCCACATCTCCGCCCCCACCGCTAGCTCCGTGCAACTCTCTGGCCTCCCGATCCCCAGCTTGGCACAGTGTTACGGATTCCCCAGCTTCGCCTCAGGCCTCCAGGCCTTGTCACCCCGGTCTGCCGAGCCCCCATCTCTGCCTCAGTCTCATGTGCCAGAGGTTCCACCTTAGGCTTCCGGGTCATCAATGTCGCCCTGGTCCGTCGGCCTCTCGGCTCTGCCATGGTATCTCCCTCTACTGGCTCCTCCAGGTCCCTGTTTGTCACCAGCTCCACGCCCACCTCCAATGCCCCCTCCCTCCCTCCCTCCACAGTTACGGCATGAGGATGTGCCTTCCGGGAGGGGAGACCACTGTCATGGCTTTATGGACTCTTATTTTGATATTCTGTTTCGCTTCCTTTAGTTATTATTTCCCGCACTCTGTTTAGTTCCTGTTTCCTTGGTCACTTATTATGTCCTCATTTCTTTCTATTAGGGATGCATAATATATCAGCCAATAAATGGTCATTTTTAATGTTATCGTTATCGATCCGATAAGAAAATTAGGCTGATATATTAAAGCCGATAAATAATGGATTTTGAGCGCTTTTCGCTATGGTGGTTTTGAATCGCTTAATGATTGGAATCACTTCGAAAAGGAAGATAAGTTAAGTGCAACATGTGCAGCACAAGTCTGTCATATAGGCTACATAAAATTATAATTACTATTACTGTAATATTAAAAATGTTTTTTTTTTTCAAAAACATTGATGCATTATTATTAATAACTAGCAATTTTATTGTTCAAATGTAACCCCAAAAATGTTAATGGATGAAGATGAAGGAAAGAGTTCACCTAAAATTCAAGTTCTGTCATTTATGCACACTCATATCATTCTAAACCTGTATTTATGACATGGAAAAGTCTTTCTGTTTGGACCCCATTGACTTTCATTACATGGGCAAAAACATTCTTCAAAATATCTTCTTTTGTGTTTCACAGACATGGGTAATGACTGCTAATAAGTGAAGGATGTATAAGCCAAATTCTCAAACATATTCTGTATAAATGAGCAAAAACCAACAAGTGTTACAATTATATCTGATCTTCCCCACCATCTGTCAGGTGTTTTTTTTTTTTTTTACAGCTAAAGCTTGGCAAAACAATGAAATTTGGTGGGGAAGTGGGAAAATAGCAGAAGATAAGCTAGGATGCAGCATTTACTGAAAGTACCTCAGAGGCCAGTGTGCAGCGGCCAGTAGATCAATAGAGCTCAAGAGATGGTCTGGCATCATTGCGACTCCAAGGTTGAGATAATTCACTTTGTTTTCATTTAAGTTGACTCTGTGGCACAGCTCACTGATCTACAATGGCTTCCTTAGGGGTTGTTGTTGTTGCACTTGGAATGGGAAACTCTCCACCTTATTTCTCTTCCTTTTTCTAGGTAACCATTACCTGGTATTCAGAGGACCGCCTGTGGCGCATGTAATAGTTTACAATAAGTCCATGATGGCAAAAGAGCCCCTAACTCTCTAATTAGCATATCATTAGCATATTTTATAGATTTGAGACATTTGTTGCTGGATGCACTCATCAAGTCGATCTGTATGCAGATATGCAAGCGTCTCATTTCTGTGATAAAGCCATATGTAAAAGTATGCAAAAAAGGAGAAGGGCAAGGTGGAATGTACAATGTGATGCTTGCGCGCCAACAGGATGCATTAGCATTTATTGTAGGGAGATGCAACAATAGGTTGCATTTGCCACATTCAAATTACATACATTAGTATGCTAATATTTTCTGCCATTGAAAGTCTAATTGCATGATTGCAGTTTGTTCAGTAAATGAACGTTTGTATTATTTTAGTGGTTCTCAGATGGTTTGTTTAGGATCCAGATTTTGCATTGAGTGGCGACTCAACACTAATAAAATTGTTTATTGTACAAAAGTAACCAAAAATGTTTAACATTTCACATAATCTAGGTCAAATTTTCTTTTACTTTGCATAGTTTTGTTAATAGTTTTCAAAGATGAGAGCATGTAACACAGCATGTCCATGTTAGCAATCTAAATTGACTAATTTATGAATTTAAATGTAATTCATACAATAAATATAATGACTTGAATACACCTTGTAGCGAACATAAAACATGTCAGGGTGGAAAAGTTAGCTGGATCATTATGATTTTTTTTTTTTTTAATTAATTAAATGATTAATATTTTAAGTATAATATGATTAAGTCTTATTAAAAAGAATAAAGAAATATTCCAAAAATTATGCAGTCATGTGACCGAACCAGCAGTCATGCGGTGCAACCAACATACAGAAACATATGAGAGAGAAAACATACAAGAAATTTATATCACAAAAAGGTTAGTTTAGGTTATAAAATGTCATACGGTCCTAAAAACTTGCTATCAAAAAACTTGATTTTTCAACTATATTAGTGACTTATTTTAACATTTTCTTGAAAATGGTTAAAGTGGTTTTCAGAGCCACATGAAACCAATATGGTGCATACAAAAAGTACATTTCTAAGATCTCGGCACATAAGCACACTAGATTTAAAAAGATTTTTTTTCCTTTTCCTTTTTTTTTCTCAACCCACAAATTGAAAACTACTGATTAGTTTACTGCTGTGATATTCTTACAAACACTCTGAATTGCAAAAAAACCCCGTAAGGTTGTGAAAATGTGTGACTAAGATAAACAACTCTCTTGTCGCTCCAGTGTTTACACCACTGTGTTAAGAAGCATGCAGAAACTTCCCAATTAGACTCGCCAGACCTGACACTGTCTAAATAGTGAAGTTGTGCTAATTCTGTCAGTAGTAGACCCATTTGTGCAGTCTCCAAAACTCAATGTGCCATTGTGGCAACCAAACACAGCAGATGGCCGAATTAATTGTATCAGTGCCTGACTTTCCTACAAACCCTGATGTTCTCAAGTCTTCTCTTTGTATAGTATATCCTTTTTAGTCAATAAAATGTCTCCACCGCCGGACTAGAGGCGGCAGTTGGAATTCAAGGCACGGAGACTACTCTTTTTTTTTTCTTGAAACGTGGAGAAATAGCTTTTCTCTGACACCTTTCTAAGACAACCATTGATTTCCCATTGATGTGCTGGAGGGGAGAAAGGAGAGGGTGGATCAAACCTGGAAGTCATGAATGGAGCCGTTCCTGTAACACCACGCAGAACTCATTAGAATCTCTGCTTTTTTTATTTTACAAGTTTGTCCTCTTCTTCCTTTCATGCAGTGATTTCATATTACTGCAAACACAATTATAGCTGATCACCTCCTCATTACGGAGCTGGTCCCCTGCGTTGAGGCTGTCTACTTCACTAACAAGTGAATTTATAGAAAGAAACTGCAGTTGTTTGCAAATTTTCGCAGGTGAAATCCAGTCATTTCGATCCATTTTGAGTGAGGGTGTAATATTTCCCCACGCAGATTTCGCAAAGGTTTCAAGTTGGTCAAGCAAATTTGCTGTGTTAACCAACAGAAAGTTGCTTAGCTTGAACATGACTTCATACAATAGAAAATGGACCTTTTTTGCCTGCAAAATTTTGGTAATATGTGCCAACACAGGTGCCTGGGAATGTGATTGTGAATGCACATTTAATTCATACTTAAAGGTGCAATAGGTGATTCTCTACTGAAATTTTTTTGTTATGCTGGTTGAAAGTCTCCTCATATCCTGATCACTATGCAATCACTATGTTAAGTGGTCTAAATGTATTTTTATAAATATACACCGATCAGGCATAACATTATGACCACTGACAGGTGAAGTGAATAACACTGATTATCTCTTCATCACAGCACCTGTTAGTGGGTGGGATATATTAGGCAGCAAGTGAACATTTTGTCCTCAAAGTTGATGTGTTAGAAGCAGGAAAAATGGGCAAGCGTAAGGATTTGAGCGAGTTTGACAAGGGCCAAATTGTGATGGCTAGACGACTGGGTCAGAGCATCTCCAAAACTGCAGCCCTTGTGGGGTGTTCCCGGTCTATCAAAAGGAAGGAACAGTGGTGAACCGGCGACAGGGTCATGGGTGGCCAAGGCTCATTGATGCACGTGGGGAGCAAAGGCTGGCCCGTGTGGTCCGATCAAACAGACGAGCTACTGTAGCTCAAATTGCTCAAGAAGTTAATGACCCACCTGACCCACTCCGAACGAGATTCGAACCGGGGTCTCCGGCATGGGAGTCATGGTAACAAAGACGCTAAAGACCTCAGTCTCTAGTGTCAGTAGCTAATCCGCCTATTGAGGCCAGAGGGGGTGAGGTTTACATGCTCAACTCTTACTGGCCTACATTCGTTACATTAGCATGTAGCATTTTGCTACACTGCTACTTGCTACGGAAACAGAAAAGCTTTTTTTTTTTAAACAGCTGAACCACTGAAAAATGTAGTCAGACTAGTAGCTTTGTTACTCCCCAACACATGAAAAATGGTCGATATAACAGTGGCTAATTGAATATCAACATTTAAAGAACGTCAGTTGTTCAGCTATTACTCAGAAGCCCGGTAGGTAATATTTGAATGAGGTAGCCTTGGGCATTACCGTTCCTTTGCTCACAGTTCTGGTAGATTTGCAAAGATTTATTTGACGATACAAGCATATCATGATGTTTAATGAATGGGTTTGATAACTAGCTCCAGAGAGAACTCATTTCTCTACCCTGAGCCGGCTGCTTATTTATACACACTGCTCTTTAATTCTTCAAGATTGGGTGCATCTGAATTCATTTAGTTTTCATTCAGTTGTCCTTTGAGTGCAACTGCAGTCAATATCCCATTTTTCTGTGCTTCTCTTTTTCTATGTAATATGCAGCGAATTAGTCTAGCCAGCTGTTCGCTGGAAACCAGACGCTAAACAATGTCTCATCCTCTCACCAACTGTGAAGTTGCGGTGGAGTAACCCAGCAAGGCATCATTAGCATTAGAGTGTCGTCTCCTGCCTTCTCATTCCCCTCTCCACCCTGATTACGACCTGTATCAATCATTAGCCCGCCGTTCTCCTACCTATGCCTCCTACCTCCGTCACTTCCCCCTTTAGTGCGCTTCTGGCACTCGCTAGCAGCAGGGGAACTGCCATGGTAGCGACCCATAGCGCTGTTAGTCTCAATGCCCTCTGCCAGTGTGCCAGCCAGGGGGCTTAATTACACTTGATTACCTGCTGGAGTGTCTGCGGACCACCGGTCGGCCGAGGTAGGCAGCGGGTAACTGTTTGATAGCACAATTAGTTGCACTAGGAAAAGCCCCAAGGACTTTATGATGTTGCTCGTCCATTGCACCAGCCTACCGCTAGTACATGTGTCCTTCATTGTTGCTTTTCTCCGAATTTCCTTTGAATTGACGGCTGCTTGTTGATGATAAAGGTTTTGAATTGATGTCATTATTAGTCCGGTTTTGGGATTTGGGGGATGACGTTAAAGTCAAACGATTTTTGCTTTCAAATCTCTCACAGAAGTAATGGTTTGGAAAACGCAGCCCTAGTAACTAAATGATTAGATCAATCTGCATAGTCTAGCCATCAAGTCAACATGAAATGTAGTTCGCAACCCATTTTACTTTTGTAATGTGAAATCTGTATTTGAGTGAATCAGGACATTCAATGAAAAAAAGCAAGGTGGGGCTTGATTTCATTCGTATAGGAGTTGATTGAATTTTTAAGAAAGATTATGTTGCTGGTTTTGTTCATTGGGATTCAATGGATCATGAAAAAAAATAGGCTGTACATATCAGAATGAAGCAAAGTAGTTGAAGGGGAGGGGCTGAAATGTATGGTCTTGGTGATGAAAATGAAAGGTTGTTTTAGAGGCAGAGCAAGTTATTTTATTTTGATGAAAGATTACGTTGCTGGTTTTGTTAATTGGGAATTGACTGGATCATAAAAAAAAAGTGTTCAGTACATACATTGAAGGAGGGGAGGGGCTGAAAAGTAAGAGACCTTGGTGATGTCATTGAAAATGGAAAGTTGTTTTAGATGTAGAACATGTTATATAATTTTGATGAAACAATGCGTTGCTGGTTTCGTTTATTGGGAATTAAATGGATCATGAAAAAAGTAGGCTGTACATATCAGAATGAAGCAATTAAGAATTGAGGAAAATATATACACAGTTAGCCTAATTACATTTTTAAAAGAAACAGGCCTGATGGAGTTTTTTTTTTACAAAAGGTTATGTTTTTTTATTTTATTTTATTTCTCCCTTCCCCCTCATCCTGCTAAATCTTCTGGTCCACACTCCTGTCCAGTAGGTGGCGGTAAAGCACCGATAAGCTGGTTTACCAACCGGCAATAAAAACCAAGCGTAAATATGTTTACAGCCTGGTACAAAAAGTGGTTTTGGTCTATACAGCTAATTTTGCCCTTCATGATAACTGTGAGGGGGGTGAATTGCTTTATAACTCATCCGTTTAAATTATATTAAGCCTTAAAATTCTGCATAATTAAGGGCGTGGCCACTTGAGTGATAGGTGGATTGCCACTATGGTCGAGCTAGGCGGGTGTGGTTTCAGCAACCAGGCACCTCAGCTCCACCCACGTCCCGCCTCTTTGCCCATTTTCAGTTATCCGGGAGTGACGTGTGGTGACGCGCTGCCAAGATGGCAACGCCCAACTTTAGGCTTCAAAAATGCTCTTCAGAAACCTACGGGTGACGTCACGAACACTGCATCCATATTTTTTTACAGTCTACGATAAAAACCAAAGAAGAAGAAGAATGAAACAAAGTGGTTGAAGGGGAGGGGCTGAAAAGTATGGGCTTAGAGATGTCATTGAAAATGGAAAGTTGTTTTAGAGGCAGAGCAAGTTTTTGATGAAAGGTTTTACATTTACTTTAACATGCTAAAATGTATGCGGAAAAGAGAGGAACAAGCTCATTATTACCAGCTCTGCAGTTGGATACTGGCTTGAGTCCCATCCGATTAGAGGAATGAAATCTCGCCACTTTAGCGAAGGCACTGAGCCCGTTGAGCCGAACTTCATTAGCATACTTAAAGAGACGCAGGGCGTTTTGGGCAAGCACCGCCCTGCCCTAATGCCTGCCTCAGTACTAATTAGTTTTGATCAGTGAAATTGACTTTGCTGATAAGAGAGTTGTTTGATGTGCCGCCAGCCCAGACTTTATTTTCATTCGATTTATTATTTCATCTGTGTATTGTGGCTGCTTTCTCTGCGTGTTTTTTTCATTTTATGTGCTCCATGCGGCAGTTAATTGCAAACCTATTTTTCTCCCTTGTTAATGGCTTTGATGTGTGTTTCAAATTCTCTGAATTTTCCAGATAGCAGAATTTACAAGTTTTCAGAGCTGTGCTGCGTAATTTAGCCTAACCCCATATCAAGTTTGATTCAGCGCAGGTGGATGTTTCTTGACAACAGCTGAGGTTGGCATGTTTTTCATCTTTGTTCAGCGAGTATGTACGCAAGAGAGAGCGAAATCAAGTTTGCATGCATATGTCACATCGGGGTCGAGGAAGATAATGAGATGAAGGCACAGATGATAGATTAAGAACGTATATTTAATATAAGTAAAACAAAAGGAAAGGATAAACTCAACAGCGTGTAAAACGCAAACGTGGATACACGAACAATACCAGACAAAGAACAGAAGGGCTTAAATACACAGGGTGATGAACATAATCCAAAACAGGTGAACTATAATCAATCATATGATGAATAATCATGACAACTAAATACAAGCGGGACCACAGAAACACAAACAAAGAGAAGCTTGATAATGAAACCAAAACTAAGGCCGTGTGTCCACCAAAGCGTTTTTTCACCCGGCTGACTGGTGTATCCAATTGTTTTCAATGGGAGCGCCGCGTTTTTAGAACGGCATGAGCGTAACGAGGCGCTGAGCGTCTATTTCACACTCAAGCGCTGAGCGCACGCCATTTTTTACCGGTCGCCGAGAGTTGAAGAATGTTCAACTTTGAGTAAAATGCAGCGCTCCTCACTGTCACTTTTCACCCAGCCGTCCAATCACAGTGGAGGAGGGGCGGGACAAATACAACACCGACCAACCGCTTTCCAACATTCTGCTTGTACAGCGATGAAAACAACAAGCATAATAACGGAACAAAATCATTTAAAACAAGAGCCAGAGCAAATACTTTACATTGTATCGGCATTTTATATAGAATCAATGCAGAAACGGAGGTAGAAACTATCTGTGAAATGAGATACTAGTAACACTTCCACGGATATTCCGTATCATAACAAGCAAAGAGTCTCAACTGGAAAAAAAAACGCTGCGCTGCCAAAACACTCTCAAGCGCTCACAGCTAGGCGTTTTCAGCTGAGCACCTAGCGTTTTCAGCTGGCTAAAACACTTTAGTGGACACACAAGACTGAATGTGACAGTATACTGTAAGGAAAAGTTTTTTCTGTTTAAGTAAATTCATTTAGATGTCTCAGGGTATGTTTACACAACAACAATGTACTAAAAACGGATACGTTTTTCCTTTTCTCTTTTCACGTTCAGACGACAACGTTGTCAAAACGATCCATGACAACGACTAAAAACGATATCACTTTGTAAAGAAACACTATGCACCTATAGACTGAAAACATAATACACATGCCCATGACATCACCCTTTTCACAAATTATACGTTTTTGTAGTTTACACAAAGACGATAACGGTATTGTTTGCAAAACCGTGCATTTTGATACCATTGTCGCGTGAATGAACGGTCAAAACTAATAACATTTTTTCAATTTTCTGTTGAAAACGGTGTTGTGTAAACGGCTTGACTTGACTTAAAAAGCTTAAATGAAAATGAGAAATGTTGACTTGGCAACTAACTGAAATAAAATAAGTTAAAGTGTAAGTACTAAAATGACTTAAACTGAAATAAAAACTGAAAAAAAAAAATGTATAGAAAAGACAAAATCACACAACAAAATTACTAAAACTTAAACAAAAATTAAAACTGACATAAAAAAAAAAATATATGAATAAATACTATAATAGCATATAATTAATACTAAAATAACACTGTTCCAAACCATAGTGGTTTAAAAAGTGTGTAGTTTTTTCTATACTTGTGAAGGACAATTTCTAAGAAACTTCTCAAAAATAGTAAAACATATAGTAATAACAGTAAATTATGCATAATTACAAGTAAATAACCCTAAACCAAACCCTATAGTAAGTACATGTAGTTAATTAATATCACTCAGTACTTATTTGAGTAAGTACAATGTAACTACGTCACCTTAAAATGAAGTGTAACCTAATTAAGTTTTATAAATGGCTAAATAATGTAAAAAATAAAATAAAATAAATAAATAAAAATAATAATACTTTTAAACTGTAAAACGTTTTCTTTAAGGGGTACCCCTAGCATTAGGGGTATAAATAATGATTGAACATCAACATGATTTTTTTTTAACCCATTTTACTTCCATGATGTTCAATTCAATTCACATTTATTTGTATAGTGCTTTTCACATTGCATATCGTTTCAAAGCAGCTAATGTGACATAATTCAGAGAGTTGAAAATGGGTGCGACCTCATTTTTTCCATTTGGAATTGATTGGATTGTGAAAAGTGTCTCTGGTTGGAGGGGAGGGCTTGACATCAGAGGAAAATTAAAGTAATTTTAGGCTGTACTGTATACAGGTGGTTGAAGGGGAGGGGTTGTAAAGTAAGGGCTTGGTGATGTCATCAAAAATGGAAAGTTGTTTTTAGAGGCGGAGCAAGTTATTTCATTTAGCTGAAACATTACCTTGCTCATTTCATTCATTGGGAATTGATTGGATTGATTGCACCCTCATCAACTGGCTTTATAAGCACACACCTCACCTCAGTTATTTGTCTTGTTCATGCTACACGGACTACTTACCTGTATTGCCAGCGATTTCTCCTGAGTTTTATTCTCCAACATTTACCTCCAAGAGTTACCTTCATTCTCTATGATCATCTCTCAGAGGTCGAGGTGTGTGCATCCTACCTGGTCTCCTCTCCACCGAATCTCACGAGTCCCTGCACCTGTAAGGAAAAGACTTTCCATCACTCTCACATCAACTGGACATCAAGTCTCCATTGAGTGTCTACTCACCTGTTGATGTTGCCTGTTGCTCCATGCTGTCTCAAATAAACCCTGTTTACCATTCCTCTTTGTTCCTAGTATATATTCCGTAACAGTTATTGCTAACACTTATGTCATAAACACTTTGTGAAACTTTTAATTGGGTTGATATAATCCTTCTATATTTGTAACAATATCTTGCAATTGATCATGCTTAAGTCTCACACAGACTTCAACATTCAGCATGCAAAACACAACAATGGTAACAATTAAATTTAATTTAAAGTAAATTATCAAGTACTCTCAGTTCTTTTTTAGTTACTAGAACTCTTGTGTAAGTGGACTATACTAAGCATTTTTCAGTACAACATGCTACTCCTATTTCACTTTACTTGGTTTTTTTAAGGCAATCGGTGTGTGTGTCACCAACCTGCTTTGGCTCTGTGTTTTAGTTTGTGTCAGGATGAAGGAGACTAAGAGATCCAGTTGGCGCTGTGGGCCAAGCCTGCCGCGGTCAGTCACGTGAAGTTCACTCTGCCTTCAGGCTCCTCCTTCCCTCCCTGGTGCCGGGACAGCTGTTGCAGGCTGTCAGGCAGCGGGAGCAGAAGCCACCTCCTCTGTCAGGGCAGCGAACTCTCGGCCTCCAGGCTGCAGTAACGCTACACCAGCCAGCCAGCTGAGAAACATCCCAACTTCCTGTGCCAAAAGCAGAACACAAACCGCTCACACTCACCTCACTTCAGCACACCAATTATCCATCTGGCAGCCACTGTACAATACTATTCTCAGTGTCCCTAATGACCTAAATATCTTATAACTGTATATAAGATGCTATTAGGTTTTCCGTTTTCTTCTATATAAAAAAGCCATGACCTCAGATCTCATCGTAAACAGACGACAAATATAAACATACTGCATATCCTTTTCCAAATCCTTTGGGGAAGGTATGTCTTTACATACTGTAGGTTCCATATCACATGACAAGCCTATGACACTTTGGATATTTTGGATAGAACCGTCACGTCCAAAAATAACGCCCATTAACATACATGGGCTCCCAGAAATGTGTATGTAACATATGTAACAAGGACACTGTAAAATAAAGGGCCCTATCATACACCCGACGCAATACGGCACCAAGCACAACGCAAGTGTTTTTGCTAGTTTTAGCCCGACGCAGTTATCATTTTCATGTCCAGCGCCACGTTGTTTAAATAGCAAATTCACTCGCACCCATCTGTTCGTCCATGGGCGTGCTGGTCTGAAAACGTGGTGTGTTCAGGCGCATTGTTGGCGCATTGCTATTTTGAGGCAACTGTAAACAACTGCGCCATTGACCAACAAAAACGTGGTCTCCAGAGGGTTTCATACTTACATACACTTAAATGCATACCTTGGGCATTTATCGACCCGGGACATCATTCACTACTCTCCCCCTAGTAAATCTTTTGAATTTAGGCCTCACTCAAAAAAATAACTCATTGGACAAAATCAGTTTAATTGAGGGCAGGATTTCCATCCAATAAATATATGTAGCCCCAACTCAAAAAAAACTATTCATGCAATTAAATGTAATTGAGTTGGTCCAACTCAATTTGATCATATATAGTTTAAATGAAACTGAAACATTTATAAAATGACTTTTTATGCTTAATTTAAATTAAAACATTTCATTGGGAAATCAATTATAAGCAGTTTCATTAATCATTTTACACAATGTATATAATGAAAAAATATGAAAAGACTGGTGTCATTACTGACATTAGCAGACTGTGTCCACAGCCTAAACACAGGCGCCACTCTTCTGAATAATGGTAACCACAAAATTCAAAACATTACAGAAACTCCTTTAAATATCCAACATAACTGAACATTAAACAGTAACATTAACTAACAACATCTTTCCCTTAACTGAAAAACACATAAAATAACACTTTAAACCCTAAATTTACTCTCCTAATGCAGTCCATTGGAAAGCATGCTGGGAACGTCTCGGTTACGTATGTAACCCTCGTTCCCTGAGGAGGGAACGGAGACGTAACGTCAGTGACTGACGAATGGGGGTTTCGTCTAGAAGCCTATCATCTTCGAGATCTAGAAAACGCCCAATGGCAGTGCCAATGCCATGGGCATGCGGAATTTGCATAGCGTGACTCCGCCCCACAGCGTGGGTATACACTCACCTAAAGGATTATTAGGAACACCTGTTCAATTTCTCATTAATGCAATTATCTAATCAACCAATCACATGGCAGTTGCTTCAATGCATTTAGGGGTGTGGTCCTGGTCAAGACAATCTCCTGAACTCCAAACTGAATGTCAGAATGGGAAAGAAAGGTGATTTAAGCAATTTTGAGCGTGGCATGGTTGTTGGTGCCAGACGGGCCGGTCTGAGTATTTCACAATCTGCTCAGTTACTGGGATTTTCACGCACAACCATTTCTAGAGTTTACAAAGAATGGTGTGAAAAGGGAAAAACATCCAGTATGCGGCAGTCCTGTGGGCGAAAATGCCTTGTTGATGCTAGAGGTCAGAGGAGAATGGGCCGACTGATTCAAGCTGATAGAAGAGCAACTTTGACTGAAATAACCACTCGTTACAACCGAGGTATGCAGCAAAGCATTTGTGAAGCCACAACACGCACAACCTTGAGGCGGATGGGCTACAACAGCAGAAGACCCCACCGGGTACCACTCATCTCCACTACAAATAGGAAAAAGAGGCTACAATTTGCACGAGCTCACCAAAATTGGACAGTTGAAGACTGGAAAAATGTTGCCTGGTCTGATGAGTCTCGATTTCTGTTGAGACATTCAGATGGTAGAGTCAGAATTTGGCGTAAACAGAATGAGAACATGGATCCATCATGCCTTGTTACCACTGTGCAGGCTGGTGGTGGTGGTGTAATGGTGTGGGGGATGTTTTCTTGGCACACTTTAGGCCCCTTAGTGCCAATTGGGCATCGTTTAAATGCCACGGCCTACCTGAGCATTGTTTCTGACCATGTCCATCCCTTTATGACCACCATGTACCCATCCTCTGATGGCTACTTCCAGCAGGATAATGCACCATGTCACAAAGCTCGAATCATTTCAAATTGGTTTCTTGAACATGACAATGAGTTCACTGTACTAAAATGGCCCCCACAGTCACCAGATCTCAACCCAATAGAGCATCTTTGGGATGTGGTGGAACGGGAGCTTCGTGCCCTGGATGTGCATCCCACAAATCTCCATCAACTGCAAGATGCTATCCTATCAATATGGGCCAACATTTCTAAAGAATGCTTTCAGCACCTTGTTGAATCAATGCCACTTAGAATTAAGGCAGTTCTGAAGGCGAAAGGGGGTCAAACACAGTATTAGTATGGTGTTCCTAATAATCCTTTAGGTGAGTGTATAAGGAAGAACGCTGGCAACATCGCATTATGCTTACCTGCTGAGGAGCCAAGACTGAACTCCCGGCCGTTCCAGCGGTACAGTGGCAGAGGGACGTTACGTCTCCGTTCTCTCCTCAGGGAACGAGGGTTACATACGTAACTGAGACGTTCCCTTTCGTTCAGTCACTCCGAGTAACGTCAGTGACTGACGAATGGGGGTCCCAATGTAATCACTCCACTCGGCTGTCATCCAGTGCCCTGCGTAAGCGTGAGCTCCCTGTCGTAAGCTAGTACGGACGAAGGACTCCCACCTAACACAGGAATACCAAGGTACACTGGGAAGCATATTCCAGGTGGAAGTATGCGCCAAGCGCCTACCCGTAGGGAGGACTTAAGGATACACATATGACCCGCGAGGGGCTGCATATGGAAGAACTCTGGGGTAACCAGCCGAAGGTGGAAGAATTTTACCCCCAGGGGAGGCAAGGCTTGCCGAGGGAAATACACATGTTCAGAGAGGCTTACAGTGGAAATACACATGTGGGGGTCGCCCATGGGGGGAACCATGCACACGGTGGCACCTAGCCTAACACGAGGGCCTGGCCGAGTAGGCAGACGCACTGGTGTCGGCATCGACAGTGCTGGAGGAACTCAGGGCTTCAGGGAAACTACCTGAGGAAAATATTGCACGTATCCAGTCTGTGGAGTGGAATGGCGAGCAAGTGAAGACACCTGAGCCTAGTCCATTACCGGCCACTAGTAGAGGCGAGTACATGAGAGGACACTGGCTCCACTCGGAGATTATAGAATCTGGCAAATGTGTTGGGTGTCGTTCAGCCTGCAGCTCTGCAGATGTCTGTTAGCGAGGCGCCATGTGCTAAAGCCCAAGAGGAGGCCACACTCCGGGTGGAGTGCGCCCTGACCCGTAGGGGGCATGGACGCCCCTGCGTCTGGTAAGCCAAGACAATGGCGTCCACTATCCAGTGAGACAACCTTTGCTTGGAGAGAGTCTTTCCCTTCAGCTTCCCACCATAACAGACAAAGAGCTGGTCTGAGGTCCTGAAACACTGCATTCTGTCTACGTAAGCACAGAGGGCACGTACTGGACAGAGCAGTGCCAAGGCTGGGTCTGCCTCCTTCAAAGGCAGCGCTTGCAGGTTCACCACCTGGTCCCTGAACGGAGTGGTGGGAACCTTGGGCACATATCCAGGCCAGGGTCTCATGATCACTTGAGAGTTAGCCGGCCCGAATTCCAAGCATGCTTTGTCAACCGAAAATGCCTGCAGGTCCCCTACCCTCTTGATGGAGGCCAAAGCGATCAGGAGCGCTGTCTTCATAGACAGGAACTTAAGCTCGACTGACCGCAATGGCTCGAAGGGAGCCCTCTGCAGAGCACTTAAGACTACTGAGAGGTCCCAAGAGGGTACGAGGGGAGCGCGAGGAGGATTCAGTCTCCTCGCTCCCCTCAGGAACCTGATGACCAGGTCGTGCTGACTTACCTTTTTCGTCTCCACAAGGTCGTGGTAGGCTGATATAGTGGCCACATAAACCTTGAGGGTGGAAGGAGACAGCCTTCGTTCCAACCCTTCTTGGAGGAATGAGACCATGGACCCGATCAGGCATTTCCAGGGGTCTTCTTGGCGAAAAGAACACCAGGTGAAGAAGAGGTTCCACTTCAATGCAATGCGTGTCGGGTAGACAAGGCCCTAGCGGAAGTGATGGTAGCCACCACCTGAAGTGGTAGGGTACTCAAACCTGCCGCGTCCCATCCAGGAGCCACACGTGGAGGTTCCAAAGATTGGGTGCCAAAGGGTGCCCCGTCTCTGAGAAAGGAGGTCCTTCCTCAGAGGAATCGACCAGGGAGGGGCTGTCGCAAGGAGTACGAGTTCGGAGAACCAGGTCCGGCCGGGCCAATACGGGGCAACCAAAAGGACCTGCTCCTTGTCCTCCCTGATCTTGCACAGGACCTGTGTGAGAAGGCTCACTGGGGGAAACACATACTTGTGGAGGCCCCGTGGCCAGCTGTGCGCCAGAGCATCCGTGCCGAGGGAGCCCTTGGTCAGGGAATAAAACTGGTGGCAGTGGGAAGAGTCGTGGGAGGCAAACAGATCTACCTGTGCGTCGTCGAACTGTTCCCAAACCAGCTGAATCGTCTAGGGATGGAGTCTCCATTCTCCAGGAAGTGACTGAAGCCGTGAGAGCTCGTCGGCTGCACGGTTCAGGACTCCCGGGACATGGATGGCCCGAAGTGACCTCAGATGCTTCTGACTCCATAAAACGAGATAGCGGGCGAGTTGAGACATACGGCGGGAACGTAGACCACCCTGGTGGTTGATGTACGCTACTGTGGCCGTGTTGTCTGACCGGACTAGCACGTGTTGACCCTTGAGCAACGCCCGGAAGCGCTGCAGGGCGAACTGTACTGCCAGCAACTCGAGGCAATTGACATGCAGAAGGCGCTGGAGTCCTGTCAAGGAGCCCGCGGCAGCATGTCCATTGCACATGGCACCCCAGCCCGTGGTGGAAACTCATTCTAAGGGAACACCGGCCCGTAGAAAGCTGAGGTTCGACCACGGGGTGACGGTCTGCAGGCAGGCCCGAGTCACTGGGACCCGGAGCGTGCCCGACTGCCATGCCCATCTCGGGACTCGATCGCGAAGCCAGTGCTGAAGCGGTCTCATATGAAGCAATCCGAGCGGCGTTACCGCGGCTGCAGATGCCATATGCCCCAGGAGCCTCTGAAATAACTTCAGTGGAACCGCACTCTTGCTCTCGATTTGACGGAGGCAAGTCAACAGTGACTGCGCACGCTCGCTCGTAAGCTGCGCGCAAATGGCGACCGAGTCGATTTCCATACCGAGAAAAGAGATCCTCTGCACTGGGCAGAGTTTGCTCTTTTCCCAGTTGACCCGAAGGCCCAGACAGGCTAAGTGCTGGAGCACCAGGTCTCTGTGTTCGCACACCTGCTCTCGAGAGTGACTGAGGATCAGCCAGTCGTCGAGGTAGTTCAGGATGCGAACCCCATGTTGCCTGAGTGGCACAAGGGCTGTCTCGACAATCTTCGTGAAGACGCGAGGGGACAGAGCTAGCCCGAATGGGAGGACCGCGTACTGGTATGCCCGCCCCTCGAAAGCAAACGGCAAGAACGGTCTGTGTCGAGGAAGGATGGAGACATGGAAGTAGGCGTCCTTCAGGTCGATCGCTGCAAACCAATCTGCTGGACGAACGCATTCGAAAAGGCGTTTCGGTGTCAACATCCTGAACGGAAGCCTGTGAAGGGATCGGTTCAGGACGCGCAGGTCCAGGATTGGTCGTAACCCACCGGTTTTCTTGGGTACAATGAAGTAAGGGCTGTAGAAGCCGGACTTCATTTTGGCCGGAGGGACAGGCTCGATCGCACCCTTCGCCAGCAGGGTAGCAACCTCCGCACGCATGACAGGGGCGTTGGGCCCCACCATGGTGTATCAGACTCCACGGAAACGGGGAGGAGCCTGAGCGAACTGAATCGCATAGCTGAGCCTGATGGTCTTCACGACCCAGCGGGACAGTCCAGGAAGCTGAAGCCAGGCTCCCAAAAACTGCACCAGCGGGGTCATGCGAACCAGAGATGTACCCCGGGTGGGGCAGCGAGGCGGCGTGACCGGCCCAGACGTAGGAGGCATAGCGTCCCGGTGTGGGGGCACGGTCATCAGCCGCGTCCTGACAGAGGAGACCAGGGAAGGACGTGTGTTCTACTGGGGTCTGCTCTGAGAGGAGACTGGCGTCAGAGAGGGACGAGAGTGGCGTGGCCCGGGGGCGGCGCACACTGCCATCGGTCTCTGGGTGCTCAGGGATGGGCATGACCCGGGGGCCAGCAGCGGAACAAAGGATTCTCCCCCGGCCCTCCACCGGGGGAAGGAGTGGTCCTGCTACCATCTCCTGGAAAGAACTGCCCATCCCTGAGCTGTCCGCGTCAGGAGCGCCGCTTAGCCTGACGCTTGGCGGGCTGCGGGGCTGGAGCGGACTGGGGCGCCTTCCTGCGTCATTCTCCACGGCGCGGCCCAGGTGAAGGCTGCTGCTGGGGCGGTGCGGGAGGGGAGGATGCTACCCTCATGCATGTCTCTGAGCATCCGGGCCTGGTAGGCCTGAAGAATGGCCATGGCATGCAGAGAGGCGGCAGCCTGCCCCGCAGCTCTGTAGGACTTCGACACCAAGGTTGATGTGAACCTACAGGCTTTGGAGGGGTGCTTTGGGTCGCCATATGAGTGAAAAAAACACATTCTCATCAACAAACTATACAAAAAACTCTGTTTCACTGAGTTTTCACAGCAGATAAGTGGAAGATGATTCATTTTCGTACAGGCTTCAATTATTTTGTTCTCTGGTTTACCATCCATTTGGATTGAACTAATTGATTTATCAACATATCTGTATTCTGCTTTGGGTTGCAAGTTCACAGCTGTGATGAATGTGTGTTGACGGCAGGTGGTCACACATACATACACACTCACACATGCTGTGACACTCTTACACTGCCGGCTCCTTTCAACAAATTGGGCCAGATCATGGATTCACTTTCATGCCGATGTGGCTTTTCCCCCTCCTTTCTGTTGAAAGACTTCATGGTGAATGTTTAGCTACATCTCTGCATATCTGACAGGCTCAGTTGGCAGTAACAGTATCAGTAAACTTTATAAAGCAACGTCCATAAACCTTTTATGTCAAACCCATCTGTGCTTCATGAAAATTTACACACAGCAGGGCAAAGATATCTCTACAAAATCACTGGTATTTTTTTATTTTATTTAGATGAACATGCTGAACATACACTTCATTTCTATATATTGGCATTGTATGCAAATTAAATTATATTAAATGTGATTATTTTTTTCTTTTATTTTGCTCTTTACGGAGGAGTAACAAACGTGTTCGTTCTTAGAAATAAATATTAAATATTAAGTTAATCTAAATTAAATTTTTTAATTCATGAATGTATATATTCATGAATATATTAAAATGAGATTTGTCACTTGATATTTAATAATGAATTGACATTAGATAATAATTAATGTATTCATTATAAATTATGAAATTGAATTGTATTCATCCTTTTTATTTTTATAATAAAAATAGAATATATTTTACATTTTATAATTTTATTGTACATTATATTTTATATTTCATTTATTAATTTATTTATATAACTTGATATTTTAATTAATTTTAAAATTAATTTATATTTAAATTAATACAATTAATTAATCATTTTAATATGTAATATATGACACATTTTTTACATTTTATTCCATTGTATTAATGTAAAAAAAAAAAATTGCTCTTTATGGAAGAGTAACGAACATGTGTTCATACTTCTAGAGATAATAAATAATTATAGAAATTACTATTTAATAATTTTCTCAAATATTTTCTCCAATATTATGCTTGTTTCTATATGGAAACATGCTACTCAAAGAAATACATATTGTGTTTGTTTCCCAATTGTTCAAGCATACGGCCCTGAGGATATTTCTGAGCATAATTACATACCGATAGCCAGAGGCTTCAGAGGCGTGTAGTTATCTGAGTAAAATATTCAAAACACCACTGCCAGCAGGTCTCAAGAGAGACACTTTATAACAACCGCAGTTCATGTGCAGATCAATAGGAGAGAGAGTTTACATTAGCACACCTGCTTAACTTTGAGTTCACACGCACTTGCTGGAATCAAACCTCAGTGAGATCAGACAGAACTCACTGCAGAGAACCTCCGCTTTGAAAGAGCTGCTGCCATGTGACTGAAGTCTGTTAAAGGCAAAGAGAATGTTTGATCAACACCAGCATACTCCTTCATTCCTCATAACTCCTCAACATACCCTGCAGTAAATAATTAAACAAAATTATCTCAATTGTGTGCACTAGCATTAAAGGTGCTGCATGTAATTTTTTGACTGTACTAGAGCACAAAAATACCGTAATGCTAAGTTCACATACTTGTGCTACAATGCTACAGCCAGTTATTCTACTTTGAAATGTGCGTTCTGTGTCGGTTTTTGTTTTGGTCTGTGTGATCCCGCCCACTGTCAATTTACCCAATAGTATTTTAACGTTGGCGGAAAACACAGCGTACTGTTGCCACGGAAGCCAACAAACGAACTAGGTCAGATTTCGCAGATTCTACCCTACCTAAAATGCTTTAGCATCCATCTAAAAATCTCTATGTCCAGAGGCTTATTAAAACACGTATAAATCATCTCATCAACTTACATTGTCCATTGCGCTCGTTCCTGTTGCGTGTCCTCAATCTGGCAACCCACGTGAGTGTCCAGTCTGAGGAGGAGGGGCGGGAGAAACAACTCTCTCCAATATTTTGAATTTGGACTGCAGTACCCATTTCAACCACTAGCTGTCAATATCACTTGCTTGGCTCACTTTCCAATCGCATTTTTTTCATATCACATACTTCAGTAACCATCATAAATTAGGTATCATTCAAAAGCTTCCAAACTCAAAATTCATCATGTGAAAACTGTTTTGAAATTGGATGTTGCGTTACCATAGAAACGGCACTCTTAATGCTTTTAGCGGGCTCCTCCCCTAGTGGGCGGTGTCAGATTTCATATTGCAAAATTTTTACTTTATAATCAAACCTTTTCTAATCTTGACAAAACACATATCGTCAGAAAAGTCTCAAGGTTCCATGTTTGGTGACTGTTTTGTGATAGAAGTGATATTTGGACAGAAATGTATTAATTTGTTACAGGAGAATGCATTAAAAAATTTAATGGAATATGTGTGTCACCCGGTGGCTATTTTAGGTACAGTGCCTAAACAAAATCTCATGGGAACTTCAATTTTTGTGATATCAACTTCAAATTTGGAACACACCTTGGTTAGATATATGGCTTTGCTTTTATAGTAATTTTAGAATAAAAAATATTTTGTAAAATATGTATTTTATATAAAATAAAAAATATTTAGTACAGTACATTTGATTTACAGTAAATTTAAACTTCCATAACTTTTTCATACTTTAATTTTTTGAAGTGATTTCACTTCAGCAATAATCTGCTGAGTGTCTTTTTTAAAAGGTCTTAGGTCCAAAGCATTCTTGAATTACAACCATTTAAGTTTGGATAGTGGATTTTCACGCCTATTCTCAAAAAAGGGGTTGACAGTTAAGGGGTTAATAAAAAGCTTGCCTTTTTATTTCAATTTTATAATTAAATTATATTTTAATACTGGCTAGCCTTTAAACATTTCATATCTTGCAAATCTGACTTTTTTTCTTAGAATTGTGAGATATAAACTCGCAATTACAAGTTATAAAGTGTTATTTGCAAGATATAAACTCGCAATTCTGAGTTTTTCTCAGATGCAAAATACTCACAATTCAGACTTTTTCGCAATTGCGAGTTTATATCTCACAATTCTGACTTTTAAACTCGCAATTCTCATTTTTTTTCTCAGAATTGTAAGATATATCGATTACAGTTTAGTATGGGGAACACATATTCACTATTAACTACAACTTTTGCCTCAATAAACTCCTAATTTACTGCTTATTAATAGTTAGTAAGGTAGTTTTTGTAGCGTTTAAGTTTAGGTATTGGGTGGGATTAAGGGATGTAGAATAAGGTCATGCAGAATAAGGCATTAATATGTGCTTTATAAGTACTAATATCTACGTACAGCCAATATCCTAGTAATATGCACATAGGCAACTAGTTAATAGTGAGAACTGAACCCACAAGGTTCTCACAAATTTATGAACAAACGTTAATGGAATGTTCCAGTAACGTTAACAGTCACTTTGTTCGTAGTTATCTGGTCTTTAATATTCTCCAAACATTAGCGCAAAAACATTATTTATACATCGTTCATGGAATGTTTTTTTTTTTCTTTTTTTTCTTTTTTTTTTTTTAAATGTTACTACTCATTCCAGAATGTTCAGAGAACATTCAAAAGTATCCCATAATGTTTGAAGAATGATAAAATGGAATGTTTCCTTAACATTCGCATAACTAAGAAAAAACATTAAAAAATAAAAGTAAAAAAAAACGACGTTTTGAATGTTCAGAGAACATTTAGAAGTAGCTTAATGGGAATGTTAGCTAAAATATTTTCGTTATCTGGGAAACTCGCAATTGCAAATTGCAAGATATGAAAAAATCAGAGATAGAAAATCGCAAATATTACTCTTTTTTTTTTTTTTTTATTCCATGGCGGAAACAAGTTTCCATACTACCTGCCTCGTCTGCTGGAGTGTGAGTTCCTGGAAGAGAGACATTCATCAGCAGTACAGGGGGTCGCTTTTTGATGGAGTGGCCCTGCCACGCTTCCATGCAGATCACTCCAGCTCCAGGCAAAACAGCAGTTGCGTGTCAGTACGGGAGCCATGAGTCATCCTTATTGATGGGCCTCCCTCTGCTGGTCCGCGCCGCTCTGGTCATGCAGTAGGATCGGCGTTTGCTCCATTGGCACGTGCTGTGCCGCTGAACAGTCGAAGCGAAAGCAAACAACTACATACTGTATTTACTCCGCGTTCGGGTGATGTATTGCGCGCTGTAGAGAATGAGGGGAACATTGAGCACGAGTCACTTAAAGTAAATAAATCCACACAGAGCTTGAATGGTGAAGCTACACAAGAGTCTCGTGATGTAGGCTAATTTATCACAAGCATCAAACAGCATGACAGATTCTTAAACATGCAGTTTGTCATACCACAGGTCAAATCTCTGCACTTCAATGGCAGTGGTGACTGGTTCGTTTCGAGAGTGGAGAAAAACAGATCAATGGCAGAATATATAGGCTATTTTGACTGATTAATTTATGTAGGCTATTTGTAATATTTATATTCAATTTTATATATATATATATATATATATATATATATATATATATATATTAGAAAAATAATTAAAGTATATATATATATATATATATATTTAATGTATTATTATTTAATTATTTAAATAAAATATTTATAAATATTTAATAAAATATTTTTAACACTTAGATCATTAAAATATTATAATATTTAAATATTATTTATTTATATTTAAATAATATTTTTAAATAATCGATTTATTTTTATATTTACTTATATATTTGCCTGCAATGTTGCTGCTTCTCAAAACTCCCAGTAAACTGAAATTGCTTGGTGAAAAATATGTTCAGAACAGTATTTTTAAATATTATGTAAGAAGCAAGATTATTATCAATCTTAGGGCCCTATCATACACCCGGCGCAATGCGGCGCCAGGCGCTGTGAAGTGTTTTTTGCTAGTTTCAGCTCGACGCAGTTATTATTTTCACGTCCAGCGCCACGTTGTTTAAATAGCAAATGCAGTTATTTCAGTTATTGCCCAGACGTCGGCCCAGATCCGGTCCACATCTGGTATGCATTGAATCCACATGTACCAGTTGTGGCCCGGATCTGGGCCGGTACTATCTTGCTATCTGGGTTGATGTTCGTTGGAAAGTGCCACCCATTTGGGAGCTCGTCCAATCGTCATACAGAGAAGCCAGGCTCCTGGTATGATATAAGCTGTGTTCGACTTCATGCTGTGCCGCTGCAGAATTACTCTCTTTCGAGTCAATCAAAAACATACATCCGAACTAGTATAGACCAGTTTTCAAACTAATGATTCTTTTGTGTCTGTTGTTTTTGGTGACTCAAAAACAGATATTATTCAATATTTTTCGATCATATTTAACAAATTGGAAATTCACTGTCTGTCTTAGACCTTATTCTTCTTCTGTAGCGTACCTCTGTTGCGGCGTACCTCAGGGCTCTGTCCTTGGACCTGTATTGTTTTCTTTATATATTCTCCCTTGTAGGCTCCATTTTAAACAAATATGGTACAGTATGTCCTTTTACTGTTATGCAGATGATACCCAAATCTATTTCCCCCTAAAGCGTAATGATAAGCATGCCTTACAGCCACTGTTAGCTTGCTCAGAAGAACTTAGAAGGCTTGCACTTCTTATTTGTGAGTGCATTGTATGTCTGTGTGGTTTGTTTTGTATATATTTCTATCGTTGTACAGCACTTTGGTCAACTTTGTTTTTTTAGTGAATCAGATGAATGGATAAAATATGTTGCCATAGATTTTGTTTGTTTGGTATTTAAAATACTTATGGCCAGTTTTCTTTCTTTAGTGCATTTATTTAAAGTCTATGAATATCATTAAAAAGTCATTGTAAAAACATTTTGAAATAATTCTCAAAAGTTCCAATTAGTTAACTCTAAAACTCTAAAAGTTCCTCTAAAAGTTCAAATTAATCATTAATGGAACAGTTAAGGGATTGGAATTGTTATGAGGAATTAATAACAGAACCAGAATTACTGTATTATATTTCTAAATGATCAAACTGATCCTAGAAACCATGTACAACTATCCACCATCTAAAGTTCAGCGGGATTTTCCAGCAGGGTGGATATGGGACCATTTTGTAAGATTTCATACATCACTACTAGTTACTATTCGCCAGACTCTAAGAGAATCACATTCATTTATAGCCTCTATACACCACAAAACCGTCTAGCCACTTTTTGGTGCGTGTTTGTCTTGGTAATATCTCATTATAATGTCTGTACTCAGTGAGAGGGGACAGGACACTCTCCATCAAAAACGATTATAAATCAAAAAGCCAGGAGTGTCTAGACACGCCAATGAGTAATCTGAAAGATAATATTTTAATTGCTTTTTACAAGTGTATTTTAGGCCAGATGATGCACTGCCTTGTCAGGAGGTTGGATTTCTGAGAGACTGTTTGCGCTTAAAGTGATAGTATACAGAAAAATCAATCATGTCACATCGTTTCAAACGTAAATTTTTTTGTCCTGGCCAAAATTCTGAAATATAGAGCAACATTTATTTGAAATAGAAATATTTTGTAACATTATAAATATCTTTACTGTCACTTTTGATGAATTGAATGCATCACAGCTGAATAAAAGTATTATTTAAAAAAAAAAAAAAACAATCTTACTGACCACAAACTTTTAAATGGTAGTGTATATGGATTACAAAAATGGTATATTGGTCTTCACGTCTTTTAACTTCAATGGCACAATATTTGAAAACTAAAGCATATCGCTATTTTCAGTGAATAGCAGTTTTAATTCACATGGACTATTTCTGTGGACCATGACATATGACTTTATTCTAAAAATGTTATTTCAATCTCGTAATATTAAGTCACTGCACTATAAAATAAGTTATGTTATTAGAATAAAGTCACCACGCAAGTAAAGAACAGCTTTCTGTGCTGCGTCAAACTCTCATTAAAGATGCTTCTCACTGGATTGACTGTCAAAAATTTGCAACCCAAGCACACACACCAAGGAAGTCAACTCACATCATCAAAAAACAGAGCAGCTTCTATTTATCAAGCTGATGTACACATTTCACCCCGAGCATTGAACATTCACCTTCGTCCAAGTTTGTTTGACATTAGTGCACTAAATGGCACAGAGATTGTGTTTATTTAACATTAAGGTCTACAAATGAGGCCATCTGGAAGACATGAACATCGTAGATGGGGAATACTGATTTGTAATTGCATGAAATTGCTTGGCAGTTTCTTCCTCTCTTATGCGCGGGGGCATCGAGAACTCATGAATATTTATAGCATGTGGAGTTAAACGAGGTGAGCATAAACTAGGAGGTAACTAGCTGAATGCTAAAAACAAAGAGATGTTAATGGATGAGGTCACAACAAACCGGCAATACATTTGTTTCCGTGGGCGAGAAGTTGATTCAGCAAAAGGTTAACGTTCTTTAAAAGGTTAAGTAGGCCTACGTAATTTCGGTTCTATTAACTATTCTCACGTGTGCATTCTTCACTGATCCATACAGAGCACCTTAATAAAATATTTTGACAGTGTTTCCTGCATTACTTTCAGGACCGAAAAAACTGAATCTACTGAATCATCAGTTTTAGTTAACGACAGCAAATCAAATCAAATCAAATCACCTTTATTTATATAGTGCTTTTTACAATGCCAATTGTTTCAAAGCAGCTTCACAGTGGTAACAGGAAAATAATGCAACAGAATTTGATTCGGCTGTACAGCCGCTCTGGTGAAAACGGTGATGTCATCCAGCTCATTTCAATTATCATATAGTGTCAATGCGGGCAGATCAGTAATATAGTTGAAATTTAAGTGTCCCCAACTGAGCAAGCCAAAAGCCAAAGGCGACGGTGGCAAGAAACCAAAACTCCTTCAGGGCCAGAATGGAGAAAAAAACCTTGGGAGAAACCAGGCTCAGTCGGGGTGCCAGTTCTCCTCTGGCCGACGAACAAATAGTGTATGATTATAATTCTGGCAACATTACAGGTCAGAAGTCATATTAGATCAATAGATATTCGTGGGATTATTCGAAAGATTGGAGTCGTCACGCCGGGAACGGGTTTAATGAGGATGTCGATGCGGCATTTACAGAGGGGAGTTTAATTGACACGGTCTCTACAGACACTTCAGGGATGCGTTTATCATGTCCAGGCTAAGGTCCACCATCTGGTCCGGATACGGCCCGGATCCGGCCGACTGCAGTAAACCTCGGGATAAACAGAGAGACTAACATTAGCGTAGATGCCATTCTTCTTATGATGTAACGAGTACATCAGGTGTTATGGGAAGTGTTCCCGGTTGTGTTGAGATGTGTTTTTAGTCTAGATTTAAACTGACAGAGTGTGTCTGCTTCCCGAACAATGCTAGGAAGATTGTTCCAGAGTTTAGGTGCTAAATAGGAAAAGGATCGACCGCCTGCAGTTGATTTTGATATTCTAGGTACTATCAACTGGCCAGAATTTTGAGACCGCAATAGACGTGATGGAGTATAATGCGTTAAGAGCTCGCTCAAGTACTGGGGAGCTTAACCATTTAGTGCTTTGTAAGTAATCAGCAAGATTTTAAAATGTATACGATGTTTAATAGGGAGCCAATGCAGTGTTGACAGAACCGGGCTAATATGGTCATACTTCCTGGTTCTAGTAAGAACTCTAGCTGCTGCGTTTTGGACCAGCTGCAGTTTATTTATTAAGCGAGCACCCAGTAGAGCATTACAATAATCTAGCCTTGAGGTCATGAACGCATGAACTAACTGTTCAGCATTTTGCATTGAAAGCATGTGCCGTAATTTAGATATATTTTTAAGATGGTAGAATGCAGTTTTACAGATGCTAGAAACGTGGCTTTCAAATGAGAGATTGGTATCAAAGAGCACACCCAGGTTCCTAACTGACGACGAGGACTTGACAGAGCAGCCATCGAGTGTTAGACAGTATTCTAGGTTACTACTTGTGGAGTTTTTTTGTCCAATGATTAAAAATTCAGTTTTTTCTGAATTAAGTTGCAGGAAATTACTAGTCATCCAATTTTTTATATCAGCTATGCATTCCGTTAATCTTGTGAATTGGTAAGTTTCGTCAGGGCGTGAAGAAATATAGAGCTGAGTATCGTCAGCATAACAATGAAAACTAACGCCATGCTTCCTAATAATATCTCCCAGTGGTAGCATGTACAGGGTGAAAATCAAAGGTCCTAGCACTGAGCCCTGCGGTATTCCATACTGCACTTGTGATCGGTGTGACATCTCTTCATTTACTGCTACAAACTGATAACGGTCAGATAAGTATGATTTAAACCATGCCAATGAAATTCCACTAATGCCAACATAATTTTCGAGTCTATTCAAAAGAATGTTGTGGTCGATAGTATCGAATGCAGCGCTAAGATCGAGTAACACTAACAGAGAGATACAACCACGATCGGATGATAAGAGTAAATCATTTGTAACTCTAATGAGAGCAGTCTCAGTACTATGATACGGTCTAAATCCTGACTGGAAATCCTCACAGATACCATTTCTTTCTAAAAAGGAGCATAATTGTGAGGACACTGCCTTTTCTAGTATTTTTGACAGAAAGGGTAGATTTGAGATTGGCCTGTAATTGACTAATTCTGTAGGATCAACTTGCGTTTTTTTAATAAGTGGTTTAATAATAGCCAACTTAAAAGTTTTCGGTACATATCCTAATGTCAAGGATGAATTAATGATATTAAGAAGAGGATCTATGACCTCTGGAAGCATCTCTTTTAGTAGCTTAGTCGGTATAGGGTCGAGCATACATGTTGTTGATTTTGATGATTTAACGAGTTTAGCCAATTCTTCTTCTCCTATAGCAGTGAATGAATGTAATTTTTCATCAGTGACACTACAATGCACTGTCTGATGTGATACTGTAGTAGACGGCTGCATGGTTATAATTTTTTTCCTAATATTATCAATCTTACAAGTAAAGAAGTTCATAAAGTCATTACTGCTGTGCTGTTTACAAACATCAGAAGTTGAAGCTTTATCTTTGGTTAATTTAGCCACTTTATCGAATAAATACCTAGGGTTGTGTTTGTTTTCTTCTAAGAGAGTCGAGAAATAAGCAGATCTAGCAGTTTTTAGGGCCTTTCTGTATGCAATCATGCTCTCTTTCCACGAAATGCGAAAAACTTCCAGTTTTGTTTTCTTCCAGCTGCGCTCCATTTTTCTGGCTGCTGTTTTAAGGGCCCGGGTGTGCTCGTTGTACCACGGCGTTGGACTATTTTCTTTAATCTTCTTTAAGCGCCGGGGAGCAACTGTGTCTAAAGTGCTGGAAAAGAGAGAGTCAATAGTTTCTGTTGCAACATCGAGTTCCTCTAGGCTATCTGGGATGCTGAGGAGATGAAACTGATGAGGAAGATTATTTACAAAGCAATCTTTAGTCGCAGCAGTGATAGTCCTGTCATATTTGAAGCGAGGGGATGGCTTTGCAGCCTTTGCTAAATTAAGTGTACATGATACTAGGTAATGATCTGAGATGTCATCGCTCTGCTGCAGAATTTCAATGGTATCAACATTTATTCCATGTGATAGTATTAGGTCTAACGTATGATTACGGCGATGAGTGGGTCCTGACACGTGTTGCCTTACTCCAATAGAGTTTAAAATGTCTCTAAATGCCAATCCCAATGCTTCTTTTTCATTGTCTACATGGATATTAAAATCACCAACAATTAGGACTTTATCTGCAGCCAGTACTAACTCTGATAGAAAATCAGCAAATTCTCTGGTAAAGTCTGTATGGTGCCCTGGTGGCCTATATACAGTAGCCAACACAAATGTCAAACGGGATTTATCAATTTCACTACATAACGTTACATAAAGCACCAAAACTTCAAAGGAATTATATTTGAAACTAGACTTCTGAGTAATACCGAAGATATTATTATAAATTACAGCAACCCCTCCCCCTTTACCTTTCAGACACGGCTTGTGTTTATAACAATAATCTTGGGGGTGGACTCATTTAAAGTAATGTAATCGTCAGGTTTTAGCCAGGTTTCTGTCAAACACAGCACATCTAGGTTATGATCTGTAATCATATCATTAACAATAAGCGCTTTTGGGGAAAGGGATCGAATATTCAGCAGCCCAAGTTTTATCATTTGATCATCTGTATTATATCTGTTGTTTATTTGTTGGACATCAATTACATTTTTACCATTGAATGGTTTTGATGGTTTTTTGTATTTACTAATTCGTGGAACAGACACAGTCTCTATGTGATAATATCTAGGTGAAAGAGTCTCTATGTGCTGGGATTTATCTGACTTCTGTGACGTGAGACAGCTAGCAGGTGGTCGGGTAAGCCAGTCCGTCTGCTTCCTGACCTGGGCCCCAGTTAGTCAAGGTTTAGCTCTAAGGCTATGTGCCAAATTACTAGAGAGAAGAGCGGCACCATCCCAGGAAGGATGGATGCCATCTTTTTTCAACAGGTCAGGTCTGCCCTAAAAGCTTTTCCAAATGTCTATGAGCCCTATGTTATTTTGCGGACACCACTTAGACAACCAGCCATTGAGTGATGATAGTCTGCTAAGTATCTCATCACTCCTTTTAACGGGGAGGGGACCAGAGCAAAAAACGTCATCCCGGTAAACATGTGACTATGGTGGTTGGTGTCTCTATTTTCACGTTCCGTGTAATAGAATCGCCAATAACTAGGGCACTTTCAACAGGATTCTCAGTGGGTGCATCACTGAGTGGGGAGAACCTGTTTGATGTTCTAATCGGAACGGAAGAGTGGTTTTTTGATCCGCGACTATGCCGTCTCACCGTCACCCAGTTGCCCTGCTGCACGGGCTCTACAGCCGGAACCGAACAATGTACAGAGTTCACTAAGCTATTCGCATCCAAAGCAGTGTCTAAAGCTGTTACATTCTCACTACTCTCAAATAAAGTCTGGATGCGTGTCTCTAATTCTGAAATCTTCTCCGTCAGCCTGAGTATCTCCTTACATTTATCACATTTGAAGCCCTGTTCGCCAACGGAGAAAGATATACTAAACATGAAACATGCAGTACAAGTGACAATGACAGGAGAGGAAGACATGGCTTACCGTATTTGTTGATTAATCCAATTTACCACAGTTGTTTGATGGAGTCTATTTAATAATCCAACTCACCACAGTTGTTTAATGAACTCAGAAAACAAGAGAGCCGAGTGCAGAGATAATAAGCTAACAGGCTAGCGAAATGCTAACGCGTGATAGTGATTTAGATTAAAAGCTAGCGATGTCAGATTTAATGTGGTAGGCAATATTAGACAATATATGGTGATGGGTA
Organism: Coreius guichenoti; assembly: GCA_039654105.1. Lineage (NCBI taxonomy): Eukaryota > Metazoa > Chordata > Actinopteri > Cypriniformes > Gobionidae > Coreius > Coreius guichenoti. Next base: position 24,549,852 of record CM077192.1, read on the forward strand.
AGTTATATTTAGCAACACTGTGTAGTACAAATGATTCCTAAAGAATGACTCTTATGAGTCAGTTTGTTTTTGTAATTAAAAAAACATACATGGTGTGTCTGAAATCGCATACTGAGTAGGTACTACATTTGAATTTGTATTTGTGACTGTTAGAAATGAATGTTCTACTGTATATAGTATGAATGTGTGTCGTATGAATGAAATTCGAACTTACTACATCCACCATGTTGTTTACTGTCATGTTACCTACCAGCATCAGTTGCGTCGCTTCACTGCCATTCATAAATCCTCTCCCATGGCCTCATGGGATAGTAAAGTGTCCATCGTATGCACACTTCAGAATCTTAGCTGAAGTAGTAGGTCATCCGGAGACTTTTCACCTACTGTTTTTCGAATACTATGTATTCGGTCATACAGTTCTACTTTTGGCATACTATAGAGAAGTGTTAAATTTCAGACACTGTAACAGTCTGACAAAAATTGAGAATTCAGATACTCAAACAAATGACTCTTATGAGCAGGTTCTTTTAAGTGAATAAAAAATATACGGCACAATAAGTATAGTTTTATTCGTTAACACACAGTGTTGGGGTAGAGCACCATTTATTGACTAACAGCACTCCTGTGCCCATGTTGAGAGAAATCGTGAGTAAGGTGTAAGTAAGGCATTGTGTAAACATGATGGTTATTGTAGTTCTAGACTAAAAATGAACATGCATTTACTCATCTCACAGATTCAGTATTCCTCAAAATTAATAAAAACTATGAAATGCAAAATGAATATTATGAGAACCTGCAATAATTAAATGTAAAAAAATACAAATATACTTCATATATTTAATCTCACTTTATTAACCAATGTCTTGCTGCTGACCCTTGATGATCCAATTCAACCATACTAAGTAAGGAACAATTGATGACGGGCCGTTGAATTATTCAAAAAATAATGCACACCCTAGGCGGTAATGCGATCATGATGTGAAGCGGAGTGGCCGTTACACTTCAGGTGAGCATTATTTTTCGAATAATTCAACGGCCCGTCATCAATTATTCCGTGTATACTACCATATCTATATTACCACACCTACAAAAATTGTTCAGATGATTTATTTCAAGACATTTGTCAGGTTTTGTCCGTAAAACGCTCTTGTGTGCAGGACTAATTTCTTACGCATCTAAACCGAGGCCTCCGTTGCTAATTCCAAAACGTCGTTTTAGAGCTAGTAACGAAAGCTTGAACCATTGATAGCAGACTAATGCAGTTATTAGAGAGAGAGAGAGAGAAAGAGAGCGTATGTGAATTACCTCAGGCTCAGTCTGTGCGTCTCTTTCAACAGTGTTCGGCTGCAGCGTCTACTAATAGCAGAACTGTAAGAACAGTGCCTTTATTACCTCGCTAGTGAGAAGTAGCTTTTAAGTCATGTAGCTTTTAAGTTGCTGAACTATTTTACTGATAAAATCGTCAGAGCTGCGCTGACAACACGTTTCTGTGCGAGTGTGTGTCCGTAGTGTACAGGCCCGTCACAAGGGGGGTGCGAGGCCCTGTGCGAACGTGATGTGTGAGGCCCGGGGGTATATTAACGGGGGTCTACTGTTGCTATAGTGACGAACAATTTGTTGTTTATGTGGATATTTAAGAAAAAAAAATAGTATATTCAGTTTAACAGCATTAGGTTCAAGAAGTTAAACTGTGTAACTGAACTGCGCAGTGTGCACATTTTGACGCTTAAATTATGTTCTAAATTATGAATGGGTCAAACGCGTTTGCAAAATGGCCTGAATCCACTTGAATGAGTTTGGACTGCTCTCTCTCTCTCACTGAATCTGAAGCGATTGCTCAGTCAGTAAAATAAACAGACAGTATTGAGAGAACTAAAGCTGTTTTTCAGTTGTTTTCCTCTGTGAACATGCGCTAAATGGATGGGTGACAATTTCGTTGCTTTTTGCAGTTTTTAGATTTAAAAACGATTAAAACATCTAGAGATAGAGTAGGCTTTACTCGTTCTGAGGTGCCATTGCTCTCACTGATGCTCCGAAAGGTGAGTAATAGTTAGGCTACGCTTATTTAACTTTAATAGTGTTAAATAAAAAACCTTTTGTGCGTCACGTCAGATGAAATGCAGGCGTCCATGCTTTCTCCGTCCATGCAATAAATGCACATCCTTGAATGAGTGCGGATTTCTAGCGTATTTAGGCTACTTGAACTTCTTAGGTAATATCTATGGTTTGACCCATTTCAGAGGCAGCCAAAATCAGAATTTGAATGGACTGTGAATAAAGCTCTATGAGCCTGACGTGCTGCCGTGCTGACTGACATGCATGCGCATGAATCACTGTCACACGCACAGTCTCACGCACAGAGAAATATTGTAAGTTACTGCATGTAATACATTTTTAATAAGCAGAATAATACAGCATCACGATATACATTTTTAGCTATGTCTTTTAACTATTATAGTATTTTGAAGGACAAAAACATGAACTTTAACTATTGGCTTTCCATCATCAAGTCAGCTGTCACGTTACTTGGCCCTGGTGAGGCGTGAGGCCCTGTGCGGTCGCACACTTGGCACAGCCCTTGCGACGGTACTGGTAGTGTATGTGTGTGTGTGTGTGTGAGTGGGAGAGCAGAGAGAGCGGGAGAAAGTGAGTAAGTGCGTTTCGTACATAATAAACGTAATTTTGTTGGAAAAACATGGAAATAATTTGTCGTTTTTATCCTATTGTTTACTATATTTCTTTGGTTGGTCAGCGTGATGGGGGTTTTGGTTATTTTGCTGTTGTATGCTGTAAAGACATGTGAAATAACTGAAATCATTTGGCGAAGTGATATGGAACTGTAATGCGGTCAAGACCTGCTGGAACTACTTTTGCCGTGCGTTTCCCTGAAAATAATTGCACACCTTAGAATGTTCGTCAGCCAATCAGATTCAAGAGCCCCGTAGTATAAGCAAAAATACTGTAACTTGATAAACATCACATTTGTGTTTCAGTTTTTGTTTGTTTGTTTTTATTGCTTAAGTAAGAGTGTTGAACTTTCTTCTTCTGCATTTGTTTGTTTGAGCAGCGCCCCCTATAGTTACTTTTTTAGGGAGTAACACAATATTGTAACACATTGGGCCCTATCATATGTTTGTTGATATCATATGCAATGTGACGCCGATTCGCTTGCAAATTCCACCATGTAAATAGCAAATCCACCACAGTGCAAGCGCAAGTGGCTTTTAAAGGGAATGGGAGATGAGACTCTGATTGTTTTTTTTGCACGTTACGGCCAAAACACACCCATGACTCCTTAAGAGACTAGGTACAACCCTTTTGGACCATGCGTCTGGCGCGCCGACTGTTTTTTCCGTCGTTAAACTAGCAAAAGTGAATTCGGACACGCCCTAAGTGCACCTGCACTTCAGACCATGCACTCAGATCATTAAAATAGGGCCCATTGTGTTTAAAAGTAACTTTCCCAAAAACTTCAACTATACAGCTCAACAAGTAGTACAAACGATTCTCGAACTAATGCTTTTAATGAATCAAAATCAATAAGCATTCAAGATCTGAACATGCAAATTTGTCATGTTTACCAATGAAAGCTGCTTAGTTTGGAAGTGTCCTCTGAGTAAGTGGTGCTTCATGCATCGCTACACTACTAATTGACCAATTGAAAGTGGCTTCTTTGTTATACTGAAAATTGACCTTTTTGGCCCACAAAATTTCGCTAATGTGACCGTGCCTTTACTTGAATCAGTGTACTTAAATTCCGGGTTTACGTACTGGTTGTTTATTTGAAATATTTAGGGATTTTTGTGTAAATTTATTTTACCCAAATATTTCTTTCCTTAAAAGTACTAACATAATCATTAGTGAAATCGTTACAGAACCGGAACTACAAAAAGGAATTGGATCCTTCGCAGATACACAGTGTTTACACACACAGGTTAAAGGCCCAGTAAAACCATTAATAACTGATCAACAAAGACACCAATGATATCCTTGGTGTTCTTCCTTTAAAAAAATGGAAAAAAGTGGAACTCTGCCTACAATTAATACCAATATCCTGCATCTAACCAAGCAGAAACAGGATCAGCCCACCCAATTTAGAACCCAGATGGACTGTGAAGAGGGGAATTTGTTGAAAATAACAGAATGCACGACCACAGCTTACATGTTAAAGCCCTGGATGTACAGTGAGCGCGTTTCATTTCCTTCTGTTTAGCCAATAATGACTTTTTCTGTTCCAGCAAACTCAAAAAAACTATGCATTTTGTGTACCTAATAAGGGCCAGGAAAATTGCTTGCGGTTCTGCTGTTTGAATATACCGGCCCGGCCCCCACACCAGGAATAAACTGGGAATTTTCAGCAGGACGGCTGTGAAGAGGTTTGTTTAATGTGGCCATACGTGGCTGCCACTGGGAAAATTGCGATAGTAGTAGCGCAGCAAATTAAAGGCAATGAAATTGTTTGGATTAAATTAAAAAGGATACAAACTGCTTCCTGTGCCGGTGACTCTAAAAGTACAATCTCGTTTGATTTAAGTGGGTTTTAATAAGGAGCATCAGAGGAGAGAGATAACAGGAAAATCGTTTGGAGGGGAAAGCCATTATGCATGGAATAAGCGTCCTCAGGAGCCTAAGGAGTTGATAAAAGCACAAGTAATTTTTCATATTTATTTACACGCGCGGGGACACACACATAATGCGGAGTGGAGCAGAAGGGAGCAGAGCCCTTTGCATAACAAACGTCATTAGTCACAAAGGTTTATTTCTTTCATACGCACTGTCTGGATCTTTAACGCAACCCTGCAGGTCGTAAAGAGCTTTTAAAGGCATTGGTAATCCTATAAAAAACACCTGGATCATCTTAGAGCTCCTGATAATAAATGCAGCCAAGACTATGAGCCTGGGTGGGGATGTCCAAACAGGATGCTCAGAGATCAGTAATGTTCATTTTGAATGTCAAAAATGATTTTATTGGGGTGGCAAATGCTGTCACAAATTTTTTTACAGAGTACATTTCAGACAGCAATGCAATATACTTTTCACTTTGAATTACATCTTCTTATAATTGATTTGATCATAAATATTCTATCTATTTTTTTAATTAAACGAACAAAATGTATGTACAGTGGGGAGAACAAGTATTTGATACACTGCCGATTTTGCAGGTTTGCCCACTTACAAAGCATGTAGAAGTCTGTAATTTTTATCATAGGTACTCTTCAACTGTGAGTGATGGAATCTAAAACAAAAATCCAGAAAATCACATTGTATGATTTTTAAGTAATTAATTTGCATTTTATTGCATGACATAAGTATTTGATACATCAGAAAAGCAGAACTTAATATTTGGTACAGAAACCTTTGTTTGCAATTACAGAGATCATACGTTTCCTGTAGTTCTTGACCAGGTTTGCACACACTTCAGCAGGGATTTTGGCCCACTCCTCCATACAGACCTTCTCCAGATCCTTCAGGTTTCGGGCTGTCGCTGGGCAATACAGACTTTCAGCTCCCTCCAAAGATTTTCTATTGGGTTCAGGTCTGGAGACTGGCTAGGCCACTCCAGGACCTTGAGATGCTTCTTACAGAGCCACTCCTTAGTTTCCCTGGCTGTGTGTTTCAGGTCGTTGTCATGCTGGAAGACCCAGCCACGACCCATCTTCAATGCTCTTACTGAGGGAAGGAGGTTGTTGGCCAAGATCTCGCGATACATGGCCCCATTCATCCTCCCCTCAATACTGTGCAGTCATCCTGTCCCCTTTGCAGAAGAGCATCCCCAAAGAATGATGTTTCCACCTCCATGCTTCACGGTTGGGATGGTGTTCTTGGGGTTGTACTCATCCTTCTTCTTCCTCCAAACACGGCGAGTGGAGTTTAGACCAAAAAGCTCTATTTTTGTCTCATCAGACCACATGACCTTCTCCCATTCCTCCTCTGGATCATCCAGATAGTCATTGGCAAACTTCAGATGGGCCTGGACATGCGCTGGCTTGAGCAGGGGGACCTTACGCGCGCTGCAGGATTTTAATCCATGGCGGCGTAGTGTGTTACTAATGGTTTTCTTTGAGACTGTGGTCCCAGCTCTCTTCAGGTCATTGACCAGGTCCTGCCGTGTAGTTCTGGGCTGATCCCTCACCTTCCTCATGATCATTGATGCCCCACGAGGTGAGATCTTGCATGGTGCCACAGACCAAGGGAGATTGACCGTCATCTTGAACTTCTTCCATTTTCGAATAATTGCGCCAACAGTTGTTGCCTTCTCACCAAGCTGCTTGCCTATTGTCCTGTAGCCCATCCCAGCCTTGTGCAGGTCTACAATTTTATCCCTGATGTCCTTACACAGCTCTCTGGTCTTGGCCATTGTGGAGAGGTTGGAGTCTGTTTGATTGAGTGTGTGGACAGGTGTCTTTTATACAGGTAACAAGTTCAAACAGGTGCAGTTAATACAGGTAATGAGTGGAGAACAGGAGGGCTTCTTTAAGAAAAACTAACAGGTCTGTGAGAGCCGGAATTCTTACTGGTTGGTAGGTGATCAAATACTTATGTCATGCAATAAAATGCAAATTAATTACTTAAAAATCATACAATGTGATTTTCTGGATTTTAGTTTTAGATTCTGTGTCTCACAGTTGAAGTGTACCTATGATAAAAATTACAGACCTCTACATGCTTTGTAAGTAGGAAACCTGCAAAATCGGCAGTATATCAAATACTTGTTCTCCCCACTGTATGTAATGTTTGTAATAATTTTCATAAATGTCTCTAATATTTTCTCTAATATTATGCTTCTTACTATATATATATATATATATATATACACCGACAGGTGAAGTGAAAAACACTGATTATCTCTTCATCACGGCATCATCACGGTGGGATATAGTAGGCAGCAAGTGAACATTTTGTCCTGAAAGTTGATGTGCTAGAAGCAGGAAAAATGGGCAAGCGTAAGGATTTGAGCGAGTTTGACAAGGGCCAAATTGTGATGTTTAGACGACTGGGTCAGAGCATCTCCAAAACTGCACGTGAGCATCAGAACTGGACCACAGAGCTGCTCAAGAAACATTTATTATTTTTATCAATGTTGAAAACTGTTTTTTTTCAGGATCATTTGATGAATAGAAAGTTCAAAAGAACAGCATTTATCTGAAATAGAAAGATTTTGCAACATTACAAATGTCTATACTGTCACTTTTGATCAATTTAATGCATCATTAAACGTATTAATTTCCTTAAGTTCTTTCCCAAAAAAATAAATAAAGAATTCTTACCGACCCAAAACTTTTGAACGGTAGTACAATGTTGCAAAAGCTTTCTATTTCAGATAAATACTGTTCTTTTGAACTTTCTATTCATCAAAAAATCCTAAAAAAAATGTCATCTATCTATCTATCTATCTATCTATCTATCTATCTATCTATCTATCTATCTATCTATCTATCTATCTATCTATCATTTATCTATCTATCATTTATCTGTCTGTCCGTGCATCTATCTATCCATCTATCTATCTATCTATCTATCTATCTATCTATCTATCTATCTATCTATCTATCTATCTATCTATCTATCTATCTATCTATCTATCTATCTATCTATCTGTCTGTCCGTGCATCTATCTATCTATCTATCTATCTATCTATCTATCTATCTATCTATCTATCTATCTATCTATCTATCTATCTATCTATCTATCTATCTATCTATCTATCTATCTATCTGTCTGTCCGTGCATCTATCTATCTATCTATCTATCTATCTATCTATCTATCTATCTATCTATCTATCTATCTATCTATCTATCTATCTATCTATCTATCTATCTATCTATCTATCTATCTATCTATCTATCCCGTCCGTCCATCCGTCCATCCAAATCTTATAAACCCATGCTAACTTCATAATCTAAATCGAAACTTAATATTCATGATCAAAAACAAGGATGTATACACATCCTAGTTACCGTGATAATCTAAATTATGGAGATCCCTTTATCTGCAGGTTTAGGAATGCGCAAAGGCAACAGCATTCCTCAGCTAACGTCTGCAGACGAAACTCCTGCATACCTACACAACTACAAACGCACAAAAACAACACGACCCCAAGCTGCTTAGTGAAGCTTTGGAGTTGTCTGCCCTCTTGTTAAGTGTTTTTTTTTTCAGTGTCTGGTTGACAAATATTTAGGCGGTCCTGCTAAAGAGGGGAGGGCAATCAGTCTCTGGGGCAGGGGGGGCTGATGAAACAACGCTCTCTTTGTCCTAACGCCCCCCTCCTGTGTGTTTCCGTGGTGTTCGGGCAAGTTTAGGATTCCATTCACATAGCGCCTGTTTGGAAGGTCAAGCCAAGAAACGCTGGACACGTTGGCATTTTTCTTTTCAGTGAGAGAAAAGAGAGTGCAAAGAGAGGGTAAGTAAAGGTGAGCTCTAAGTATGCTTTACCACGGTAAACATTAAAAGAGCGTTGCAGGTCCGTAACACTCATATTAAAGAGTCAAGACGCAAAAACCAACATTTACACTGGAAAAAAATACTTTTTTCAATTAGAAAATTGTGCTAGTTAATTTCACAAATAATTACATGTGGAATTCTTGAAGTAGAATGACAACTTGTATACAGTGAGAGCACTTGACCACAGTAAAAGTGTGGTCACATTTAGGGGCCGTTTACACGACACCGTTTTCAACTAAAAACTGAAAACTTTTTATGCATTTTGGCTGTTCATTTACACAACAACGGCGTTTTGGGGGCTTAAAAACGCATACTTTTGGAATCGGGTTTCATAGTGCAAGTTTTTGAAAATGATACCGTTATCGTCTCCATGTAAACTACAAAAACATGAATTGGTGAAAACGGTGGCGTAATGCGCATGTGTATTACGTGTTCAATCCACAGGCGCGCAGTGTTTCATTACAAAGTGACATCGCCATCTACTGGCCTGGCATGAATAATATAGCATTTTAGTCGTTTCCACGGATCCGTGTGAACGGGGATCGTTTTGACGACATTGTCGCCTGTGCACAAAAACCGCGAAGGAAATTTTTTTCCCGTTTTTAGTACATCATTGTCGTGTATATGTACCCTCATTGTTGCCCAGCGAAATTTTGTTGGCAAAATCCAATCATTTCGATAGGAATCTGTGCATTCGGAAATTTCACTTCCAGTCAAAACATTTTCCCACACAGATTTGGCATCGAATTTGAATTTTTCACATTGACCAGTGGCTTATGTGTAGCACGTTCTGAGCCTTTCAAATATACTCCTTTGGCCATGAGCATGGAAAGACGCTAGTGGACTTGTTGTACACGGACAGCGCGCGGGCCATCGCAGAACGCAGACGCCCAAAGTATACTTTAGGCTTTATACATCTACACTACTGACAATGAACAACGAACACGTTTGTGATAATTTTGGTGTAATGTCACCCAAGATGTATTGTGATTGGATCATTCAAACTTCATTCGCAGGATGTCAGAAATCCAAGTGACCCCAATGCATTTGTAATGTAAGCACTAATGCATCTTTATGTGTCCAAGACAACAGTGAAAGTCCCACCTACTGTCCTGTTAATCAGCTACTGCGTTAATGTATAGATTTCAATTTATGCCCATTATGTCGAAATTAACCACGCAAAAAGAAGTAGTGTTATGTAAATAGTGTTTACATATACAATATTCGTACTGTGATATGTACCTTGTAACATTAAAAACGAAGCAATACGATTTCAAATCAGACATTTTACAAAAATAAAACCATAATGTTACAAGATTGCAATTTTTATATTTTTGTACAATAAAATATTTTGGGAATAGTCATATTTACAAGAATAAAATGTTACATTATTTTAAAACACTATATTTTTTTTGCCTATTATGTGGACATCAACCATGCAAACCAAGCAAATTAACATTTTTGGAATAACGTTTGAGTTCCCAAATGTTCAAGTTGAAATGTTTTGAGAATAATTTTAAAACAGAAATTTTTGAAAAATGTTATACATTAAAATATTTTGGGAAAAGTCACAATTCCAAGAATTACATATTTTTGTGATTATCACAACATAACCATAACCGAGTTCCCATGACATGCGAGAAAAAAAAAAAAAAAAAAAAAAAGATAAAGTGGCCACCAGTTAAGAATCTATTCCCATGACACGGCTGCAATTTAACCCATTTAAAATGAGGGAACAAATTAGTCCAATGAATGAATAAGTTGTGTGAACAAATTCATAATTCACTGCCACAATATCTATTTCCTTTCAAGGGAACTCCCGCTGTGTCATTGACGCTTTGGGAATGCTCTGCGTGATTGCGTCATGAAGCACACGTGGGAAATCCGTCCAATAGTTTGATGAGACGTCAGAGGCGGGTGACGTCATGAACCAGGAAACTATAAAGCCTACCCAAACAGTGCAACGCTAGCTTCTGTGTCTTCAGCAAGCGCTCTATGTGAAACTGTCTGTCCTATTTATTGTTGTCTGTCAAAAACAAGTATAATAGTATGGCGAGCAAACAGCAGCAGTAGTATAGATTGTGTGTTCATCCCTGTCCCCGTTACATCACGGATGGGGATACACACGATCTTTATGTTGTTTGTTTGGGAGTGGAGCATGCACAGTCTGCATTCGAGGGTGCAGGCTCTTCGAGGAGAGCGCTCAGGCCAGCGTTCCTCGTGGTTCAGGTCCCGCTGTTGCCGAGGCACAGCGGCGATCTAGATCATGGGGATCGCAAATGGATCTGTCAGAGGGGTTTGAGACGGGCCCTGCCCTATCTCAGCCTTCACCTGACAGATCCAGTGCCTTCTTCCGGTGTGTGGAAGCACGCCCTGCGGTTTCTTCTGGCACATCTGAGGAGTTGGATGTGGAAAGCGCTGCTGCTGGAGATACTGAGGACTCGCCATCTCACGCTCCAGCATATGAGGAACTGGTGGAGGTTGTGTCACGTGCTGTTGCCAGATTAAGCAATTCAGTTTGGGTCTTGCCCACCCAGGTTTATCGGGGTCCTACCAACAGTGGTGGACCCCAAGCAGGCTCTGGTCATGGAACAGGAGGTAAAAACTCTGTTGGGGAAGGGAGCCATAGAACGTGTACTTCCTCCCAACAGGGAAACCGGGTTTTACAGCTGGTATTTTATTTGTTCCAAAGAAGGATGGAGGGATGTGTCCCATTTTGGATCTGCGGGTTCTGAATCAGTCCGTTATGCAGTTAAAATGCAAAATGTTAACCTTGAGACAGATTGTGCCACAAATCAGATCCGAGGATTGGTTTGTTACAATAGATCTCAAGGACGCGTATTTACATATATCCATCCTTCCACAACACAGTAAGTTCCTGAGGTTCGCTTTCGGGGGCGAAGCATACCTATATCGGGTTCTTCCATTCGGCCTAGCTTTATCACCCTGCACTTTTACAAAATGCATGGATGCAGCTCTAGTACCACTACGTCTGCAGGGCATTCGCGTTCTGAACTATATCGACGGTTGGTTGATTTTAGCTCAGTCGCAGCAGGTGGCGGTTCAGCATCGAAATGTTCTCGCACACATGAAAGCGTTGGGGTTGAGACTGAACGCCAAAAAGAGTGTGCTGATTCCATCACAAAGAACTACATTTCTGGGCGTGGAATGGGATAGAGTCAATCCTATCAGCAGTAAGAAGAATAAAGCTAGGTCAGTCACTCACTGTCAAGCAGTTTCAGAGACTGCTGGGTCTGATGGCAGCAGCGTCCAACATTATACCTTTTGGCCTGTTGTACATGAGGCCCCTACAGTGATGGCTCAGGACCAGGGGATTTTCCCCGAGGGGCAATCCTTTTCGCATGATCAAAGTCACGCGGCGATGCTTACATGCTCTGGTTATGTGGAAGAAACCATGGTTCCTATCCCAAGGCCCCGTGCTGGGAGCTCTTTGTCGTCGCAAAATGCTAAGGACGGATGCTTCCCTCACGGGGTGGGGGCGATCCTGAAGGACGCTCGACACAAGGTCTGTGGAGGGGACACCATCTGTCCTGGCACATCAACTGTCTTGAGATGATGGCTTTTTTTTTCTAGCTCCCAAGAATTTCCTCCCAGACCTCAGGGGCCATCATGTGTTGGTCCACTCAGACAACACATTGGTGGTCGCCTATATAAATCATCAGGGGGGTTTGCGCTCGCGTCCACTCTGCAAACTGGAGCACCAGATCCTCCTGTGGTCCCAGGGGAAGTTATTGTCTCTCAGGGCAGCTTACATCCTTGGGTCCCAAAATATGGGAGCAGACATCCTGTCAAGGCAGGGGCTGAGGCCCGGGGAATGGAGGCTCCACCCCGAGGTGGTGGAGCAGGTGTGGGAGAGGTTCGGCCGGGCTCAAGTGGATCTGTTTGCGTCTCGAGAGACGTCTCACTGTCCACTTTGGTTCTCCCTCACGCATCCAGCTCCTCTCGGACTGGTACAGACGTGGCTGAGGCTACGTCTGTATGCATTTCCCCCGATTGCTCTGCTCCCGGGAGTTCTGGGAGAGTTCGCAGAGACATGGTCCAGCTCATTTTGATAGCCCCACGGTGGCCGGGCAGAGTATGGTTCTCGGATCTTGTGTCACTCCTCGACGGCTCTCCGTGGGAGATTCCGATCAGGACGGACCTTCTGTCTCATGCAGGGGGCTCAATATTTTACCCCTGTTCAAAACTGTGGAAGCTGTGGGCTTGGCCCCTGAGGGGGCCCAGCTCATAGAATCAGGTCTCTCAACTGAGGTTGTGGAGACCATTCTTCAATCCAAAGCTCCCTCCGCGAGGAAATTGTTTGTCCTGAAGTGGAGAGTTTTCACTTTTTGGTGCAGTGGTCATCAGCTGGACCCAGTTAACTGCCTGGTTGGTACAGTGCTGGAGTTCCTGCAAGAGCGATTTACTGAAGGGTTAGCCCCGTCCACTTTAAAGGTTTATGTGGCGGCCATAGCTGCTTACCACATTCCTTTGGGTGGTACGTCTTTAGGGAGAGACCCCTTGGTAACACGTTTCCTCCGTGGCACATTGAGGCTGAGGCCTGCAGTACGCACTAGGCTACCGGCTTGGGATTTGGCCGTGGTGATCCAAGGCTTATCCCTGGCTCCCTTTGAGCGTATTGAAGAGGTTCCAGTCAAGTTTTTGACTCTTAAGACGTTGTTCCTCCTCGCTATATCTTCTCTTAAAAGGATAGGAGATTTACAAGCTCTATCGGTTGCACCTTTGTGCTTGGAATTTGCACCGGGTATGTTAAAGGCATTCCTTCACCCTAGACCGGAGTATTTTCCTAAAGTCCCCACTATTGTGGCCAGGTCTATTGTGCTGCAGGCGTTCTGTCCTCCTCCATTTGTAAACTCGGACCAGGAAAGAAATAATTTGCTTTGCCCAGTCAGATCTTTAGATGCTTATGTCTACAGAGCTGCCCTGTGGTGTAAAAGTGAACAGTTGTTCGTATGTTTTGGCCCCCCTAACAAGGGGTCACCTGCATCTAAACAAAGAATGCCCAAATGGATAGTCGAGGCTATCTCTCTTGCTTATGAGTTGGCCGGATTACCTACACCGTTAGCAATCCGGGCCCATTCTACTAGGAGTATGGCTGCCTCTAAAGCCTTAGTGTCAGTAGTGTCACTTCAGGATGTATGTGATGCGGCAGGCTGGTCTTCGCCGCACACATTTGAGGTTTTACGACCTTGACCTGAGCTCTACACCTGGGGCTCAGGTGCTTTCGTCTTAGTTGACAATTTCACTGGACAGGCACTGGTCAATATGGCGACGTGGGTATAGACGTTCCCAAAGCGTCAATGACGCAGCGGGAGTTTCCTTGAAAGGGAACGCTCGGTTACGACTGTAACCTTGGTTCCCTGAAGAGGGAACGAGCGCTGCGTTGCTTGCCATACCTCCTGCATACCGGTCAGCGTCTTGCTTCATCCACTTGAGAAGCAAGCGTTGCACTGTTTGGTTAGGCTTTATAGTTTATTTATAGTTTCCTGTGTTGTGGAAGTTCACCCGCCTCTGACGTCTCATCACACTATTGGACGGATTTCACACATGCTTCATGACGCAATCACGCAGAGCGTTCCCAAAGCGTCAATGACGTAGCGCTCGTTCCCTCTTCAGGGAATCAAGGTTACAGTCGTAACCAAGCGTTTTTCTGTCATGTGCGTTGCTCCATACACCTTGTTTTTTTCTCTATATATTGTGTGGATACATTAGAAATATGATGTCTAAAGAATCTTTTTACACTGTAAACCCTAAAGTTGGCAAAACTAAAAAAAAAATGAGGTAATCAGTTACATAAAATTTTTAAGTTAAGAAATTCTAAGTTGAAGCAGAACTGGCAGATTTTTATTTTGTACTCATACATTTTAATTGCTCTTAACTTAAAATATTTGAGTAAGCTAATTCATACATTTAACTTAAAACATCATGTAATCTCAACTTAAATATTTTTAGTAGTGGAAACTTTTGATAATTCAGTAAATGCTAACCTGGTAATTGACAACACAATGCTATGATAGCATTAGCATAGCATAGCAATTGCTAAATGAGGACAGCAATATAGAACATTTACTGTAAATCTGTTCTCAAACCAAGCTCATGCTCCACTCGTCACCATGATGGTAAACCCTACAAAAAACCCAACATAACAGAAACTCTTCTAAATTAGCATAGCTAAACATTAAACACTACCAAATCTCCCACTTAACATTAATCTTTCACACACACACACACACACACACACACACACACACACATATATACACTCACCTAAAGGATTATTAGGAACACCATACTAATACTGTGTTTGACCCCCTTTCGCCTTCAGAACTGCCTTAATTCTACGTGGCATTGATTCAACAAGGTGCTGAAAGCATTCTTTAGAAATGTTGGCCCATATTGATAGGATAGCATCTTGCAGTTGATGGAGATTTGTGGGATGCACATCCAGGGCACGAAGCTCCCGTTCCACCACATCCCAAAGATGCTCTATTGGGTTGAGATCTGGTGACTGTGGGGGCCATTTTAGTACAGTGAACTCATTGTCATGTTCAAGAAACCAATTTGAAATGATTCGAGCTTTGTGACATGGTGCATTATCCTGCTGGAAGTAGCCATCAGAGGATGGGTACATGGTGGTCATAAAGGGATGGACATGGTCAGAAACAATGCTCAGGTAGGCCGTGGCATTTAAACGATGCCCAATTGGCACTAAGGGGCCTAAAGTGTGCCAAGAAAACATCCCCCACACCATTACACCACCACCACCAGCCTGCACAGTGGTAACAAGGCATGATGGATCCATGTTCTCATTCTGTTTACGCCAAATTCTGACTCTACCATCTGAATGTCTCAACAGAAATCGAGACTCATCAGACCAGGCAACATTTTTCCAGTCTTCAACTGTCCAATTTTGGTGAGCTCGTGCAAATTGTAGCCTCTTTTTCCTATTTGTAGTGGAGATGAGTGGTACCCGGTGGGGTCTTCTGCTGTTGTAGCCCATCCGCCTCAAGGTTGTGCGTGTTGTGGCTTCACAAATGCTTTGCTGCATACCTCGGTTGTAACGAGTGGTTATTTCAGTCAAAGTTGCTCTTCTATCAGCTTGAATCAGTCGGCCCATTCTCCTCTGACCTCTAGCATCAACAAGGCATTTTCGCCCACAGGACTGCCGCATACTGGATGTTTTTCCCTTTTCACACCATTCTTTGTAAACTCTAGAAATGGTTGTGCGTGAAAATCCCAGTAACTGAGCAGATTGTGAAATACTCAGACCGGCCCGTCTGGCACCAACAACCATGCCACGCTCAAAATTGCTTAAATCACCTTTCTTTCCCATTCTGACATTCAGTTTGGAGTTCAGGAGATTGTCTTGACCAGGACCACACCCCTAAATGCATTGAAGCAACTGCCATGTGATTGGTTGATTAGATAATTGCATTAATGAGAAATTGAACAGGTGTTCCTAATAATCCTTTAGGTGAGTGTATATAACACTTAATTTTAGCATTTACTATTGTGAACTCAAATGAAAAATAAAGTTCTAAATACTCAAAAAACATTTTTTTATTTTTTTTATTTAAGTTTACCTTACTCAAACCAATTAATTATTTTGAGCATTAGGGTTTAGTGTACATTTTACAAATCTATTTTCGTGTGTGTGTGTGTGTGTTCATGTTTTTCTATCCCGGTGGGGACTTCAACCTGAATGCACACTAAATTGAGGTCCCCATGACGAAACAAGCTTACAAATCATACGGAATGAGTTTTTTTGAAAATGTAAAAATGCAGAAAGTTTTGTGTGATGGGTAGGTTTAAGGGTAGGATTAGTGTAAGGGGATAGAATATACAGTTTGTACAGTATAAAAACCATACGTCTATGGAGAGTCCCCAAGAGATAGTAAACCAGATGTGTGTGTGTGTGTGTGTGTGTGTGTGTGCGTGGCACACCATTTGTGGTTATTAGCGAATAACACATTTTCAGCATGTTCATCACACAAAGCTAACATATAACTACAGATTACTTGGACCACTTTTAAGGTGCTTGTTGAAGCTTGGCCATTGAAAAAAAAAAAAAAGCTTGAACATTCTTCAGAATATCTTCTTTTGTGTTCCACAGATGGTCAAATGGGTTTGGAACTGTGTGACGGTGAGTAAATGAACTGAACTTTCAACTTTTCCTTTGTACTTGGTACAAACAGGGCCATTGATTACTCATCCACAATGAAGTTGTTTTCCATTTCTCCAGCAGCCCCATCCTTCCTTTTTCTCTCCCTTCTTGTTAACATTTGGCAAGATAAGTAGATCTACATTTAGTTAATGATCACCAGCCATGCAAATTGGCTGTTTTGATATTCAGATGATGACTTTTCGGCTGTTTATTTACCTTCCCATATATCCCTTGGGTGCTGTATGCTAATTTTATTCATTCCTCTGTCCTGAAAATTAGAGTAGGAAGGAAATCGTGAGCAAACAAAAAGGAAAGAGAAGATACTGTTCAAAGAGAAGTGGCCAAGTCGTATTTATTTGAACCGAGCGCACGCTCGCACAGAAGCAGAGCGTAATTGTTTAGCTGGATGTGAATTTGGTGTCTAAAGAGATAGGGAGGTTGTCACATCAATTGGACACGGCAGAGTTCAGGGCATACAGATCCTGTTATTGCGCTTGCGGTGGGCCATGAGGAATGTCGGCGGAATGCTGCGGAAAGTCATGTGGGACTCAGACTCCAGGCCGAGACCTGATGCTCACTGGCCCACATGAGCAAGCCTCTGATCTTAACGTGTGCGTTTGGCTGAGGAAATGTTTCAGGGCATGACGGAGCTTGCGGGGTTGACGCTCCTCTGGTAATACATGCAGCTCAGGGGTGTTGGTTTATTTTTGTAAGTAGGTGAATTTCGCTACTGTTACAGCAAGTTTGTTTATTCCAGGAGAGGTTTATTATTGTCTAAATTTCACTGAATCTGATGTACAAACTAATGAACAACACAAATACCTGTCTGGGAACATAGATAAACAAGTGTGTTGGATTTATGCCCCTAGTGGCAACGGTATTGCAAAAATAAGCATTGTTACCAAACGGGTTTCCTAAAAACTCCTCACATCTGAAATTGTTTGGCCAGATGTTGACAATGCTGGGTCTTGGAAATAAACAACACTCTAGAATCCACAACAAAAAATAAAACACATTTATCCAAAACAAGGCGTGGAGCATGTATTTTTTACTACAAGCAGTTTTGAGAAAAACTACCAACAACTTTTAGTCTAAAACCCCTTAACTGTAACTGTCCCGCTAGGCACTCTTTTTATTTATCGGCTTTTTTCATATTACATATTTTAGTAATCATCATAAATTAGGTATCATTCGAAAGCTTACAAACTCAAAATTCACTTGAAATTGGACGTTGCATTACCATGGAAATGGTACTCTAAATTCTTTTAGCGGGCTCCTCCCCTAGTGGTCGGTGTCAGGTTTCATAGTACAAAATTTATTTTAACTACTTTATAATCAAAACCTTTTCTAATCTTGACAAAACACATATCGTCGGACAGGTTCCATATTTGGTGTCTGTTTTTTCATAGAAATGTATCAATTTGTACGCATTAGAACTATTTTTGGTATTACGCCTAAACAAAATCTCATTTGAACTTCAATTTTGTGATATCGACTTCAAATTTGGAACACAACTTGGTTAGATATATGGCTTTGATTTTATAGTAATTTTAGAGTAAAAATTATTTTGTCAAATATATATTTTTTTATAAAATAAAAAATATTTTGTAGACTACATTTGATTTACAGTAAATTTAAACTTCCATAACTTTTTTCTACTTTCATTTTGAAGTGCTTTCACTTCAGCAATAATCTGCTTTAAAACAAGACCAAACATAGGTCTATATTCCATTCTTGAATTACAACTATTTCAGTTTGTATAGTGCATTTTCACGTCTATTCTCAAAAAGGGGGGTGACAGTTAAGGGGTTAAAACTAAAATTTTAAACAACAAAATGTTTTGGAAACAACCATGTCGGCAGGTTTACTTTAAAGGTGCACTGTGTACATTTTAGCGCCATCTAGCGGTGAGGTTGCGAATTGCAACCGTCCACCGCTCACCCCTCCCTTTCGAAGCACATAGAGAAGCTACGGTGGCCGACACAGGACAAAGATGTCGTCGTCGGAGAGAGCAGAGAGTGACTAGAGCTCTGTAGAGAAGTTTGTCCGTTTAGGGCTACTGTAGTAACATGACGGCGCAAAATGGCGACTTCACTGTAAGGAGACCCGCGGTGTATGTAGATAGAAATGGCTCGTTCTAAGGTAATAAAAACATAACGGTTCATTATATAAGGTCTTTATACACCATTGCAAACATAGTTATGTATATTATATTGCATTTCTGTCAATAGATCCTCATAAATACTACACACTGCACCTTTAAGTAGCCTCAAAATGTCAACATGCAGGAACATTTTTTATTATGAAAACAAAAGTGGGCCAAACTGTTTAACTTTTAAAATAATTTATCTTTATATTGAAATTTAACGTTTGAAAATGTAGTAGCAAAAGTAGAACGTATGTATTTTTGTATAGTTGACCGTGTAAGCATTAGTTTACCCCAAAACTCATTATTTATTTACCCTCATCTCATTCAAAACAAATTACATTCTTTATTCCAACTACTGCCTTTAACATAACGCGTCCAGATCAACCCGATCTTCAGAGAAAACCTTACTGTTTGGCGAATTTGAATTCGTACAATTTGATTAGTTTGAAAATGTAAGAAAAAGTAAGCATGAAGGTTTACACCTAAACCTAACCCATATGAAAACATACAAATGAGGGTACGTTTACATGACAATGATGTACTTAAATCCTTTGTGTTTTTTGCGTACAGGCTAAAATGATCCCCGTTCACACAGATCCGTGAAAAAGACTAAAAACACTGTATTATTCATGCCAGGCCAGTAGGTGGCGATGTCACTTTGTAAAGAAACACTACGCGCCTATAGACTGAACACGTAATACATATGCGCATGACGTCACCGTTTCACAAATTCACGTTTTTGTAGTTTACTGGGAGACGGTAACACTATCGTTTTTAAAAACTTGCGCTTTGAAACCCGTTTTCAAAAGTTTTCAGACCCCCAAAACGGCGATGTCATGTAAATGAATGGCCAAACGCGTTTTTAGTTGAAAATGGTGTCGTGTATACGTCCCCTGAGATTGTACAAATTCACATGAATTCGCCACCAATTTGTCAAAACATAAAAAAGTTATGAATTGCCATGAGAGTGTGTGTCCTCTCTCAACTGCCATTGAGATGAATGGGAATGCTAACAAATAACTTCCAAATGCTACTGATTAAAAGGTCATTGTGTAAAAATTCTGTTTCTTTTTGCCACAGTTTGAGATGGTGCACACATAGAGATTCACTAGAAACAATAGAAAAACATCTATTTCTCTCTGGAAAAATAAAAGTAAGGACTGTTTTCATGGACTAAAGCTGTGGTACCCTTGAAGAACCACAATAATTACTTTGGCCAAAACAAAAGACGAGGACGTGAAGTTACTGAACTCAAATGAAAGTTCAGCGTGGCTGTAAACATCAACTGTTGTGCGTTTTCCTTTGCCTTTGTATTTGACTTCTTTTTTTCACCATAGGCAGTGAAACTCAATTAGCTCATTTTAACGAAAGATTAATTTTCATTGTTGTTGTTATTCATTATTATGTATAAGAATGGATAACATCTGTGTTCATAAATAAAAGTACACTTAGGCCATAAAAAACATTAAAGAACAATTTGATAACACTTTCTGTGAAGCTCTTATATTTGGATGTTTCTTTAACTATGGGCACATTTGGTCCTGTGGACTTTTAGAAAATAAACATACTTTCACACTCGCACTAGTTTAATTTGCTAATCTTGCTAATTTGTTTAATCTGCTAATAATGACATTTAGTTTTTTAACCATAAAATGTTGTTGTTGTTGTTTAAATTACAAAGAACATTTCCTAAAGGTTACTTTTTTAGAGGAACATTCTGAAGATCTATAAAGAACATTCTATTTCTGTTAAGAAAGCCACATCTCAAAATATGTATTTTGCTGTGGAAATGACATTTGAAATATTTTGGAATAAAATGGTTGACTATTTTGTATTGCTAGGCAAATGTCTATTTTATTTAATATCCATTATACACCGATCAGGCATAACATTGCCTGACAGGTGACGTGAATAACACTGATTATCTCTTCATCAAAGCACCTGTTAGTGGGTGGGATATATTAGGCAGCAAGTGAACATTTTGTCCTCAAAGTTGATGTGTTAGAAGCAGAAAAAATGGGCAAGCGTAAGGATTTGAGCGAGTTTGACAAGGG
This sequence comes from Coreius guichenoti, assembly GCA_039654105.1. Lineage (NCBI taxonomy): Eukaryota > Metazoa > Chordata > Actinopteri > Cypriniformes > Gobionidae > Coreius > Coreius guichenoti. The sequence goes on from CM077192.1 coordinate 24,570,684, forward strand.
CCAAATTGTGATGGCTAGACGACTGGGTCAGAGCATCTCCAAAACTGCAGCTCTTGTGAGGTGTTCCCGGTCTGCAGTGGTCAGTATCTATCAAAAGTGGTCCAAGGAAAGAACAGTGGTGAACCGGTGACAGGGTCATGGGAGGCCAAGGCTCATTGATGCACGTGGGGAGCGAAGGCTGGCCCGTGTGGTCCGATCAAACAGACGAGCTACTGTAGCTCAAATTGCTCAATAAGTTAATGCTGGTTCTGATAGAAAGGTGTCAGAATACATAGTGCATCGCAGTTTGTTGTGTATGGGGCTGCATAGCCGCAGACCAGTCAGGGTGCCCATGCTGACCCCTGTCCACCGCCAAAAGCACCAGCAGTGGGAACGTGAGCATCAGAACTGGACCACAGAGCAATGGAAGAAGGTGGCCTGGTCTGATGAATCACGCTTTCTTTTACATCACATGGATGGCAGGGTGCGTGGCTTACCTGGGGAACACATGGCACCAGGATGCACTATGGGAAGAAGACAAGCCGGTGGAGGCAGTGTGATGCTTTGGGCAATGTTCTGCTGGGAAACCTTGGGTCCTGCCATCCATGTGGATGTTACTTTGACATGTACCACCTACCTAAGCATTGTTGCAGACCATGTACACCCTTACATGGAAACGGTATTCCCTGGTGGCTGTGGCCTCTTTCAGCAGGATAATGCGCCCTGCCACAAAGCAAAAATGGTTCAGGAATGGTTTGAGGAGCACAACAACGAGTTTGAGGTGTTGACTTGGCCTCCAAATTCCCCAGATCTCAATCCAATCGAGCATTTTGGCAGCAAAAGGGGGACCAACACAATATTATTCTTAATGTTATACCTGATCGGTGTATTTCTTGAAGTTGTTACCATGAATATGTAAGTATTATGATATATTATGTGTGTGTGTGTGATTGATTGATTGATTGATTGATGAGCTTTATGTTTGAGCTAATGACTAATTAAACTCCAATTTTTCCATGTAATCTGTAACACTGAAGGCTCTATTGGACTGTCAAACACTGACCCCAGATCCTTCATAGATTTACTTTTAAGTCCTGTCCCTAACCTTCTGACATCTGACCTTTGACCACAAACACCAGTGCCATTAAACCACATGACACAGGGGTATCCACGGCAACCTCAAAATAGCTTTTGCCCACTTATTCACCAGCCAATTAAAGAGGTTTTTATGAGTAGCCACCAAGTAACCACAAAACGTTTTTTTTTATAACATTGCATTTTTGTTGCTGTTAGGTTATGCAGTGCATTTTAAAAACATTCCAGAAACCACACTTAAAATTGCCCCCAAAAAAAAGTTTAACCAAAGCATAATTTACATATTTGGACAACTGAAATGATTAATAACGAAATGCAATTTTGAGAAAATTCATATTTTAGTCACAAATATGGCTTAATTTTATGACCAAAAAAAAAAAATTTTGGAAGCTTTTGGAAAACATTTATGGAAGCTTGTTTCCACCTCGAAATAAAAAATAAATAAATAAAACAAAAAAGGTAATTACGACTTTTTATCTCACAATTTTGACTTTTTTCTCGTAATTATGAGATTATATCTCACAATTCTGACTTTATTGTCAGAATTATGAGTTTATATCTCACAATTTTACTTTATTCTCAGAATTATGAGTTTATATTTCACAATTCTGAATTTATTCTCATAATTACTAGTTTATATCTCACAATTTTGAGTTTTTTTCATGCGATTCTGACTATTTTCTTGAAATGACGAGTTTATATCTCACTATTCTGAATTTATTCTCATAATTACTAGTTTATATCTCACAATTTTGAGTTTTTTTCATGCGATTCTGACTATTTTCTTGTAATGACGAGTTTATATCTCACTATTCTGAGTTTATTCTCATAACTACAAGTTTATATCTCACAATTCTGAATTTATTGTCGTAATTACAAGTTTATATCTTACAATTCAGAGTTTTTTTTTCATGCAATTCTGACATTTTTTTGTAATTACGAGATTATATCTCACAATTTAGATTTTTTTCATGCAATTCTGACAATTTTCTCGCAATGACGAGTTTATATCTCACAATTCTGACTTTATTCTTGTAATTACGAGTTTATATCTCATAATTCTGAGTTTATTCTCATAATTACAAGTTTATATCTCACGATTCTGAGTTTTTTTCATGCAATTCTGACTTTATTAAAAAGATAAAAAGATAAATCGCAATTACGCAATTACAAATTTCCATAGAGATGTGAAAATAACACAGAAGTCACATGCACTTACTATAGTAATAACAGTAAATTATGCATAATTACAAGCAACTAACCTTAACCCTAATCTTAACCTATAGTAAGTACATATAGTTGATTAATATTACACTGTCTGTAACAACGTAATCTTAAAATACAGTGTAACCAAATTAAATACAAATGATTGATTTTTAGCTATGCTGAGACACCATCGAACTAGAAGTTTTACTTGAAATTAATCTGGCCTGAATGTGTTTGTGGTTCTCAGAAACAGATATGAACCGTTCACAGACAGCAAGGTTTCAGTTTACCTTTGTGTCTGCAGTGCAGTGCTAAAACTCAGAGAGTATCACTCTCACACACACACACACACTGTTACAAAATGTCAATACTCCAAGCCTCCAGGGAAGTGGAGTCACTTGGGTGAAGTTAGGCGTCCCTCTGGGAGAAGTGCCAGAGACAGTAGTTGAAACTAGTTCATAAAGAGTCCCTGACTGAAAGTCCTTCACTTTGTTTGGATCTAATGTTTGTGTGTTTCTTTATAAACTTCTGATTCCACTAGAGACTTGCACATTTGTTCAGCGAGTACAGGTCCAAATCATTACAGACTTAGATACGGATAGCTGAACCTGCATTACAGCGAAAATGCTTGAAATTGGACCAGTATGTGGTAGAACAGTTCATATGGCTGTTTCTGTATCACGGGAAAATGTTTCTGATAATAGACCGTGTTCGTAGATTACAGTTGATGTCTTGCTTCAGGCCTATTCATGTGGAGTGATTTGTTTTGCTCGTATTTTAGAAACTCTCTCTACTTTTTCAGCACTGTGGATGTTTTTTTATTTGAAGAAAGACAAAAATAAAGGCATAGTTCACCCAAAAATGAAAGGAATTCATTTATTTATATTTTTAATAAATAATTTACTCACCCTTCTGTCGCTTCAACGTCATATGACTTTTTTTGTTTCTGTGGAACACGAAAGAAGATGTTTAGCTGAATGTCCACGCTGCTCTTTTCTATACAGTGAAAGTGGATGGGGACTGGAGCTGTCAAGGTCCAAAATGGCCTTTTTTCCTCATTGATACCCCTTTTTCACTCAAAAATACATCACATTACACAAGTTTGAGTGATGCTTTGGGTTCATGTTTTTTTTAGTTGTTTAAAGGCATAGTTTTTTTCCCCGTAGAACAAAATAGAACATATTTACCAGAATTTTCATATTTCTCTTTTCCACACAGTTACAGTGGATGGTGACTGGAGCTGTCAAGCTCCAAAATGGCATTTTTTCACAATTGATATCTTTCTTTACTCAAAATGTAAAATTACAACATTTTCCCAATCATTTATATCCTTTTTCAACCAAATGTATCCCAAACCTAAAAGTTTATTTAATCCTTCAATAACCCACATGCCATTTCAATTTGTATTACTTTTTTTTTCCTCAGAACAAAATAGAAGATATTTAGCAGAATGTCCATGCGTCTCTTTTCCACACAGTTAAAGTGGATGGGGACTGGAGCTGTCAAGCTCCGAAATGGCATTTTTTTCATTACTAATATCTTTTTTTTCACTCAAAACGTCACTACAAAAGTAAAATTGTTATTATATATATATATGGGGACTGGAGCTGTCAACCTCCAAAATGACTTTTTTTCTCCTCATTGTTACCCCTTTTTTTCACTCAAAAATATATCACATTACACAAGTTTGACTGATGCTATGGGTTCTTGTTTTTTGAGTTGTTTAAAGGCATAGTTGTTTTCCCCCAAACATATTTACCAGAATATTCACGTTTCTCTTTTCAGTACAATTAAAGTGGATGGGGACTGGAGCTGTCAAGCTCCAAAATTTTCATCATTGATATCTGTTTTTCACTCAGCTAGAGGTACATTTCCCCCCTCATTAATATATTTTTCAACCAAATGTATCCCAAACCTAAAATGTATATCTTTTATTTAATCCTTCACTAACCCTCCTGTCATTTCAAATTGTATTACTTTTTTTCTCAGAAGAACAAAATAGAAGATATATAGCAGAATGTTCACGCTTCTCTTTTCCACACAATTAAAGTGGATGGGGACTGGACCATTTCATCTAAAAAAACAAAACAAGATTCAAAATTTCTATGTGAAAAAAATATTCACATATTTTCAGTTCTAACTGGAACCTATATATTTAAAACGACTCCATATTCAACATTTTGGCAGCGAAGTCTCATTAACTAAACATCTGTTATCATAAGCATTTGTCTGTTGACTTGGGATTTGTCCTCGACCTATCCATATCCCGCAAATCAATATCAATACAGTACTAAGTCAGAGATAAATAGGCGGGGATTTTCAGCTCGTGTTGTGAATGGTGTTTGTTTAGTATCTCTTTCCACAGGGCTTGAAAGCAGATAGCGCATCTAATGATCTGCAGCATTGCAGAGTCTCTCAAGCCTCCTGTGAACTGATCCTTCACACAGTCTCTCAAAGGTAGATGAATCCCACCCTTATCTCCCCTCCACACGGCCAGATACACGCTGATTGAGAAAGATCCCAGTTGTCTTGGCTGCTGTAGTATCTGCTGCTCCGTGGCTGCGGTGGGGGAAGGGCGGATGGCAAATGGGCCAAGAGAAGAGAGCCAACAGGTACTGCATCACACTGACACAACAAATTAGATTCAGCCACCAGTCGTCCGAAGAGCGAATTAAAACATGGGTTTACTGTAGATGGAGTCTGTGCTGTGATAAAGTCCTTACCAGATACGGATCTGGGAGACGACCTTCAATCCCAATCCAATCCCTTCACCCAATCCCATCATGCTTTGTGGCATGGGTCAAATAAGAGTGTCCAGGAAAAAATAAAAGGGAAAAATATATAAATAAGGTATTTGTTGACTGTTTTTGAATCAAATATATATATACGTATATATATATATATATATATATATACAGTGGGGAGAACAAGTATTTGATACACTGCTGATTTTGCAGGTTTGCCAACTTACAAAGCATGTAGAAGTCTGTATTTTTTATTGTAGGTACTCTTCAACTGTGAGAGACGGAATCTAAAACAAAAATCCAGAAAATCACATTGTATGATTTTTAAGTAATTAATTTGCATTTTATTGCATGACATAAGTATTTGATACATCAGAAAAGCAGAACTTATATTTAATATTTGGTACAGAAACCTTTGTTTGCAATTACAGAGATCATACGTTTACTGTGGTTCTTGACCAGGTTTGCACACACTGCAGCAGGGATTTTGGCCCACTCCTCCATACAGACCTTCTCCAGATCCTTCAGGTTTCGGGGCTGTCGCTGGGCAATACGGACTTTCAGCTCCCTCCAAAGATTTTCTATTGGGTTCAGGTCTGGAGACTGGCTAGGCCACTCCAGGACCTTGAGATGCTTCTTACGGAGCCACTCCTTAGTTGCCCTGGCTGTGTGTTTCGGGTCGTTGTCATGCTGGAAGACCCAGCCACGACCCATCTTCAATGCTCTTACTGAGGTAAGGAGGTTGTTGGCCAAGATCTCGCGATACATGGCCCCATCCATCCTCCCCTCAATACGGTGCAGTCGTCCTGTCCCCTTTGCAGAAAAACATCCCCAAAGAATGATGTTTCCACCTCCATGCTTCACGGCTGGGATGGTGTTCTTGGGGTTGTACTCATCCTTCTTCTTCCTCCAAACACGGTGAGTGGAGTTTAGACCAAAAAGCTCTATTTTTGTCTCATTAGACCACATGACCTTCTCCCATTCCTCCTCTGGATCATCCAGATGGTCATTGGCAAACTTCAGACGGGCCTGGACATGCGCTGGCTTGAGCAGGGGGACCTTGCATGCGCTGCAGGATTTTAATCCATGACGGCGTAGTGTGTTACTAATGGTTTTCTTTGAGACTGTGGTCCCAGCTCTCTTCAGGTCATTGACCAGGTCCTGCCGTGTAGTTCTGGGCTGATCCCTCACCTTCCTCATGATCATTGATGCCCCACGAGGTGAGATCTTGCATGGTGCCCCAGACCGAGGGAGATTGACCGTCATCTTGAACTTCTTCCATTTTCTAATAATTGCGCCAACAGTTGTTGCCTTCTCACCAAGCTGCTTGCCTATTGTCCTGTAGCCCATCCCAGCCCAGTGCAGGTCTACAATTTTATCCCTGATGTCTTTACACATTCTCATTACATTTTACTTTTGATTTTTATTTAAATGTTCTTATTTTTGTAATTCTCACTGTTTTATCTATCTATCTATCTATCTATCTATCTATCTATCTATCTATCTATCTATCTATCTATCTAAATAAGGTATTTGTTGGCTGTTTTTGAAACCAATAGTTTATTTATTATATAATGCAATAAAACAAATCTCAATCTCTCAGATCTCTCTATCTAACAAATAGATAGATAGATAGATAGATAGATAGATAGATAGATAGATAGATAGATAGATAGATAGATAGATAGATAGATAGATAGATAGATAGATAGATAGATAGAATGAGAGAATGAGACAATGATAGATAGATAGATAGATAGATAGATAGATAGATAGATAGATAGATAGATAGATAGATAGATAGATAGATAGATAGATAGAATGAGGCAACGATAGATAGATAGAATGAGAGAACGATAGATAGATAGATAGATAGATAGATAGATAGATAGATAGATAGATAGATAGATAGATAGATAGATAGATAGATAGATAGATAGATAGATAGAAAAATAGATAGAGAGATAGATAGATAGAATGATAGAACAATAGAATGATAGAATGATTGATAGATTTATAGATAGATAGATAGATAGAGCGATATAATGATTGATAGATAGAACGATATATGATAGATAGAATGCTAGAACGATAGAAAGATAGATAGATAGATAGATAGATAGATAGATAGATAGATAGATAGATAGAGCGATATAATGATTGATAGATATAACGATAGATAAATAGAATGATAGATAGAATGATAGAATGATAGAACGATAGAGCGATAGAATGATTGATAGAACGATAGATGATAGATAGAATGCTAGAACGATAAAATGATAGATAGATAGATAGATAGATAGATAGATAGATAGATAGATAGATAGATAGATAGTATTTTTGCAGAAGTCATGGTTACTGGTGTATTTTTGTAAGGAAAGAAACCTACTAAATGAACACAAGCACTTTCCTTTATTGACAGCAGATCAATTTTCTTTTATTTTATGCTATTTTACTACTTTTATTGAGCCGCTGTTATTTCTACAGGAACAGGCCATTTGTAAGTCCAGTCTCTTGCTGTTTCTCGGAGCAGTTCATTCTGATCAGAAAGTCTTCAGAGAAATTGCTTTTGAGTTCAAGCTTTGTACGTTTCATTATTGCTCCGTGCTGACATGTACAGTTCCAAACGGAATGACCTTTGGAAGCTGCATCCACCCAGGAACAAAACATGCAGAATTATTTTCCTCCGTCACATGACCGCGTTCAATCATTCAGCTCCAGACAGATATCGCAGGGCTTATGGAATTGCTTATGCAATAACGCAGCTCTCAATATGAGTGCATAATTAGTCTAATTCTTATCATTACAGGCCAAATTGGCAGGCCGTGAGACCCGAATAGTGGCTCTTCGATATTTTAGATGTTATTTCAAATCTATTCGGTCACAATTAGTCTGACTGAGCCTTTGGTGTCAGTTCTGGTTGAGAGATATAATGGTAAATGACTGGATCGATGCCTCCCTTCATGTGAGGTTGATATCCGTCACAGCAGATGGATTTTGACGTGTCTCTGCATACGGTCCTGGCACAGACTGCAGAATAAGTAGCTTCATAACAGACATTTACTCGGAATCCCTGCGGAGAAATGCTGGTGTGCTCATGCGTTCGCTTTTTACGTCAAGAGCATTTTTTTAGCCATTAGGGAGCGGTGGATGCTCTACTTCACGTACACACAGGCTCTATTAAACTCAGATCCGTGATGGAAACCATGAAACCATGAAAACCATCACACACCTGTAGTGTATGTCCAAACATATTCAGTTATCTACATCTAGATAAGCTTTAGGACATTATTTAATTGCAAAAACATACTGTGAGACATAGTGATTATATTTTGAACTGATATTATTATTATTACTGTTCTTATTTTAAAATGTCACATAAATATAAGGATGCCTATTTTTATAACCATTAAGACTGTGTGCAATTTGACTTTATTCTCATTACATTTTACTTTTGATTTTTATTTAAATGTTCTTATTTTTGTAATTCTCACTGTTTTATCTATCTATCTATCTAAATAAGGTATTTGTTGGCTGTTTTTGAAACCAATAGTTTATTTATTATATAATGCAATAAAACAAATCTCAATCTCTCAGATCTCTCTATCTAACAAATAGATAGATAGATAGATAGATAGAATGAGACAATGATAGATAGATAGATAGATAGATAGATAGAATGAGGGAACGATAGATAGATAGAATGAGAGAACGATAGATAGATAGATAGAAAAATAGATAGAGAGATAGATAGATAGAATGAGAGAACAATAGATAAATAGATAGACAGAACGATAGAGCGACAGAATGATAGATAGAACATCAGAACGATAGATTCTATTGTTTTTGAAGCGTTGATCATTGTAGCCAATCACAGACATATATGTTGAGCGTGTGAACACAACGGCCAATCAGAGGTGTTTAAGAATCTGCTCAACAGCGCTCAAAATGCTAGAGGGAAATGCTGGTATCGTCACATTTTTAAAATGTTTTAAATACTTGGTACCAAAGTCTGTACTTTTGTCTGCGGTTACACCCACTGAGTGGTAAAAAGACTGAGAGGCAGCATTGGTTTACAGTGTGAATGCAGAAAAACACACATCTAAAACGGGAAAGAGCTCTGAGATTGACTGTACACATAGATTTGACATGAAATCTGAGGTATATTTTTACAGACTGCCGAAAGCTACAGAAAAGAGAAGCAAATGGATCACTGCAATTGACTTGGGTTTTTTATTAATATGGAATATTAATTTTTGTTTAATTAAATGACCCTGATATACTCTAAATAAGAAACTAAACTGCCAGTAGGTGGCGGTAAATGTCTAAAAGTCATCGGGCCCTATCATACACAAGACGCAAGTGTTTTTTGCTAGTTTCAGCCCAACGCAGTTATCATTTTCACGTCCAGCGCCACATTGTTTAAATAGCAAATGCACTCACGCACATCTGTTCGCCCATAGGCGTGCGGGTCTGAAAATGAGGTGTGTTCAGGCGCATTGTTGGCGTGTTGCTATTTTGAGGAACTGAAAACGACTGTGCCATTGACCAACAAAAACCTGGTCTAAAGTCAATAGTGCAGTATTTTTTGTGTTATTTAAAGAGCATGTTAGTAATATACGCCTTTAGGCAGGTGCACAACGCACGTACACTCTGCTTATTACGCACACAGGGATGCGCAGAAGCACACAAACATTTTTAAATATTAAAAATAAAAGGATTCCTCTCTGGAGAAGCGTTCAGTCTTTCCGCTCGCAAATTCCGCCATGTAAATATCAAATCCGCCATGGTGCGAGCGCAACTGGCTTTTAAAGGGAAAGGGAGATGAGACTCTGATTGGTTTATTGCACGTTACGCCCAAAACACACCCAAGACTCCTTAAGAGACTAGGGACAACCCTTTTGGACCATGCGCCTGGCGCGCTGACCGTTTTTTCCGTCGTTAAACTAGCAAAAGTGGATTCGGACACGCCCTAAGTGCACCTGCGCCATGAGTTTCAGACCATGCGCTCAGATTGTTAAAATAGGGCCCATTGAATCATTCATTCATTCGATTTGTTCAAACGGCTGATTCATTGAAGAATGAAGTAAATGGCTCTCTTTATGAATGGACCATTGAATCCCTGGTTCACCTGATTCGTTCAAAATGCGAATTCATTTAGAAACACAGCTGCGTTTGTCAGAGGCGCACAATCATTCTTTATATGTAATATTTTCGTTGACAAAAACAGACAATGTTGTGTCTAAAATATTAACTTTGTTTTAGTGAGATTAATCCTTAAGGATCGGTCCACCAAGCTCCTGCTTTGACTACTATGAATATCTTAAAATGATTCTGCAGCATTCCTCACAGCAGCTTGTGATTTTACATACTATTGGTTTTTATTGTAAGCTCATTGCAGATGTACCGCTGAAGTTTCATCAGAAAGGAAAGAACCAAAGCCTGCCATTGATTTAAACATGGTTCATATAGCCTAATCTCTCAACGTTACTGATGCACAACTTTCTCTTTTGTTATTGAGCATTCTGGATCAGCATCTGGAGCCCCATAGACTCATAAATCCCCTCTGGCTTTGTGTATGAGTGAAGACTAAGGACTGTGCTAATGAGCATCTGCATAAGTAGAGGCAGTTTGTCTCAACCCAGTGGGAGTCTCCCATTCAAATGCACTAAAACAAAGACACCGCAATGGCTTCAAAAGAAACTCAGGAAGAAGAAAGTGGAATCCATGCCGGCTGGCTCAAATAACTCCAAATGCAAATGGATTTGTTTAGGATTAGACATGTGAATCCTTTAGAAAGAGAAAAAGAGGACTTTCCTCCTCCAATCTTGGATTTTCAGATTAATGTAGCACTGGTGAGCGACAATTCCCAGCATCAGTCCAGGAAGGTCAGCGAGCAGCTGTGAGAATGTGGGAAATTAAGGATTTTGGAACATTTGTTTCCATGTCCTGTTGTAATCAAATTAGCCAAAAGAATCAGCCGAAACAAAGACAGTGGGGGATTTGAGGCTAGTAAAGCCAGTGTAACACTCTTTGGAAGAAGTTTTATGATATTGAGGCCAAATAACACTTAAAACAGTTCAAATGATATCCATATGTAAGCCTGCAACATATTGTACATTTTCATGAGTTTTGATTAAATGAGCCTTGCAAACCTTGGCAGGTTTAGTTTGTAAACATTTGTATATTTTGAAGATGGGTTTGAAATGGGTGATCTATCCATTTAACATTGTTTCTGTCTGGGTCAGTATGTTGATATTGTACATTTTAGCACTTATCCAGCGTACCAAATTTACTAATGAACACCTAAGCTACAATAGAATGAGTATTTGCATTATACTACGCTGATTTTCCATTGTGTTTCTTTGGTAGTCGGACTTGTCTCTCATATGTAGCTTTGGAAAGTCCAAATTATTCTAGTGAGTTTGTTCCAGAGATGGGCACTCGAGTTAGTGACTTGGACTCGAGTCGCACTCGAGTCGGATTTTATGAGACTTCAGACTTGACTCGGACTCGACCTGAAATGACTTCAGACTTGACTCGACAAAAAAGACTTGTGAATATTTTAAAAACAACTCAAGTCTTTAATCCTTAACTATCGTAAATTAAAAAAATGTTGCTTTATTTGAATGTTATAATATCTGCTTCACATGTACGTGACGTGGTAGATCGGACCCTTGTCATAGAATTTGATTACGGATGTCCGTGTAATGCGCATAAACTCCGAAATGTCATAAGAGTCCCATGAAACATGACAGGATCCATCGTGCCATGTTCTCACATTTGGATTTATTACCATGTCAGATCGGCTAGATGCAAAGAATGTGTGGAAAACAATTAAAGACACCGGAACGACATTTTATTAGACATCGCATCCACAAAGGTTAGTCACATTAACTTACACATCTAGCTGTTTTACTGTGGTGTAGCTGGGTGGCTCTTTTGGATTGCCAGCCTGTTAAAACATGAATGAAATCTAACCTTTAAACCTAGCACTACGTTTTACTTTTATCAATCTTTTCGTAGTATATGCAGCTTTTCTCTCTGTTAATGTGTGTCTACGAGAGAGAGAGAGAGAGAGCGAGAGAAATATGTTAATCCATTTATTACTTAAAGCGCATATTTTAACGTATCGCAATCAGCATGCGTACAGTTTTCTATTGACTTGAAACAACTGGAAACATTCCGAGGTTTGATATTTTCTGATAATGTCTGTCGTCAATAACAACGCTGTATAACAAACGTGACTGGCGCCATCTTGTGTCCACTCAGCGACTGTATTGAAAATGACTACTCGTCTTGTTGCCAGGACAATTGTTTTGTATTTTACATTATAATGGATTATAACGTAACAGGCTGGATGTATCCCTTACATCTTAGGACCTTTATTACAAACAAAACAGATGATAGAAAGGTCATATATTTTGTATAATTTCTAAAAAAAAAAAAAAAAAATGGATTTTTGAATATGACATCTTTTTTGTAAGACATGAAATGACTTGAGACTCGACTCGGACTCGTGACAAAAGACTTAAGACATGACTCGGACTCCAGCTTAAAGACTTCAGACTTGACGTGGACTCCATCTTAAAGACTTCAGACTTGACTCGGACTCCAGATGAAAGACTTGTGAACATCTCTGGTTTGTTCCTTCTAAATTGTCCTCTCTCTCATAAGCTGTGTCCAAAATTGCATATTGTCTGAGTAGGTACTACATTTGAATTTGAATTTACTTCACGAACATTTAAAAAGTATATAGTATCAACCCAGACAGCAACATAGTGTCCGGCCCACATCTGGTATGCATGGAACCTACATGTACCAGATGTGGCCCGGATCTGGGCCAACACTATGTTGCTGTCTGGGTAATATGGGTAGTATGAATGAAATTCGGACGTACAACATCCGCCATGTTGTTACTGCCATGTGACCTACCAGCGTCAGTTGCGTCGCTTTACTTCCATTCATAAATCCTCTCCCGTGGCCTCATGGGATTGTAAAGTGTCCATCAAATGCACTGTTCAGAATACTGTTTCTATAATAATGTTTCTATATAATCGCCTACTGTTTTTCGAATATATCTATCCAGATCAGATGGTGGACCTGCACCTAGACACGACCACAATGCATCCCTAAAATGTCAGCAGAGACCGTGTCAACTAGACTCTCCCCTGTGAAGGCCTCCTTCACTTCACTTTCCCTCTGTACAGATGAAAACAAAATTATCGGAAACTACTAAAAACGCTGTATTATGCAGACAAGTAATTTGTATGCAGACAGTCATTTTGTAAAGAAAAACTACGCGCCTGCACACATACATATTCAGACGTGCTTGCCTATAGACTAAACACGTAATGCTTATGTGCATGCCGTCACCGTTCTCACATATTCACGTTTTTTTTAAGTTTACACGACGATGATAACTGTATCGTTTCAAAACCTGTTTCGGGGTTTGCTTTCTCTAGCCACCGGGTGCTGTTGCCATGCGGATAAGCGGCCGGAACGCGATGAGAGTTTTCTATTTTGGTTGAAAATGGTGTCTTGTAAGTAGCCCCAAAGTAAATAACTAATGATTATTTACAATGGAAATGAATCAATCAAAAACTTACTTTAGCTGGACAATAACTTTTCGTAGAGCCAAAACAATCTCTCTTCCATTAATTTTCTATTATCACTGTAAAGCTGCTTTGAAACAATCTATATTGTGAAAAGTGAAGGTGACTTGACTTGACTATATAGTAGGGAAGTTTTCGATTTCAGATGCAGCGATAGTTTTAGAGCATCTGATTCACTCCACTGAATCGCTTCATTCAGATGGTTCTTAAACAGATGAAATGAACAGATTACAAAAAGATTCACTAATTCGGTTCCCTATAGTCTTCCAAATCTTTTTTGTAGCGGACTGTTTAGTTAATCGGTATGTCTAGTTATATAAATTACGCTGTAGTTCTAGATTTTAGTTATATTTAGTGTAAATGTATCTTTGTCCCAGAAAACTGTCTCTGATTAAATTATAAATTACATCATTCAATAATTACATATATAAAAGACATTGCCCTTAAAGGAATAAATCACCCAAAATTTTATATTCTGTCATCATTTACTCTCCCTCATGTTGTTCCAAACCTGAAGGATTTTTCATCTGCTGAACACAAAAGGTGATATTTTGAAGAATGTCGGTAACCAAACAGTTGATGGTCCCCATTGACTTCCATGGTATTTTTTTTTCTGTTTTATCAACACAAAAAAAGCAACATTTTGAGCAAAAAGCTGAGAAAATCACATTTTTGTCAAAGACAAAGACATCCAGATCTGATTCAGAACGATGATCAAACACAGATGGAGAAGATCGAGTCCATCAACACCCCCAAAGCTTCACAGTCCTATAGTTCGTCCTGGGTCGACATTTCATTCAGTAACATTAGGCAGTTTTGATTTATAAGCTGTTAAATGTTGATGATCACATTATTTTACAAATGCGTATGATTACATATGAGATCGCTTGTTTCTGCGTCTTCACCTGTGTTTTGATCAGGAGATTCAGTGCTCTTTCAGAAGATGTGTCATAGCGCCCCCTACCGTATAACAGTGAAAACATGGAAAATGCCGTGTTTGGAGGGGAAAGAGTTAATAGTTGTCTGGTCTTTAATAATGTTCTCAAAACTTGGAAGGTTTCATGGAACGACAACGTTTTCAAAATGTTCCAGTTCACATGGCTCTACGAAAACGACTAAAAACGCTGTATTATTCATGCCAGGCCAGTAGTTGGCGATGTCAAATTTACACTTTGAAACTCGTTTTCAAAAGTTTGTGTTTCCAGGTCCCCAAAATGCCACTGTCTTGTAAATGAATGGCCAAAATGTCAAGTCAAGTCAAGTCACCTTTATTTATATAGCGCTTTTTACAATGCCGATTGTTTCAAAGCAGCTTCACAGTATTAACAGGAAAATAATGCAACAGAATTTGATTTGGCTGTACAGCCGCTCAGGAGAAAACGGTGATGTCATCCAGCTCATTTCAATTATCATATAGTGTCAATGCGGGCAGGTCAGTAATATAGTTGAATATTTAGTGTAAAAATCATATAAAAAGTTTTCCATTTTTAGTTGAAAACGGTGTCGTGTAAACGGCCCCTTAATTGGACGTTTATCCAACATTTTCAAAAGTAACGTTCCCATAATGTTTGCAAAATTATAAAATAGAATGTTCCCTTAAAGGCACAATATGTAATTTTCGCCGCTAGAGGTTGCTTATTCAAAACAAAGGCATAGCTTGATGACGCCTTGATTTCGCTGAGCTTTTATTATGCCGCAGACGACCGCTTCCGCTTCTTCCGTTCATGCGTATGTGGGGTAACGCAGCTGTTTTATCATATTAGATACATTTG
This sequence comes from Coreius guichenoti, assembly GCA_039654105.1. NCBI lineage: Eukaryota > Metazoa > Chordata > Actinopteri > Cypriniformes > Gobionidae > Coreius > Coreius guichenoti. The sequence continues at coordinate 24,586,098 of CM077192.1, forward strand.
AGTGTGTTGAAAGTTATGTTATAATGCTACTATGTGTGTTCGCTCTGCGGCTACTATGAGACACTTGTTCACACTGCAGTGAGCTAGATCGATATTAGGCATGGTAAAACATGGTATTCGCAGTAAATCAAGAAAACAACAAGATTTAAACAATAAGACTAACTGTGTTGAGCTGTATAACAATCATTAGTTTTCTGTCCATTAATGTATCCAAACAGTTGCTCACCTGTTTAATAAAACACATAATATATTAAAGCGTCTTTGGTGTTTCCATGGTTTCTGCAAAATAAAATCGAGGGTAACACGGGTATGATGTCATTGATAGGCGACGCATTGATACGGTCCATGTCCTGGTTAAAATTGCTTATTTCTCTGGATTTAAACATTCTTGGAAACATTTGGGATAATGTAAGTACACAAGTCAAAAAAATATATAACATTGTTCTAGTGGTTTTTGGATATTTTAATCCCTTACATATTGTGCCATTAACATTTGTTTAACAAAAACAAACTTAACAGTGTATTTTAGTGTACCTAATTTTAGTGTAACTAAATACTTTTTCAAGATATTAGCTTGACTGTTTATCTACTTTAACATGAGTAGCTGGTAGCTTTACAAGTTACAGTTTGAAAGTAGCTTTGAAAGGAAACAAGAAGTAGATGTCCGCCCACTTGCACAACTTCACCCTTAATCGTGCACCAGAACTGTTTTTAGATCTATTCAATTTCTCCAGAAACCTATTACGATTGTGTAATTGTCGCTGCCTGCGAAGGTGATACTTCCAATCGCGTAATTGTACATCGGCAAGATTCTCCGTGAGAGGCCATGAATGTCGAATTACCAAAATTATCTAAATCATAACACATCACTGGCCCACTCTCTTGTATGCTAATGTAATTAAACACTTAGCGGAGGACTGGAACGAGTGATGAGTTGAATGCGAGCCCCCTCCGTTTCCCTCGCAGGTGGGGGGGAGTGGCAGAGATAGAGATGAGGAAATGAAATTGAAGAAAAACAGCAAGGACAAGATTCCATTATCTCATGATCAATACGGCTATTTGTCCCAATCCGTTCAGTTCAGACTCTCTTTTCTGTGAGAGAATGGCATAGAAATACTGAGCCAGTTACACTGTGGGTCGACTGTCTTGAGATTGTTTCCTAATGCGGGCCCTTATGGGATTTACTTAGTTGTATAAAGAACGTAATGACAGGAGGTGGGTTCACTTATGTTTTGATGGTCCTCTACGATGAGTGGAGTGGCTAATACGCTAGCGAATAAGCACTAGAGATTTCAGTCATCCATTTCACCCATCCCATAAATGGGGAAAATACCCTTTGAGGGGGGAAAAGAAGGTTATTTCTGAAGAATTTCTCTGAAATTGGAGATGACAGAGGTTGTTAGCGGGTAAAATACCACCCTGCCGTCGGATTCAGATCATAATTCCAGGCTGAACGTTCGTATTGTGGCGTCAAAATGTAAAATGCACAAACGCTTCCCATTTTGAGAGGAAACCTCAGGTGTCAAATTACACAGCCAGATTAATCCGAAAATGTGTTATTTCTATTGTTAAAAGTAGATGACACAGAAATTGCTTTAATATCCTACATCATATCAATTTAATGCACCGATGTTCCAGCAAGGCATTGAAAATGTCGACAATTTACAGTGAATAACTTAATTAAGAGACCTAACTTGCGAGATCAAATGAGATTTGTGTGATTGAGATGGCTCATATGCTGCTAATTGGTCCTTTCATGCAAAATCTTGTACCCTGGAGTTCTTTTTCCTTCAAAGAGCAATTGAATTGAAGTCTATGCAAGATTTTCATAATGCATTGGATCCATGAGGAAGATCAGTTGGACTATCAATCGAGGGAAAAAAATTATTAAATTAACATGATGTGCGCATTAATTAATCAAAATAATCAGATTTATTATGTGGAAAGAAGAGAAAACAGGTTAGTTTCCATTTGACAGGTTTTATACCCCCACCTCATTCGTCAGTGTTTTCTGCATTCATTCTCGAGCGGATGTTTTTCTAACCTTATTTGTCATATACAGTGGGCTATAAATAGCAGCTTCCTGTCCTCTTCTGCCACAGTCACAGTGATGACTTGGTTTGCAGGGTCTCCCTCAGCATCCTTGTGCAGCAGATGGTAAAATGATTTGAACTGTTTGTGAGCTTTATTTCAACGTGAATCGTATGTTTAGTTCTGTGGTTTATACAGAGGTCCCATAGTCATGGCAAACTTGGAAATATCACACTGCATAACATGATCTTCATGAACCGTGAACTAAATAAGTGATACTTATGCTTCAACCTCAAAACTGCAAAAATAAACTTAATTTAAGATATTGTGTAATGGAAGTTTTTCTTATATTATATTATTTCTTATATACACCTATCAGGCATAACATTATGACCACTGACAGGTGAAGTGAATAACACTGATTATCTCTTCATCACGGCACTTGTTAGTGGGTGGGCTATATTAGGCAGCAAGTGAACATTTTGTCCTCAAAGTTGATGTGTTAGAAGCAGGAAAAATGGGCAAGCGTAAGGATTTGAGCGAGTTTGACAAGGGCCAAATTGTGATCTCCAAAACTGCAGCTCTTGTGAGGTGTTCCCGGTCTGCAGTGGTCAGTATCTATCAAAAGTGGTCCAAGGAAGGAACAGTGGTGAACCGGTGACAGGGTCACGTGGGGAGCGAAGGCTGGCCCGTGTGGTCTGATCAAACAGACGAGCTACTGTAGCTCAAATTGCTCAAGAAGTTAATGCTGGTTCTGTTAGAAAGGTGTCAGAATACACAGTGCATCGCAGTTTGTTGCGTATTGGGCTGCATAGCCGCAGACCAGTCAGGGTGCCCATGCTGACCCCTGTCCACCGCCGAAAGCGCCAACAGTGGACACGTGAGCATCAGCGTGGATGGCCGGGTGCGTGTGCGTCGCTTACCTGGGGAACACATGGCACCAGGATGCACTATGGGAAGAAGGCAAGCTGGCGGAGGCAGTGTGATGCTTTGGGCAATGTTCTGCTGGGAAAACTTGGGTCCTGCCATCCATGTGGAAGTTACTTTGACACGTACCACCTACCTAAGCATTGTTGCAGACCATGTACACCCTTTCTTGGAAGCGGTATTCCCTGGTGGCTGTGGCCTCTTTCAGCAGGATAATGAGCCCTGCCACAAAGCAGGAATGGTTTGAGGAGCACAACAATGGTTTGAGGTGTTGACTTGGCCTCCAAATTCCCCAGATCTCAGTCCAATCGAGCATCTGTGGGATGTGCTGAACAAACAAGTCCGATCCATGGAGGCCCCACCTCGCAACTTACAGGACTTAAAGGATCTGCTGCTAATATCTTGTTGCCAGATACCACAGCACACCTTCAGGGGTCTAGTGGAGTCCATGCCTCGACGGGTCAGGGCTGTTTGGCAGCAAAAGGGGGACCAACACAATATTAGGACAATAATGTTATGTGGTCATAATGTTATGCCTGATCAGTGTATATACAATGCATTAAGGGGTGAAAACTGTTTGAATTTGAAGATCAAGGTAAATTGTACTTAATTTGTCTTCCGGGAAACACGTAAATATCTTCTGTTGCTTCCAAAGGGCAGTACTAAATGAAGGGGAAAAAAAGGATATTTAAACAAAATAAGAAAAATTTGGACATCTTCATCCTGTCCTGGTTTTCACCTGGACCTGGAGGATTTTCTGAGGAACGTTGGGCAGTTTAACTGCTCAGGACAAACAAGAGACTCAAGAACAACCATCACAAGACAAAAAAACAGCCGCGGATCATCCAGGGAACGACACACAGTATTAAGAATCAAGGGTTCATAAACTTTTGAACGGCGTCATTTTTATAAATTCAGCTATTTTTTTTGTCTTGTGGACTATATGTAAACATCTTTTAAGTAAAATATCTTTTTCAGGACAGAACTAAATAAAAAAATAACATGCATTTTGTATGATCCTTCTAATTTTGTTAAAATTATTTAAATTTTCACAGATTCTGTAAGGGGTTCACAAACTTTCAAGCAGCACTATAGTGGTGTACGGTGGTGTTTTAAAATGAGGAGCAAAGTTACACTTTCCTGGTTAAATAAACATTACATAAAAAGCCAAATATAATTTTATTTAGTATTTTTACACTATATGTTCTATTTGTTAAAACCAAGTATACATTTCATCAAGTGTTTTTACGCATTTTTACGTTTATTCCAAAATAATAACTGAAGGCAGTTTTTTTGTGCTTTTCAACTTATTTTCAGCAGTCATCGCTTGTAAACACTGGTCACAGACACGAAAATGTACCTTTAATTTCACCAAGCTGATTGCTCACTAAAAAAAACCCCCAGAGTCATCATGTTTTCAGCCCATTTCAAGTTTGATTTTGATGTGGCATAAAGCGGTGATATCTAAGAGGGTGAGTTGTTTACTTTTTAATTAGTCTTCCCATTAACACCATCATTTTCTTCATTCAGGCCGATTTAAAAACGCGCACAAAAGCAAGAAGCAGGATTTATCGCATGAAATGATCATATCCAATCATAACAATCATAACTAATCATTTCCATTGTCTCCTCTCACGTAACTTTCCCCCATTCATTCTCAATTACCCCCCATCAATCCAACCGCACGCTTTGGGGGGTCTGTTGAAACTCAGTGGGCTCAGGGGAGGCATATACACTGTGTTCTAAATTATTATGCAAGTGACATATCAGTAGGATTTTAGTACAATAAACATTCAGATTTTAGTTTTGCAAAGAAGGTGTTTGTTTTATTTGTCCATTTCTTTTAGATAACTTTATCAATCTCAGACAGGTTTGTTAAATAGTTTGCCAGGTCTACTTAGGTAAATGGAAACCCTACTTAAAGGGATAGTTCACCCAAAAATGAAAATTACCCCATGATTTACTCACCCTCAAGCCATCCTAGGTGTATATGACATTCTTCTTTCAGACGAATATAATCGGAGTTATATTAAAAAATGTCCTGGCTCTTCCAAGCTTTATAATGGCAGTGAATGGGAGCCCAAAATTTAAAGCCCAAAAAAGTGCATCCATCCATTTATAAAAGTGCATCCACATGGCTCCGGGGGTTAATAAAGGCCTTCTGAAGACAAATATCCATATTTAAAACTTTATAAAGTAAAATATCTAGCTTCCGTCAGACTGCCTTCTGTAAAGAAGTTACAAAGAAAGTGTAGCGCTTCTCGCAGTTCAAAACGCTTACGTCATACGTTTCGGCAGTTGCGCTTTTTTTGTAAGTTGAATACAGAAGGCGGTCCGCCGGAAGCTAGATATTTTACTTTATAATGTGTGAAATATGGATATTTTTCTTACACAAGCCCATCGATTCACTTCAGAAGGCCTTTATTAACCCCCCGGAGCTGTGTGGAGTACGTTTATGATGGATGGATGCACTTTTTGTTTTGGGCTTCAAATTTTGGGCTGCCATTCACTGCCATTATAATACTTGGATTAGCCAGGACATTTTTAAATATAACTCTGATTGTATTCATCTGAAAGAAGAATGTCATATACACCTAGGATGGCTTCAGGGTGAGTAAATCATGGGGTAATTTTCATTTTTGGGTGAACTATCCCTTTAAGAGGTTGTTCCACATTATTAAGCAAGTCACAGTTCTCATGCAATATGGGGAGGAAGAAAGATCTTTCTGAAGATGAAAAGCATGAAATGGTGCAAACAACTAACTAATATTGTGTGAAAACTGAATGGAGATTATTGAACTATAATAATATTTGTGAGTAATTTACAGCACAAGGGAACTTGATCAGATAAAGGCTTAGGCTATTAAGAAAAGTTTCTATAAAAAAATAAAAAAAAAAGGCTGACAGTTGCGTAAAGTTGCATTGCTCTAACCAAACCAAAGTCAGCCGGCTGTTTATTATCATGTTTATTATTGTGCCTTTCGCTCCAATAGCAGGGGCGCCTTTTACATCAAATACCATACTTTTATTCTTACGTTGTTAAAAAACTTTTGCTTTAATAGCTTGAACAAAATTTTAAATCATTAACAAGACCTTTGATCATGCGAACATTAACGATACATTCCATTTTATAATTTTAAAGTGGTCATGAATTGAGAAATCAACTTTTCATTCAGCCTTTGATATATAAAAGTTCATCGTGATATAAGAATATTCTGTAAGTTTCGGAGCTGAAAACTTCCTTGTTAGTCAAAGCTTTTATTGACAGCTGGCCCAGCAAACGCTCGATCTCAGAATGTGCATCCCTGTGACGCCAGAGTGTGGTTAAAAAAACACCGTCTTAACCGAAGAAGACGAACGCCTGATTCTGTAGCCCCGCCCATCGATTTGTGCATGGCATGTTAGATAAATAACATAGGCCTACGTGGAGCTAAACCGGATCGAACTTACAAGCAATAAACATGCTGCATAAGCTTCATTCGGATTCCAATATTATGAATGCATGGATGAATTTTATTTTTTAATGAATATCCAGCTCACATGGGTAAGACATTGCGTGTTTGTTCCTTCATTTCACCACAGATTCGTTTGTAAACAAGAGACTGGATTTGCAGACAGGATGAGATTACATGAATGAATGAAGCAACACACTTATGTGAGTAAATTTTTTTTTTTATATGTGATAGTATTGCATTGTTACAGATCGTTTGATATCTATTGATTATGTGTCTAACTGAACATAACTTAGCACGCTGTCACAGGCTGGAGAATCCTTTATTTGAGGTGTTGTTGGTTCATTGTGCTGCGATTCGTGATCAGACTCGGACATGTATGGGCCAGGGCTCGCAAAGTCCAACGTCCCAGGGCTATGTGTTTTCCAGACGGGCTACCAAAACGTATCACCGGCCTGCCCGACGGGCTATCTTAAATAGTGAAATAACATTCCTTTCTTGATGTGCGTTGTTCACTCTCTTGACTTGATATTTGAAGGGAAAATACAATCGCAGAAGTTTTGATCATGCTGATTTGTCTGACTCTGCAGTGAGGCTTGTGCGTGCGTGTGTGTGTGCGCGTGTGTGTGTGTGCGTGCGTGTGTGTGTGTGTGTGTTAGTGATGCACGGTTCGCGGTTATATCCACCGATTGGGCGCGCCAAGTAATAAAAAACAACATTCCAATTAATTGCGGGATTAAATGAGAGATAAATCATTGTGTTTGTTTGATAAAGACATTTTGCGAGCTCTGTGGGCGAATCATTCCGGTTGCCGTTTTCTCACACGCTTTCAAAACAATTCCTCACGTGTACTCACGAGGGAGCTGAAGCGCATTGTAATATGCAAAGCTTATCCAATCATAGCAGTGGCCGTTTACTTCCAAGTCTTCAGTGCGGCACACCCATAAAAACCAAGCGTTCCATGAGAGAGGCTCAAAACCAGGGTAGAAAATAGCCTATTAATTATTCATTATGATGTTTTTGAATGTAAAAACCACGCGGACGTCATACGTTGACCTCAGAGAACCAGTAAAAAAAGCCAGTTCATGACCCCTTTAACACTATGGGAACATTACTTTTGAATGAAAACATGTCCGAAACAAGTAGTAACATTTAAAAGTGTTAGACGAACGTGCAACTAAAATGTTTTTAAATCTCAATTTCGAACTTTGCTCACTTTATTTTCTGTTGCATCCCCTTTTTATATATGGTAAAAGCCACTAAAACTAATTATATGTCTAAAATAAAACCTTGACACCATAAACCCTAATGCTTCTTGCTTCTATATTTGTTTCTGCGTTTTGGTGTCTTTTCCTGCGGGAAAATATGAAGCGAAGAGGAAGATCACAGAGGGCATTAGTTACGATTAGGTGTTCGGGTGGGTGGGTCTCGCCGATATCCCAGCAGCCATCATTAGCTCATCACACAGTCTCCAGGGGGTGGGCGCCATCAATCTACCCGACAGGGGCGGCCGGGCGTAGGCAGCCCAGTGTGAGGGAGAGCTCCGCTGCCTCCACACTCAATCCAGACAGAAACAAATGGAGAGCTCAGGAGATTCAACTGAAAATTAAGAAGGCAACCGGTGTGATGTAAACTTAAGAAGCAAAGAGTGTTGAGTGCCAGTGGGTAATCATCTCCTTTACAGTACATTTCCTTTTCCCTCCTCTTCAGTGCTTTTTGTGCACTATTCTACCTCAGCATCAATCAAATCCTTAGGACTCACTCCTCATTCGTAGATGAGGTGGCATACGGCAAAAGTAGAACATGATGTAGTTGGTGGCGAATTTTCCTTTAATTTTGGTTAGGAATTGATGGTATGATGATCCACAGCTACAGAGAATGTTTTTAGAACATTCTGGCAAGGTTCTTTCAAAGTTACCCAGACTGCAACATAGTTTCGGCCCAGATCCGGGCCACATCTGGTACATGTGGATTCCATGCGTACCAGATGTGGGCCGGATCTGAGCCGACACTATATTACTGTCTGGGTATGAACAAAGGATCTTTCTGTAACATTAATAGAATGTTCGCTCAGAGATATCTGGTTTTTAACCCATTTACGTGCAATGATCGCTGACGGCCCCAGATTATATTCACTGTACGTTAAAACATCACACTCTTACTTGATCTGGACAAACTTAGTATCATTACCCTGTTGAAAAATCCAGCATATGCTGGTTATAGGTATGTTTTGAAGCATGGCAGCTGGTTTAAGCTGGTTTAAGCTGGTCCTTAGCTGGTCATGAGCTGGTTTAAGCTGGTCAAGTGCTGGTCCTAAGAAACTAGCTCCAGCTCAGGACCAGCTTATAACCAGCTCAGGACCAGCTTGAACCAGCTCATGACCAACCAAGGACCAGCATAAACGAGCTCAAACAAGCTGCCATGCTTCAAAACATACCTAACCAGAATATGCTGTTTTTTTTCAACAGGGTAGAAAGATTAAAGACTCCAGCTTCCATATTTGACCACTGTTTATGATAAAACTGTGTTGCAGAGACTTAAATGTCTTAATTTATGTCAGGAGTGCAAAATAATCTATCTGTAATTTTTTTATATTTTAAATAGAATATCAACACGAATATGAATTCACTCATTCCGGTTTATTTGTGTTCACACATCTGTACTGAACAGCGTCCGTTAGGGCTCTTAGTCAAAAAGTGCGCATATTTAGAGAAATATACTGATTTATTATCACATTTGCAAAATATTTTGTCATACAGAATAACATTTCTATTAATTTCTCACTGATTTATGCCACCTGAAGAGCTGAAAGAGCGTTCAGAGCGAGCTCTGTCTCTCCTGTTTCTGGTTTGCATCAGTTATGACTCATTGAGTGCTTATTCGATCTCTACAGCGGTCAGTCATCTTACGTGAGTCAACGTGAGCATAATTCCTGCCCTTCTGAATGGCGCTGTCCTGTACACTTCCTCATTTGGTCTCCGTGATAAACATAGCCAAACAAATCTTTCTACACGTCAAAAATGAAGAGAATAAACATGTTTACGATAGTATATGGTTTGTGTGTGATTTTCATGCGATTTGGGGTATATTCATATGAATAAAGAATGTTTACAGTGTACATGCTAAGCAGGTGTAGCGATTAGCTGCATATAAAATGCTAAATATAACATATTTCAACATCATTAACATTATAAAATCCACATTAGATTGCGATCGGAAGTTAACACAAACATTTGATGGTGGTTTAAAGTGAGTTTTGAGTAAAGCGTAATATTAATCTTTTAAATTGTGTTATGTAGCTTAATGCTAACTGTAGCTCTAATGCACCTGTCACACCAGGAGCTATTCTATTCCATAATCTAATTTGTTAAAAGAATTCACATAAAGTCCCAAGAATAATTTTTTGCTTGTTTATTTTCTAGAAAGATTTCAGATAATAGGTAGATTAATGTATAGTGGGATGAAAGTGGTGTTAATGGGCAAGTCATAATGCCAGAATAAAGGCTAATAATGGCTGAATACAAACAAGAATAATGATAAAAGAATAATGAAGATTAAGTCTCATAACGGCAGAAGTGTGAAAAGTTTGTCAAGTGAGAACAATAGAACATGAATTGAGCAGTTCTCCTCGCCAGACCTTAGACAATAGACTGCAAATGGGTTTAAAGGGCTAATTTCATTAGCATCTTATCAGCCTTCTCTAAAAACTCCCCTGAAATGATCTTATGAAATTATTCACAGAATGCATAGTTTGTCATTTATGCTCCACTTGTCAAATGGGGGGTGTCTAGTAAGGGGTTAATAATGTTCTCAAATAGTTAGCACAAAAATGTTTATACATCGTTCATACAATGTTTTCTCTGAAAACTATCATTTTTTACTACTTGTCTATCAAGTTACTACTTGTTTCAAACCATTCAGAGAACATTTAAAATTAACGTTCCCACAATGTTTGCAGAATGGAATGTTCCCCTAAAGTTCATAAAATCAATCAAATCAAAACATTTAAAACAACTGGGTGCTTTGAATATTCAGGGAACATTCAGAAATAATTTTTCATAACTTAGCAAAACATTCTTAGAATAGTGTTTTATGTATATACTGTGACAGTAGAAATGTGACTGGGGAAACTACATTTCTGTTATTTAGTGGGATGCCACTAATCAAACACACACACCATTTTTGATATAAGATTGTGTTCATGCCACCCACCACTCTTTTGACTAATTTTTTATATTGTGTCCGTCTCTCTCTCTGATCCTGCTCTGCTTGACTTGCTCTCCTCCCACTCATCATAAGAGTCAAGTTTAGGGGGTCAGACCTGTTTACCCGGATATCTTAACTTGAAGCTAGCAATTACTCTCTGACCCCACTCTTTGGTCACTGAGATGACCGGCTAGCTTGCGTGGTGTGAAGTCTCATGGCTGATCAAATGGAAAAAATATGATTCAGATTGGGGTCTGTGGGTTAATGATATACTTTGGCTCAAGAGAATTTTCTGTTGCTGTTGATTTGCTGTTGTATAAACAACCAAATGCTCTGAAATACAGGTGAGCTGCAGCACTTAAAATTTGACATTTTAGTTTGCAATTACTACAAAAATGTCGATACTATCCATCCTAAATAGTATGTGTGATTTAAAATAAGTATGTGAAAAGAGTATGCCAGAAGTCCCCGGATGGTACTTTTCCAGTAGATTTTCAAAGTGTGGATCAGTGCACACTATAATGGCTAATATTGCCCACAACCCATTGTGTATTGGAGGAGGATTTGGTTCAGAACTACAAACACGAGTAAAAAGTGTTCAAAAATCTACAAAACATGGCGGATATGCGCGGCCGATGGTTAAGTAGAGAGGTTTAGATAAATGGGTTTGAGTCACTAATAATCAACATTCAAGCTGATTAAAAAATATTTATTTAATGTTATTTGTGTTATATTTCATTTGCAACAACAATGTGAACTTTTATAAAGATCCGTTTGGCCATCAACTTTTAAATGCATCGTTATGCATTAATATGAGAAGAGTTCTCCGCATGAAAGACCCACGACTGCAGATTAACATGCTACTGCATTTCTCTCCAATACGGTAGGAAATGAAATGAAATGAAATATGGAGGATTTTAACTGTGACAAGATGATTGACAGTTTACGGTGACAGGATGTGTGACTAAGCGACAGAGTGCATCCATTATTTTATGACATGATCTTATGTCCCAAAGATTGTCTTTTAGAGCGTTAAAGACTTTTAGAGCGTTGTATAAGTAGGCGAATTGGGAAGCAGTGACTGCCTTAATGAATGAGTCACTGAATCATTTACTCAACTAATACATTCATAAACGCTGATTCATTCAAGAAAAACAACAAACAAGCTGCTATGTGTCATTTCATTAAAGCCACAATATGTAATTTTTCACCGCTAGAGGTCGCTTATTCTAAACAAAGGCGTAGCTTGATGATGCCTTGATTTCGTGGAGCTTTTATTATGCTGCAGACGAGCATTTCTGCTTCTTCCGCTCATGCATATATGGGGTAACACAGCGCTGTTTTATCATATTAGATACATTTGAGTGTGTTGAAAGTTATGTTATAATGCTACTATGTGTGTTCGCTCGGCGGCTACTATGAGACACTTGTTCACACTGCAGTGAGCTCGATCGATATTAGGCATGGTAAAACATGGTACTCGCGGTAAATCAAGAAAACAAGATTTAAACAATAAGACTAACTGTGTTGAGCTATATAACAATCATTAGTTTTCTGTCGATGAATGTATCCAAACAGTTGCTCACCTGTATTATAAAACACATAATATATTACAATTTCGATTGACATTTCTATGCTGGTGGGCCTATGTATTGAAATGTATGTGGCCGCTTGTCAAGAATGGAAAACAAAAGTTTTATTTAAATTCTGAATATATTTTATAGGCCTATTAATATATATTTGTTTGATATCGCATAGACAGCGCACAAAGAGTTCTCCCTTTATAATCACTAAAAGCTGTCACTCAATTAATGAACGCGATCTCACAAAGTTCCGTTATATTAATCAGTGAAGCGACTACACAATGAATCTCTTATTTACATAATGTCTACACTTTGTTATAAAGGATTTGCACGCATGCAGAACTCAGCACTGGACAAAAACTTAAGTGGTGAGTGGATTCTAACTTAAACACCTGTGATTGGCCATTGCATTCAAGAAATCAACAAACATGTCTGTGATTGGCTACATTACTCACAGAAGTGAAAACACGTTGGAAATTGAATCATTTGACGAGCGCAAATACAGATACGCACTGGATCTTTTGCCAACTCTTTTTTGCTAATAATATGCTATTATTATGAAGAAAACAGATCCTAGACCAGCAGTTATGGGCAGCTTTTCCCTCTAAAAGCAATCAGTAGCAGAAGCAGAAGCAGAAGCAGAAAGTGGTTTGAGTGAGAAAATTACACACTATTATCAAGTCCGTCTCTCTCGGTCTGGAGGGGGGCACAGGGATGTCCATGGGCCCCCGCGACCCCCCCCTCTGGTGCCGGGCTTGGTTTTGTGTGTTTTTCACTGCATTCACGCTGAAAACCAATGCTGCCTCCCAGTCTTTTTGCCACTCAGTGGGTGTAACCGCAGTGACTCACGTGCATACGGCCGACGGTGACGTCACGTGCATACACTCTATAAAACCGTAAATTGAGGGTAATGCGGGTATGATGTCTAATTATGATTAATAGGCGACGCACGGACACGGTCCGTGTCCTGGTTAAAATTGCTTATTTCTCTGGATTTAAACATTCTTGGAAACATTTGGGATAATGTAAGTGCACAAGTCAACACAATATATAACATTGTTCTACTGGCTTTTGGATATTTTAATCCCTTACATATTGTGCCTTTAAGCAATTTGTTCTAAATTGCTGATTCATTTAGGAACAAAATATGTAACTGTTTTTATGAATGAGTTGCTGAATAATACTGTTGCATTCAGGAAATAAACAAGTAATCATTTATGAGTGAGTCATTTGAATCATTCAGTCAAACCTGAAAGTAAAAAACATTGAATCATTCAGGAATAGGATTGCAAAGTTTCCAGAAACTTTCCAGAACTTTTGGAAACTTTCCAGGATTTTTTGGAAATTTTCGGAATTTTGTGGAAATTTACCGGAAATGTTCAGCCCCTTTGCAACCCTATTCAGGAATGACTAGTGAGTTGTTCTATTTTGCCGCGGTTCTGCTTCGTTTAGAACTGTTTTTGTTGGTGGATCAAAATAGATTAGACAAGTATCTGGCAATATTGTGTCTAAAATGTAAGTTTTTAAATTTTAACTTCTCTTTACTGAACTGTTGTATAAAAACAATATCACACAATCATGCTGCCTCCTTGCTTTAATAATCAGCAAGCCGTCGCTAGTTCTAACTTTTGTGTACTAATTTTTGGGTTAACTGTTCCTGCAAGACCACATCCTCCATCTCTAAATGTATGTTGTGACCTGTCGTTGCTGCAGAAAAAAACGTTGCACGTAATAAAAACGGGTTATCGCTTCTACTCAGCCATATGGAGAAAGGATACGCGGTAACTATTTTAAAAGGAGAGGGCTAATTCAGTATGAAAGCTTTTGCTTCAGGCTTTACCTTGACGGAGAGTTTATGATCCCAAGTACTACTGCGTGACCTCAACTTTTCCTCAATCCCTCCAGGTGAGTGGCGCACATGTTCCCGCTAGTTTCACTGTACGCGCTAGATTCATTATGTTTTGTATTCCACGTAGCCTATCCGTGTTCCTCAAAACCCATTTCCCAGATTATGACTGGCCTATTCGTGAACCCGTTTGAGTTATGCTCTTGCCTCTACTCATTGATATGCCCTACCTGTCTGCATGTTGAATTATGTACTTTAACTGTATTTCTTCTTGCAATGGTGAAAGAGTCCAGTGAAGATGGATTCAAATATACACAAGTTAATCCTATCAGGACCGTCACTACAATGAATAATAATGCTTTTGCGAAAACCGACCCTTGACTCTGAAGTGCAATCATCTAAGTAAAGAAAAACAGTGCTCTATGGCGTCTGTTTTCATTGTGCAAATTGGTTGGAAATATTAAGCAGTCTGCACTGATCTTCAGTGCTGTTAAATAACTCCTGCTGTGGGGTCTCAGTGACCTTATTTATTCCATTCAATAGAACAAATAAAAAAAATAGGGGAAAAACAGCCCTCAACAAGCCCTGTGAGTCAGCACTAACATCTATCTCTTAAATACATGTCAAATAAACCTGAAGCTTGGTAAGATAAACATTTATTAAAATTGAGTTATTCTTGGATAATACAGTGCATTACAAAACATTATGGAATCCCATTCGGCCAGATTAGTTAGAGTGGACTGCGTTTAAGTCTATTAATTTATGCCCTTCCCTTGATAACTTCCCTCTGTCTCGTTCATTGGGATGTACGTCATTACTTACGTTGCACGAGTGCCCACTACTGGCGGAGCGCTTGTAATGGGTTTAAATGGAACGCACTAAGCCCTTGATCACTTGGAATCCACTATGGAACTGTACAGTTTTTTTCTTATGAATTTGTTTTACACACCATTCTATAGGCTATATGTATGCTCGGGCTGTTGGAGAAAATATTTGAATATAACGAAAATGATAACAATACAATAAACTTTAACTGTGCAAAAACCAGTCAAGCTTAAGGTAGCTACAAGTATTATACAGTTAAATGTCAAAATAATGCCAATATCATACACTAGAGTTGGGGGTAAATAAGTACAGCGCATTGTGGTGCATTGTGGTCTATGGATCTGCTTGAAGTCTACATATTGAGTAGACTCGCACACTCTATCAAAATCGAGGGGTCGAGGGTCTGTCCAAATAAACTTCCCTTGCCCACTTGACGAAGTTAAAAGCACTTCAAAATGGCGGCGGGGATTCCCCCGAAGGGAAGTGCTTAGGGAAGTTATCGAGTTCTCACTCCCCTGATCTTAAGAGATGCACTAGCGACAGACGCTACAGACTGCGGTCTTTAGTGTCCTTGTTAGTGCGCCCTCCCGTGCCGGAGACGCCGGTTCGAATCCCACTCGGAGTGGGTCGAGTAAGACCGGTTACATTGGTGCCGTGACCCGGATAAAAGTGAGTGTAAAGGAAGCAAGTTAGTAAGAGATGTGCATGTAAACCTCACTCCCCTGGCCTCAAGAGGCACGCTAGCAACTGTGGTCTTTAGTGACCTTGTTAGTGCGCCTGACTCCCATACCAGAGATGCCGGTTCGAATCCCGCTCGGAGCGGGTTGAGTAAGACCGGTTACATTGGTGCCGTGACCCGGATGGAAGTGAGATTTAAAGGGGTGAGTGTAACGGAAGCAAGTTAATAAAAGCTGTGCGTGTGAACCTCACTCCCCTGGCCTCAAGAAGTGCACTCGAGGCTGTAGTTTTTAGTGACCTTCTTAGTGCACCTGACTCCCAAATGCTGATTCGAATCCCACACAAAGCGGTGTGAGTAGAACCAGAGGGGTTGCATATGTCTAAAAGTGGAGTTAAATGCAGCTTTGCATTTAACATTGATTTGAATTGATTAAAGTTTTGTTAATGGAATTGTTATTAAACCAGAATTGTTAAAAATAATCAGAATTGGAACCTTAAATGGTTAAAGTGTTTATAAAGATAATAATTTATTATTATTATGATTTATTTCCCAATGTCATTATAGTTTGATGTTTTGTTACTTAATGCAGTGGAATTCTGACATTTTATACATCACTTAAATGTCCAAATAAATTTGGAGCCACTCTGAAGCCTATCCTGAAATGCTCATATTTAGCAATAATAAATTCTAACACCTAGTTAGAAAAATGTTGGCCAAAATTAGCCTTATAAGTTCCACCTGGCATGAAATGGAAGAAAAGTAGGGAGAGAGATGCACATTTGATACTGATTGATGTGATTATGGTAAGTGATGACTTGCTGTACACAGAGGTAAAAAATTATCATGAAATTACTGAGGGTCCTAATTAAAACCTTTTTTTTTTTTTAAACTGGATGTTTTGAACGTTCTGAGAACATTCAGAAATGATGTTTTCATAACTTAATGGGAACATTATCGAAAAGTTCCTGGAACATATTTTTGAAAGCTGGGAATATGATGCAAATAGAATTGAAAGCAAAAATGTTAAGATTCTTTATCTTTGTGGTCCCCCAAACTTGACCAAACATTTGTCATGTTTAATATTTTAGATTTTACCAGCCCTCCAGTCCATGACCAGGACAAGATGGCGAGGAAACATTTCTGATGATTCATAAATTAATCCATCATCATCATCAAAACATGATTCCAGGGATGATTCCTCAATCGTTTTATCCAGAGAGAAATGGGCAGTAATCTCTTGCAGAAGTGGTCTCAGGTGGCTGTTGCTTCTCGGAAAATCACAAAACCAAGCGTTGTCCTCGAAGCCGCTTGCCAAAATTTTGTCAAGCATCCTTAGGATTGATGCATAACTAATATTATTGTGAGAGATAAATATTCACATCCATGTCCACTGGCAAAAGTCTCTCTGCCCTTCACACTTGATCATCCAATCACCTTGACACATTGTAGCCTTATCTTTTACCTTGGAGTTCTTCATTGTGCCAACTTCAACACTTTGCTTTGGATAGAAATCTTTTCTATGCTCACTATTAATGAAATGATGGAACAAAATGAATCATATTGTTAAAATAAATTCATATTTTTTTCACAATATAATATATATAAAATGTACACCGATCAGGCATAACATTATGAAGTGAATAACACTGATTGTCATCACGGCATCTGTTAGTGGGTGAGCTATATTAGGCAGCAAGTGAACATTTTATCCTCAAAGTTGATGTGTTAGAAGCAGGAAAAATAGGCAAACGTAAGGATTTGAATGAGTTTGACAAGGGCCAAATTGTGATGGCTAGACGACTGGGTCAGAGCATCTCCAAAACTGCAGCTCTTGTGGGGTGTTCCCGGTCTGCAGTGGTCAGTATCTATCAAAAGTGGTCCAAGGAAGGAACAGTGGTGAACCGGCGACAGGGTCATGGGCGGCCAAGGCTCATTGATGCACATGGGGAGCGAAGGCTGACCCGTGTGGTCCGATCAAACAGACGAGCTACTGTAGCTCAAATTGCTCAAGAAGTTAATGCTGGTTCTGTTAGAAAGGTGTCAGAATACACAGTGCATCGCAGTTTGTTGCGTATGGGGCTGAATAGCCACAGACCAGTCAGGGTGCCCATGCTGACCCCTGTCCACCGCCGAAAGTGCCAACAGTGCGCATGTGAGCATCAGAACTGGACCATGGCGCAATGGAAGAAGGTGGCCTGGTCTGATGAATCATATTTTCTTTTACGTCACGTGGATGGCCGGGTGCGTGTGTCACTTATCTGGGGAACACATGGCACCAGGATGCACTATGGCACTATGGTTACTTTGACACGTACCACCTACCTAAGCATTGTTGCAGACCATGTACACCCTTTCATGGAAACGGTATTCCCTGGTGGCTGTGGCCTCTTTCAGCAGGATAATGCACTCTGCCACAAAGCAAAGATGGTTCAGGAATGGTTTGAGGAGCACAACAATGACTTTGAGGTGTTGACTTGGCCTCCAAATTCCCCAGATCTCAATCCAATTGAGCATCTGTGGGATGTGCTGAACAAACAAGTCTGATCCATGGAGGCCCCACCTCGCAACTTACAGGACTTAAAGGATCTGCTGCTAACATCTTGGTGCCAGATACCACAGCACACCTTCAGGGGTCTAGTGGAGTCCATGCCTTGACAGGTCAGGGCTGTTTTGGCAGCAAAAGGGGGACCAACACAATATTAGGGAAGTTTTATAAATTAGGGAAGTTATTAGGGAAGTTATATAAATATATCCTAATCTTCACGGTACTTTAGACCACGATGGAAACGCAGACAGCAACAGGTCTGAGGGGAAAAAGTTCCTGGGACAAATTGTTCCGGGTAATTCGGCTTTATTTTCCTCAAATTATTAGTGAACTGTCCATTTAAATGATGATGAAGAGGAATTGACATCACTGATTGTATAAATGAGCCATCTTCAAAAGTTAGTGAGTCCTACTCTCATTTAACATTCGTAATGCGTGGTTTTTTTTTTTCATGTTTGACAAGATTTGTCAAGCATAGCTTGTCTCCCCCATCAAAACTTTGTACTATTTATAGAAATGTCATATTGCTGAATGCTAATGATATGCCGACATGACCTTGATAAAAGAGAAAGTGGCAGCCATTTTTCCACCAGTTGTGATTTGATGAAATATATTAGTTTGGCATTTTCAAGTTTGCAAGTTTTTTTATGTTTTTAATTTTTAAAAAAAAAATTTTTTTTATGACGGTCCATATGATTTGTGTGGTGTATTGTAAGTCTACTGTAGTCATAGATTATATTTATGTGCTTCATAAATCATAAATCCTACAACTCAAGTCCGACTCTCTAAAAAATATGTTTAATATATTAAATCTTTATATAGTTAATATACAAATATATTAAATTAATTAAAAAAAAATTCAATTAAATTGTCTTAATATCTTACACTATTTCTCCAGTAAATATATCTTGTTGTATGAATGTTTAGACATTTGTTCTGGAAAATAAGACAAGCATACCGAGTATGAAAATGAGTTTTTGCAGTGCGAGTAGGCAGTTCCTTCATTCCGCCCTGGATGCATCAGGACAGATCAGCATTTACACAGCAAATGTCATATCATCTGCATTTCTGACTTCCTCCAAATGTGGTTTCAGTGATCAGATCACAATTCCACCACCTGAAGCTGATGTTTGTCTATCTGCTTCTCTTGTACTCTGTATAATAAAACGCACACTCATATCATTTAGCCAGCAGGTGGGCTCAGTTTATTGAGCTCAGACCCAACTCGGGCTCTATTGCCCCAGGGCACCACGCTGTCTTTCTTCCCGTCTATTGTATTCATGGCATCTTTAGGTTGCGTACATTCTACATCGGATATAATGGCCTGTGCCGAGAGGAACAGGCAGAATCCTGGCTAAAGTGAGTAGTACAGCATTTCTGGCTGCTCTCCAGAGATACGAGTGGATTTATGAAGCATGGGGGATGGGACAATGAAACGGTGTGGCCGTGGAAAGGAGCTTTAAAGAGCCACTGAGACACAGTTCACCCTCTCCTTCCTAGGGGTCCGTGTAGATGCCGCTCACCTCCTCTTGTCCCTCGTAGAGTTTGGACTGATGGGAAGCAGAGGAGGTAGTAATCCTCCCGCTCTCCCGGAGACCGGCACCAGAAGATGATGAGGAGATGGATCCCAGCACTCCTATAGAGATAATTAACCAGGCACTCCTGCCGTTTCACTGAGACGTCTGTCTGAAGTGAAGGGGGATGCTTTTCTGCAGAGGGGACAGGACGACTGCACCGTATTGAGGGGAGGATGGATGGGACCATGTATCGCGAGATTTTGGCCAACAACCTCCTTGCTTAATTAATTACTTAAAAATCATACAATGTGATTTTCTGGATTTTTGTTTTAGATTCCGTCACTCACAGTTGAAGAGTACCTATGATAAAAATTACAGACTTCTACATGCTTTGTAAGTGGGCAAACCTGCAAAATCAGCAGTGTATCAAATACTTGTTCTCCCCACTGTATCTTTTTTTCCTCCATGATACCACAATTGTTTGATTAACATTAATGAAACAGACAGCCTATATTCAGACCTCTGATCTAATATAATGTTACACATCAGATGTTTTTTCCCAACAGTTAACCAAACGGTCACATAAAACATAACAGATAATGTTTGTGCAATTAAGTTCCTTGATTATTACGCAGGAATGAGAGTATAGTTCCTATCCATATCGGTCTAGAAAATCGCAACTTTTCATTTTCCATCGGTCTTAGTACACAATGTAACTACATAACAGTCAAGTTTTAAAATATCGGAAAAATATCGAAAGTCTTTGGTCATTTTTGAGCGAGATGCTAACGGTCTAATCAGATTCAGTGATCTATGCTAAGCTATGCTAAAAGTTCTACCGCCAGATCCAGAGATCGGCTGAATGGATTTGAAAACGGTAAAACTCAACTGTTTAACTCTAGGGGAGTTGGAAAATGAGCCTATTTTCAAAAAAAGTGCAGTGTTCTTTTAATGTCAAGCCCTGATTACAAGTAACTAACCCTAAACCAAACCCAAACTCTATAGTAAGTACATGTAGTTAATTAATATTACTCAGTACTTTAAGTAAGTACAATGTAACTACGTCACCTAAAATAAAGTATAACCAAACATTTGAATTGCCTTTTTCCACTATAAAGAACCTTTTGTGGAATGGAAAGGTTCCATGGATGTTAAAGGTTCTTCATGGAACCATAGATGCCAGTAAAGAACCTTTACTTTTAAGTTTTAAGCTACTCTTTAGCTGCACTACAAACTGATAGCTTATGTCCTGATTTTGCAGAGTTAGACGCGTTCCTGGGTCAACATATTTTTTTGATCCTGGAACAACATTCCTGTCCGAAAATGTAATCCTAACCATATCCCTAGCCCTAATCCTAACCCTACCCATAATTTATCCTTAAAATCAGAGGGAAATGATAGGTGAATAACACTGATGTAGAAGCACCTAACCCTGGTTGTAATCCTAAACTTGACATAAACTGTAAACTTGTCCCTCTGATTGGTTGATTGGAATGTTGTTCCAGGATCAACAAACATGTTACACTTGGTGCCCTTTAGCAGTTTCCACAAGCCCTTCCATCATGTTGTTTGTTGACATAAAATCATAAAATCAGTGTAAAGCATGCACCAATTCAACATAAAACAGAGTGTTATAATATCAACAGGGTGACATTTTCAGTCTTGTAATGCACTTGGCCTCACTGTAACAGCGCTATTAGTATAATGTAATTTTTTTTTTGTCCCAGTCTCATAAAATTACAACATTTTGAGTAATAAATTCAATCCAATAAACAAGGCGGAGAGACACTGGTTGTGACAGGATGATAGAGAATCAATCAGGCTTCGTCTGGCCTCATATTCAATCCCATGAGGCTTTGCCACTTGAAAGTCATTAAGCTGCTATTTGACCCCTAATCATGAGCATTCTGCAATCATTTCTAGTGTTCTTCAATCTCACAAATGAGCATCTTCGTGTTTCGAGCCTTTTCTGGGATGTTAAACATTGGAAGCGAGCAGGCAGGAAGCTGAAATCCCAAGCAATTGGAAACTGCGGGAATTATTCTGAGGTAGATATTCAATAACATATTTTGATGAGATAGTTTAGGATGATTTATTACAGGTGGTTATCATCACATAAAGAAGGTCGGGAGCAGGGGCGTCAATTGGGTACAGCTGAGAATCCTCTCAGCATCGCTCAAAATGCTAAATGAGTTTATATTACCGCAAGTTTACTAAGTTTGGCACGTGTAATCCTCTCATTATAACAAACAAAGTGGAGACACAATGTAAATAAAGGATTCATTGTGCAGTTTTGACAGATTCATTGATTAAAATGGGAATTTTTGCACTCAATGAGCTCTTTACTTGCTGTGTAATTTAATTCGCAATTTGAAGTAAAGTTTTAACTTTTTGAGACTTTGTGACTTCCAACATACTTCAGTACAAAAAATTATAATTTTTATTTTTTTTGTTTTGTTATAAAAGTGATTGCTGGTCACTATTCTTATAGTGATAATTTAATGTCGTTTTCAGAATTTCAAAATAAAAGTTTTTGTTTTTCATCAAGCGTTAATTTTCCTACATCGCAAAACTTTTAGTTTTACAAATGAGGACAATCTTTGTAGGATGAATAAAAATGTTTTTGGTAATCACATGATAAATAACATTTAAACTGGATAATACTCAGACTTTTGAGCTGAAGAAAGTGTCACATCGAGGGAGTAAGATTGGATGACGTCATCAGGCTCCACCATACCTTTACTTTCGGTGAACTGACGCAACTGGTTGTGAGCATATGAAATGCAATATTAAAGTGAGGACGTCATTATTAGAGTTTGTTTTTGGAAACGGCAAAACTTGTAGGGACAATTTTGCGGCAAATCACAAGTTTGCCAAAAAATAAACCTTCAGCAGGTTTTCAACAGTTTTTTTTCTTCTTGTTTTAAGAATGAATCTAACAAATTTTACATTTACATTACATTTACATTTATTAATTTTGCAGATGCTTTTATCCAAAGTTACTTACAAATGAGGAATACAGCAAATGATTCAGCGTGAAGAGGCAAATAAACACACATTAAGTTCCTACAACTTAATTCTGAAAAAACAGAATGTTTAATTATTGGACAAAAAACCTCTGCACGTAGTAACCTAGAATACTCTCTAACATTTGATGGCTGCTCTGTCAAGTCCTCGTCATCAGTTAGGAACCTGGGTGTGCTCTTTGATACCAATCTTTCATTTGAAAGCCACATTTCTAGCATCTGTAAAACTGCATTCTTCCATCTTAAAAATATATCTAAATTACGGCACATGCTTTCAATGCAAAATGCTGAAAAGTTAGTTCATGCGTTCATGACCTCAAGGCTAGATTATTGTAATGCTCTACTGGGTGGTTGCCCTGCTCGCTTAATAAATAAACTGCAGCTGGTCCAAAACACAGCAGCTAGAGTTCTTACTGGAACCAGGATGTATGACCATATTAGCCCGGTTCTGTCAACAATGCACTGGCTCCCTATTAAACATAGTATACATTTTAAAATCTTGCTTATTACTTACAAAGCACTAAATGGTTTAGCTCCTCAGTACTTGAGCGAGCTCTTAAAGCATTATACTCCATCACGTCTATTGCAGTCTCAAAATTCTGGCAAGCTGATAATACCTAGAATATCAAAATCAACTGCTGGCGGTCGATCCTTTTCCTATTTAGCACCTAAACTCTGAAACAGTCTTCCTAGCATTGTTCGGGAAGCAGACACACTCTGTCAGTTTAAATCTAGACTAAAAACACATCACTTCTATGGCATACACATAGAACATTATCAATTTCTATTATTTAAATCAGTTAGAATGGCATCTACGCTAATTCTAGTCTCTCTGTTTATCCCGAGGTTTACTGTAGTCTGCCGGATCCAGATCAGATGGTGGACCTGCGCCTAGACATGACCACAACGCAGACCTGAAGTGTCGGCAGAGGCCGTGTCAACTAGACTCTCCCCTGTGAAGGCCTCCTTACCTTCCCTTCCCCTCTGTACAGGTAAAAACATATATGCACACATACGTATTCAAACGCGCTTGCCTAGAGGCTAAACACGTAATGCTTGCGTACATGCAGTCGCCGTTTTCGCAGATTCGCCTTTTTTGGGGTTTGCGCGGCGATGGTGTTGGTATAGTTTCAAAACTATTTCAAAACCTATTTCATGGTTTGCGTTCTCCGGCCACCAGGTGCTGTTGCCGTGCGGATGGGCGTCCGAAACGCATTGGCCGTTTTCTGTTTTAGCTGAGGATAGTGTTGTTTAAGTGGCGCAAAATTAAATAACTAATCAGTTTTTACAACAGAAATTAATCAATCAAAAACT
The DNA here is from genome assembly GCA_039654105.1 of Coreius guichenoti. NCBI lineage: Eukaryota > Metazoa > Chordata > Actinopteri > Cypriniformes > Gobionidae > Coreius > Coreius guichenoti. The sequence continues at coordinate 24,610,049 of CM077192.1, forward strand.
TACTTTAGCTTTTTTCTAAAGCAAAATTAATTTCCTATTATCACTGTAAAGCTGCTTTGAAGCAATCTGTGTTGTAAAAAGCACTATATAAATGAAGGTGACTTGACCTGACTTGACAAGAAGTGCTCGAAATACAAAGTTTCAGACATTGCTTAGAGTAACATAAACTTGAACAGGGATGGATTAAAATAAAGTGAAAGCATAGATTTTTATGATGAGGTTAAGTGCTCACAGAAGAGATGAGATTTTTAACTGTCTTTTGAATGGATTCTGCATTCCAGATGAAGGCAGGGAGATCATTTCACCAGCAAGGAACAGTGAACGAAAATGTTCTGGAGAGTGATTTTGTGCCTTTCTGTGATGGTACAACGAGCCGTCGGTCATTTACCGATCGTAGGCTTCTGGAAGGGATGTCGACTCGTAAGAGTGAGTGGAAGTATGCGGGTGCTGAGTCTGTGGTAGATCTGTAAGCAAGCGCCAATGCCTTGAACTTGATGCGAGCAGCGACTGGCAGCCAGTGCAGAGAGATAAAGAGAGGTGTGATGTGGGCCCGTTCTGAATCATTTGCAGAGGTTTGATTGCACATGATGGAAATCCAGCCAGAAGAGCATTGCCGTAATCAAGCCTAGAAATGTACAGGGCCTGGATGAGAAGTTGTGTTGCATGCTCAGTTAGGAAAGGCCTGATCTTCCTGATGTTGTGCTGTGCAAACCTGCATGACCGAGCTGTCTTTGCAATGTGGGGGCCTATTTTAACGGTCTGAGCACATAGCGGAAAAAATGGTCAGCGTGCCAGGCACATGGTCCAAAAGGGTTGTACGTAGTGTCTTAATGAGTCATGGGTGTGTTTTGGACGTAACGTGCAATAAACCAATCAGAGTCTCATCTCCCATTCCCTTTTTAAAGCCAGTTGCGCTCGCGCTCTGTAATAAGAGTGTACATGAGTTGCACACCCGCCTATAGGCACATATTACTAACACGCCCTTTAAATAACACAAAAAATACTGCGCTATTGACTTTAGACCAGGTTTTTGTTGGTCAATGGCGCAGTCGTTTTTAGTTCCTCAAAATAGCAACGCGCCAACAATGTACCTGAACACACCTTGTTTTCAGACCAGCACGCCCATGAGCGAACAGATGGGTGCGAGTGCATTTGCTATTTAAACATTGTGGCGCTGGGTGTGAAAATGATAACTGCGACGGGCTGAAACTAGCAAAAAACACTTGCGTCGCGCCTGGCGTCACATTGCGCCGGGTGTATAAAAGGGCCCGTGGTCTTTGAATGTCAGCTGGTCCTCAAAGATTGCTTCAAGATTTCTGGCCGACCTTGATGGGGTAATTGATGGTGAACCTAGCTGGATGGTGAAATCATGCTGTAGAGACAGATTTGCAAGGAAGATGAGAAGCTCAGTCTTTGCCAGGATGAGCTGCAGGTGATGTTCTTTCATCCATGCCGAGATGTCCTCCAGACAGCTTGAGATTCGTGCAGCTACTGTGGGATCATCTGTTTGAAATTAAAAGGTAGAGCAGTGTCATCAGCATAGAAATGGTAGGAGAAGCCATGTGATCACTGATGAATCCCAGTGATGTAGTGTATATGGAGAAGAGGAGGGGTCCAAGAACTGTACCCTGAGGAACCCCCGTGATCAGTTGATGTGCTTTGGATACCTCCCCTCTCCAGGCAACCTTGAAAGACCTACCTGTTAAATAGGATTCAAACCAGTGGAGTGGAGTTCCTGTGATGCCCAGTGATGAGAGGGTGGACAGAAGGATCTGATGATTCACACTGTCAAAGCTGCCAGATAGATCCAAGAGAATGAGAACTGATGATTTGGAATCAGCTTTCGCCATCCGCAGGGCTTCAGTGACCGACAGTTATGCAGTCTCCCAGCAAGCAATAGCCGTCATTTCACCGTCTAAGTTAACTATAGACCCGATATAGTCCGGCTATGAGTAACCCACTTCTAGCCAAAATAACCTTGAATTTGGTTACATGTCGTTTTTGCCAAAAGAACTTGCGAGATGTATGATATTCCATCATGTAAGCCAAGTCAACAGTGATTACAAGGTGTTTGGTTTCATTTCATGCTCATGTTCTAGATGACTAGTCTATTCTTGGGCTATGGTTAGACGTCTATTAAATTTTCTGACAGCCCAAATTTTGCCTTGTTTTAGCCTAGATGTCAGGTCTGTGTTTGAATGGCTATTAGACATCTTTTATAGTTTTTCTCAGTTGGTTTGGTACATTTCTCAGATCACAACTGAAATTCTCAAAACTAACTTGTTCAACCTCCACATCATCAAGTCACTTGTGCACATCATAAAAGAAAACAAATTGCAAATGCTTTGGTACAGTCATGCAATTGATTATGTGCAATTGTCTGCTGTTTCCTACATTATCAATTGATTACGTCATGTTTATCAAAATGTATTATACTGGTTATTATTGAATAGTCATACCACCCAAAACATATAGGCATTGGTTCCTTGCATGAGTCATTAAATGCAAAATGGTTAAACTAGATAAAATCATAATGCGTCATGTATTTTCCATACATTTCTATTAGATTTTTTTGTGTGAGCGTGTGTAAATGTGTCCTGAATTGATGAATCGTGGAGGAGAATTTTGAATTCCAGTAATGAAGGGAAATGTAAAGGGCTAGATCAACCAATGATCGACCAGTTCTCTAAAATAGCTCTCTGAGATGCATCTCATGAACCTTAATTTGGCAAGCATATATAGACAGACGACAACACAGTGTTACAATTTCTTATAATGGAAGAACAACAAGGAAACAAACTGGGTCAGCAGCCGGGAAGAAGAAGAGGAGTAAGAATGTTTGGTGGAACAGTGGAAGAGGTAGAAAAGGCCAAGATTGTAGACTGGTTTCTGATTAAATAAGGGACACTATTGTGGACCATGTTCTCAACCATGACCTTATGGCTGAGGCGGGTCAAAAGGTACAGCTGAATGTTAGGAGAACAACCGAAGAGGCATGCAATCAGACAATGTTCTCTATACTGTAATACTGTACACTTACGGTAATGTTTTATTACAGTAGTCCACTTGCATTTTACATTATACAGTAAATATACTTTTTAGAAACATAATGTAACAAACAAACACACACACACACACACACACACACACACACACACACACACACACACTCAAGTACATACAGTAGGTCTATGTGTTTATATATATATATATACGAACCCGATTCCAAAAAAGTTGGGACACTGTACAAATTGTGAATAAAAACAGAATGCAATGATGTGGAAGTTTCAAATTTCAATATTTTATTCGGAACACAACATAGATGACATATCAAATGTTTAAACTGAGAAAATGTATAATTTTAAGGGAAAAATAAGTTGATTTTAAATTTCATGGCATCAACACATCTCAAAAAAGTTGGGACAAGGCCATGTCTACCACTGTGTGGCATCCCCTCTTCTTTTTATAACAGTCTGCAAACGTCTGGGGACTGAGGAGACAAGTTGCTCAAGTTTAGGAATAGGAATGTTGTCCCATTCTTGTCTAATACAGGCTTCTAGTTGCTCAACTGTCTTAGGTCTTCTTTGTCGCATCTTCCTCTTTATGATGCGCCAAATGTTTTCTATGGGTGAAAGATCTGGACTGCAGGCTGGCCATTTCAGTACCCGGATCCTTCTTCTACGCAGCCATGATGTTGTAATTGATGCAGTATGCGGTCTGGCATTGTCATGTTGGAAAATGCAAGGTCTTCCCTGAAAGAGACGACGTCTGGATGGGAGCATATGTTGTTCTAGAACTTGGATATACCTTTCAGCATTGATGGTGCCTTTCCAGATGTGTAAGCTGCCCATGCCACACGCAGCCATGCCAGGCTTCTGAACTGAGCGCTGATAACAACTTGGGTTGTCCTTGTCCTCTTTAGTCCGGATGACATGGCGTCCCAGTTTTCCAAAAAGAACTTCAAATTTTGATTCGTCTGACCACAGAACAGTTTTCCACTTTGCCACAGTTCATTTTAAATGAGCCTTGGCCCAGAGAAAACGCCTGCGCTTCTGGATCATGTTTAGATATGGCTTCTGTTTTGACCTATAGAGTTTTAGCCGGCAACGGTGAATGGCACAGTGGATTGTGTTCACCGACAATGTTTTCTGGAAGTATTCCTGAGCCCATGTTGTGATTTCCATTACAGTAGCATTCCTGTATGTGATGCAGTGCCGTCTAAGGGCCCGAAGATCATGGGCATCCAGTATGGTTTTCCGGCCTTGACCCTTACGCACAGAGATTGTTCCAGATTCTCTGAATCTTTGGATGATATTATGCACTGTAGATGAGAAACTCCTTTCTGATATTGCTCCACTATTTTTCGCCGCAGCATTGGGGGAATTGGTGATCCTCTGCCCATCTTGACTTCTGAGAGACACTGCCACTCTGAGAGGCTCTTTTTATACCCAATCATGTTGCCAATTGACCTAATAAGTTGCAAATTGGTCCTCCAGCTGTTCCTTATATACATTTAACTTTTCTGGCCTCTTATTGCTACCTGTCCCAACTTTTTTGGAATGTGTAGCTCTCATGAAATCCAAAATGAGCCAATATTTGGCATGACATTTCAAAATGTCTCACTTTCAACATTTGATATGTTATCTATATTCTGTTGTGAATAAAATATAAGTTTATGAGATTTGTAAATTATTGCATTCCTTTTTTATTCACAATTTGTACAGTGTCCCAACTTTTTTGGAATCGGGTTTGTATATATATATATACAGAGAGAGAGAGAGAGAGAGAGAGAGAGAGAGAGAGAGAGAGAGTGTCTTTATATCGCAATATTGTACTGTAATTTGTTGACAGACCAACAGTAAAAGTATAACTGTGAATCCTCTTTCAATTAATTTCCCACATAGTAGCCTAATGTGTACATTTGTACTGTTGAAATTTAAAATGTATATTTGCCATACGTACAAATAAAGTGCAGTCTTGTAAATTTTCAATCATTGTCATCAAAATCGTAGCCATAGTTTACATTTGAAAATACTGAGTTCATTTTTATACTGATAAAATGACTAAGAATTTTGACTATCTTGTTTGTGAACAATGACACAAGGACTTCAAGGACATTCATTCTGATGGCACTGATATGTTCATTGACATAAATACTTACTTTTGAGAGAAGAACTAAGGATTTTGAGCACGTTACATGCATTTGCAGGTAATCCATTGTGTAGTGCTGTTTGTACGAATTGTATTGAGAAATGCACTTACTGGTTTGCAAATCTTAAGGATGTTTCAAGAAATGTACCAAAGCGACTGAGAAAAACTGTAAACGTAAAATTGCTTGCTTGGCTCGGTTTAATGGCCATTCTTGAAACCCAATTGGTTGACGTCCAGCTGGTTATTCTGTGAAAGGAAAGATGATACCTGGTTGAAAACAACTCAACATTTTACTGAGGTTTATGACATTTAAAAAAAAACAAAAAAACAATAAAGAATAGATAAGATGAATAAACTCAATTCAAGATATCTTCTATGAAAACGCTCGGTTACGACTGTAACCTTGGTTCCCTGAAGAGGGAACGAGCGCTGCGTCATTGACGCTTTGGGAACGCTTTGCATGATTGTGTCATGAAGCACATGTGAAATCCGTCCAATAGGGTGATGAGACGTCAGAGGCGGGTGACGTCATGAACCAGGAAACTATAAAGCCTGCCCAAACAGTGCAAAGCTAGCTTCAAAGTGGATGAAGCAAGTCGCTGACCGGTACGCCGGTGATATGGCAAGGCAACGCAGCGCTCGTTCCCTCTTCAGGGAACCAAGGTTACAGTCGTAATCGAGCGTTCCCCCCGCTGCGTCATTGACGCTTTGGGAACGTCTATACCCACGTTGCCATATTGACCAGTGCCTGTCCAGTGAAACGTCAACACTAAGACGAAAGCACCTGAGCCCCAGGTGTGGAGCTTAAGGTCATAAAAGCTCACGAATGTGTGCGGTGAGGACCAGCCTGCCGCATCACAAACATCCTGAAGTGACACTCCTGACACTAAGGCTTTAGAGGCAGCCATACTCCTAGTAGAATGGGCCCGGACTGCTAACGAAGTAGGTAATCCGGCCGACTCATAAGCAAGAGAGATAGCCTTGACTATCCACTTGTTCATCCTTTTAGATGCAGGTGACCCCTTGTTAGGGGGGCCAAAGCATACGAACAACTGTTCATTTTTACGCCACAGGGCAGCTCTGTGGACATAAGCATCTAACAAACTGACTGGGCACAGCAGATTATTTCTTTCCTGGTCCAAGTTTACAAATGGAGGAGGACAGAATGCCTGCAGCACAATAGACCTAGCCACATTAGTGGGGACTTTAGGAACATACCCCGGTCTAGGGTGAAGGAATGCCTTTACCATACTCGGAGCAAATTCCAAGCACGATGGGGCAACCGAGAGAGCTTGTAAATCCTCCTATCCTTTTAAGAGAAGATGTAGCAAGGTGGAACAACGTCTTAAGAGTCAAAAACTTGACTGGAACCTCCTCAATAGGCTCAAAGGGAGCCAGGGATAAGCCTTGGAGTACCACGGCCAAATCCCAAGTGCGCACTGCAGGCCTCAGCCTCAATGTGCCATGGAGGAAACGTGTTACCAAGGGGTCTCTCCCTAAAGACATACCACCCAAAGGAATGTGGTAAGCAGCTATGGCCGCCACATAAACCTTTAAAGTGGACGGGGCTAACCCTGCAGTAAATCGATCTTGCAAGAACTCCAGCACTGTACCGACCGGGCAGTTAACTGGGTTCAGCTGACGACCACTGCACCAAGAAGTGAACACTCTCCACTTCAAGGCATACAATTTCCTCGTGGAGGGAGCTCTGGATTGATGGATGGTCTCGACAACCTCAGTTGAGAGACCTGATTCTATGAGCTGGGCCCCCTCAGGGGCCAAGCCCACAGCTTCCACAGTTCTGGACGGGGGTAAAATATTGAGCCCCCTGCTTGAGACAGACGGTCCCTCCTGATCGGAATCTCCCATGGAGAGCCGTCGAGGAGCGACACAAGATCCGAGAACGATACTCTGCCCGGCCACCGCGGGGCTATCAAGATGAGCTGGACCATGTCTCTGTGAACTCCAGAACTCCAGAACTCCTGGGAGCAGAACAATCAGAGGAAATGCATACAGACGTAGCCTCGGCCACGTCTGTACTATAGCATCCAGTCCGAGAGGAGCTGGATGCGTGAGGGAGAACCAAAATGGACAGTGAGACATCTCTCGAGACGCAAACAGATCCATTTCCGCCCGGCCGAACCTCTCCCACACCTGCTCCACCACCTCGGTGTGGAGCCTCCATTCCCCGGGCCTCAGCCCCTGTCTCGATAGGATGTCTGCTCCCATATTTTGGCACCCAGGGATATAAGCTGCCCTGAGGGACAAATAATTATTTACATATAAAGTAAAAACATATATGAAACCTATTAGAAATTGAAACAATTCCATATATTGACATATAAATTGATCCCATGTATTATATATGTTTATGTATGTATAATACATATTTTGACATGTCTCATATATGAAATATCCTAATATGCTCATATAGAGTAAAAACATAAATGCACATACAGTGGGGAGAACAAGTATTTGATACACTGCCGATTTTGCAGGTTTTCCTACTTACAAAGCATGTAGAGGTCTGTAATTTGTATCATAGGTACACTTCAACTGTGAGAGACAGAATCTAAAACAAAAATCCAGAAATTCACATTGTATGATTTTTAAATAATTAATTTGCATTTTATTGCATGACATAAGTATTTGATCACCTACCAACCAGTAAGAATTCCGCCTCTCACAGACCTGTTAGTTTTTCTTTAAGAAGCCCTCCTGTTCTCCACTCATTACCTGTATTAACTGCACCTGTTTGAACTCGTTACCTGTATAAAAGACACCTGTCCACACACTCAATCAAACAGACTCCAACCTCTTCACAATGGCCAAGACCACAAAGCTGTGTAAGGACATCAGGGATAAAATTGTAGACCTGCACAAGGCTGGGATGGGCTACAGGACAATAGGCAAGCAGCTTGGTGAGAAGGCAACAACTGTTGGCGCAATTATTAGAAAATGGAAGAAGTTCAAGATGACGGTCAATCTCCCTCGGTCTGGGGCACCATGCAAGATCTCACCTCGTGGGGCATCAACGATCATGAGGAAGGTGAGGGATCAGCCCAGAACTACATGGCAGGACCTGGTCAATGACCTGAAGAGAGCTGGGACCACAGTCTCAAAGAAAACCATTAGTAACACACTACACCGTCATGGATTAAAATCCTGCAGTGCACGCAAGGTCCCCCTGCTCAAGCCAGCGCATGTCCAGGCCCATCTGAAGTTTGCCAATGACCATCTGGATGATCCAGAGGAGGAATGGGAGAAGGTCATGTGGTCTGATGAGACAAAAATAGAACTTTTTGGTCTAAACTCCACTCGCTGTGTTTGGAGGAAGAAGAAGGATGAGTACAACCCCAAGAACACCATCCCAACCGTGAAGCATGGAGGTGGAAACATCATTCTTTGGGGATGCTTTTCTCCAAAGGGGACAGGACGACTGCACCGTATTGAGGGGAGGATGGATGGGGCCATGTATCGCGAGATCTTGGCCAACAACCTCCTTCCCTCAGTAAGAGCATTGAAGATGGGTCGTGGCTGGGTCTTCCAGCATGACAACGACCCGAAACACACAGCCAGGGCAACTAAGGAGTGGCTCCGTAAGAAGCATCTCAAGGTCCTGGAGTGGCCTAGCCAGTCTCCAGACTTGAACCCAATAGAAAATCTTTGGAGGGAGCTGAAAGTCTGTATTGCCCAGCGACAGCCCCGAAACCTGAAGGATCTGGAGAATGTCTGTATGGAGGAGTGGGCCAAAATCCCTGCTGCAGTGTGTGCAAACCTGGTCAAGAACTATAGGAAACGTATGATCTCTGTAATTGCAAACAAAGGTTTCTGTACCAAATATTAAGTTCTGCTTTTCTGATGTATCAAATACTTATGTCATGCAATAAAATGCAAATTAATTACTTAAAAATCATACAATGTGATTTTCTGGATTTTTGTTTTAGATTCCGTCTCTCACAGTTGAAGTGTACCTATGATCAAAATGACAGACTTCTACATGCTTTGTAAGTGGGCAAACCTGCAAAATCGGCAGTGTATCAAATACTTGTTCTCCCCACTGTAAATGTCGTAGAGTCTTAGTATAGATTTTATGTATAAAACAAATGAAATTTAAAATATAAAATATTTTTAATGTTACTTATTGTCAGGTGAGGCAAGGGATGAAGAAGGACTCAAGGATGCAGAGGTTAATGGGCTTTTTATTAGACTTCAAAAATAAACAAACAAAACACAAATAAACCCCTTCATGCTATACAGAACAAAACATGAAAGTACGCGGCTGATGATGAGCACGAGCCACATGCTAAACAAACACACAACACACGGACAAAAGAGTGTATACTGCCCAAGCAAAACTACATGCTCACACGAGACCAAGCGAATGCTCATACTGTACGCTCACAACTGGGGCAAAAAACACATGGAGCATTAATGTCCGAAGCCTGAACCAAAACCAAACTAGAATGAAATGCCAGGATCCAAACACCACACAAAGCAATTCACACAGACAGAAGAGCGCATTATCTGCGCGAACCCAAACCCGCAAGACAATAGTAGTGTCAGAGCTGTCACCGAACCAAGAATAAACCTTATCCAAGTAACAGAACCCTGACTAAATTTATATGTAAAATACGTTCATAATGTCTGTCTCATATTCTTTTGTATTATGTATATGAATTGCATAATTATACAAATATACTTTATAAACATGGCTTCATATATTTGTTAGCCTACATATATTTTAATACAAGTTATGAACATTTGCCGTCAACCATATTTTGCAATTACTCATGTGATCCAATTTCAAACAGTTAAAAACTATTTGACAGTGTAGACTGCCCAAAATTAATAAGAGAATTCTATGAGCATACAACATGTTTGCATATGTTTAAATAAACTTTTTACAAATATAAATTATTACAAATATATATTGTTTACATATATGATCTTAACATACTGCACAGTACCATATAGAAATTCATTATATAAATATCTGTAATAAATGCATATATACAAATTTTACTAAAGGTATTTTATATGTGGTATATTACATATATATATTTTATATGTGTATTATACAACTATATAAATCCATATAAAATCCTATATAAGCATACTGAATGTTTGCATATATGTTGTTTTAATAAACTTGCATATATAAATTAGACATATATTGTTTACATATATGGCATTAACATACAGTACCACATAAAAAGTCATCATATAAATAATTTGAATAGATATATAATAATTCTATGGGTATTTCATACATGGTATAAACCTATATCTTCATATATCGTGAGGATGTATATATGTGCTAATAATGTATTGCCTTATATGAAACATATGACATCACTATTTGGATATAGGGACATATATGTACATATATTACATTTCTGTATGGGTGGTTTGGTGGGCAATGTCGGGGGCCTTTAGGGACGATGCAGACTGAGGGGAGAGATAGCTCGCAAGCGTCTCTTCCACCTTAGGCATCGCGCCATAACCATGTTCATTTTGGCCAACTATAGATGAATAGTGAGTGGTTTGTGCACTATGAATTCTATAGGAGACCGGTTTCCACCATGATCTCCACACCTCGGTGTGAAGATCAGGAAAAAATGGCAGACCCCGACACGGAGGCTGTGCTCGAGAAGGCAAGAAACACTCGTCTAATAAACTTTTAGGACGAACTTCCTGCTTCTCTGCTGGCCAGTCAATGTTTAATCTTGCAACAGCGCAAGACACAACCTACACCAGTTCCTCATATGCTGGAGACTGAGATGGCGAGTCCTCAAATTCTCCAGCAGCAACGCTTTCCACATCCACCTCCTCAGAGCTGGATATGTGAAGCGCTGGTGCCTCACCCGATGCGGAAGGAACCGCAGTGCGTGCTTCCAAACACCGGGTGAAGGCACTGGATCTGTCAGGTGAAGGCTGAGATAGGGCTGGGCCCGTCTCAAACTCCGCTGACAGATCCATTTGCGATCCCCATGATTGAGATTCTACCTCGGCAGCAGCGGGACCCGAACCACGAGGAACGCTGGTCTGAGCACCCTCCTCGAAGAGTGCCAGACGAGAGCGGAGCGTCCGCAGTGGAAGCTGCTCACAATGTACACAGCCTGCACCCTCGAATGCAGATTGTGCATGCGCCGCTCCCAAACAAACAACTCACAGATCATGTGTATCCCCATCCGTAATGTAGCGTGGACAGGGATTAACACAAGACCTAAACAGCTGCTTGCTCGCCATAACTATAGATATAGTGATAGACAACAATAAATATGACAGACGTTTCACATAAAGCGCTGAAGACACAGAAGCTAGCGTTGCACTGTTTGGGCAGGCTTTATAGTTTCCTGGTTCATGACGTCATCTGCCTCTGACGTCTCATCACACTATTGGACGGATTTCACATGTGCTTCATGACACAATCACGCAAAGCGTTCCCAAAGTGTCAGTGACGCAGCGGGAGTTCCCTTGAAGGGGAACTAGAGTTGTGTCATTCAGAATTGAGATGCCTTTTAAATTCCAGCTCCATTGCTGAAATGAATTGAAATTCAAAACAAAATAGATAGCTGGATACATATAAAGAAAGACAAGACAACATGCAGAGGGATAAATAGGGATACATATATGTTTATATATATATATATATATATATACTGATTAAGAAAATAATTTAAAGCAACATTCGACAGTAAGTTGTCAAACGCTTCTTAAGTTCTGCTTATCAGAACTCTGCAGCCTTGAGGTTACGTATCATTACCCGCAACCTCCAAATTCTCATTATTCTCTTGAGAAATTAGTTTATGCATTGCCAACCCTCATGAGTCACACTGGCCTGGTAAACATGAAGTGAAGACAATGACTTTTACTTTTCAGACAGCCTCTATAGCTGCCACTAGTTCTGTTGCATTAGCACTTAATGGCCTTGAATAAGCTCGTGGTGATCAGTTGCCTAGCAATTAGCTTGAATAAATGAACATATCCAATTTGGACCTGACAAGGTAAAGTTGATTAGGGTTTTAGTAATTACTGGTTTTAAGACGTTATGTTTGTATTGGACAGATGACGCAAGCAATGTAACGGTCAGATATTTTGGAGTTGGGTAACAATGGGGGGCACGAAGGTTGGGAGGTTTAGGCGGTGCGTCTAATGTCACTTGCACCTCTGAATAGATTTATATTGAGGCTGGATTACCAAAAGGATAAACACTTCAACTGTCTTATCTATTGTGGCCTGGAAATGCCGCCTTGGAGAAACCAACCCTCTGGAAATTTGAAATAGGTTTGTGGAGTAAAACGTATTAGCATAAGTCTTATCAGCGTTTTGGCCTCTAAAAGAGGGAAATCACTTTGGTGAGGCCTTGGGGTCACCGAAAATGTTTTGGACATGGCATTTGTAATGACTTGCAAGAGTACAGAGAGTCTCATGAGGAACTAGGACTGGGTGGTATGATGTTGTATAGCATGCACATAGAAATGTAACAGAGGATAATTGCAAGTAAATGCAGTTTACATACCTTTAAATATCATTTGCATGTTTAATTGTAGTTTATGAGTGACTTTATGCCCCCCAAAAATTTTTAATCAAGTCATTGTATGTATGAATTAAAGTGTACTTTTTAACTCCGAGGGGTCGGAGTAATAAACGATAAATGTGATAAATGTAAGGAGATAGTCAGGCTGACGGAGAAGATTTCAGAATTAGAGACACGCATCCAGACTTTATTTGAGAGTAGTGAGAATGTAACAGCTTTAGACACTGCTTTGGATGCGAATAGCTTAGTGAACTCTGTACATTGTTCGGTTCCGGCTGTAGAGCCCGTGCAGCAGGGCAACTGGGTGACGGTGAGACTGCATAGTCGCGGATCAAAAAACCACTCTTCCGTTCCGATTAGAACATCAAACAGGTTCTCCCCACTCAGTGATGCACCCACTGAGAATCCTGTTGAAAGTGCCCTAGTTATTGGCGATTCTATTACACGGAACGTGAAAATAGAGACACCAGCCACCATAGTCACATGTTTACCGGGAGCCAGAGCACTTGACATCAAAGCAAATTTAAAAGTACTGGCTAATGCTAATCGTAAATTCTCTAAGATTATTATTCACGTCGGCACAAATGATGTTTCGACTTCGCCAGTCGGAGATCACCAAAATTAACATTAAAGAGGTGTGTGAACTTGCAAGTACGATGTCACGTACAGTTTTTTGTTCTGGTCCCCTCCCCGTTAAAAGGAGTGATGAGATACTTAGCAGACTATCATCACTCAATGGCTGGTTGTCTAAGTGGTGTCCGCAAAATAACATAGGGTTCATAGACAATTGGAAAAGCTTTTGGGGCAGACCTGACCTGTTGAAAAAAAGATGGCATCCATCCTTCCTGGGATGGTGCCGCTCTTCTCTCTAATAATTTGGCACATAGTCTTAGAGCTAAACCTTGACTAACTGGGGCCCAGGTCAGGAAGCAGACGGACTGGCTTACCTGACCGCCTGCTAGCTGTCTCACGTCACAGAAGTCAGATAAATCCCAGCACATAGAGACTCTTTCACCTAGATATTATCACATAGAGACTGTGTCTGTTCCACAAATTAGTAAATACAAAAAACCATCAAAACCATTCAATGGTAAAAATTTAATTGATGTCCAACAAATAAACAACAGATATAATACAGATGATCAAATGATAAAACTTGGGCTGCTGAATATTCGATCCCTTTCCTCAAAAGTGCTTATTGTTAATGATATGATTACAGATCATAACCTAGATGTGCTGTGTTTGACAGAAACCTGGCTAAAACCTGACGATTACATTACTTTAAATGAGTCCACCCCCCAAGATTATTGTTATAAACACAAGCCATGTCTGAAAGGCAAAGGGGGAGGTGTTGCTGTAATTTATAGTAATATCTTCAGTACTACTCAGAAGTCTAGTTTCAAAAATAATTCCTTTGAAGTTTTGGTGCTTTATGTAACGTTATGTAGTGAAATTGATAAATCCCGTTTGACATTTGTGTTGGCTACTGTATACAGGCCACCAGGACACCATACAGACTTTACCAGAGAATTTGCTGATTTTCTATCAGAGTTAGTACTGGCTGCAGTTAAAGTACTAATTGTTGGTGATTTTAATATCCATGTAGACAATGAAAAAGACGCATTGGGATTGGCATTTAGAGACATTCTAAACTCTATTGGAGTTAGGCAACACGTGTCAGGACCCACTCATCGCCGTAATCATACTTTAGACCTAATATTGTCACATGGAATAAATGTTGATACCGTTGAAATTCTGCAGCAGAGCGATGACATCTCAGATCATTACCTAGTATCATGTACACTTAATTTAGCAAAGGCTGCAAAGCCGTCCCCTCGCTTCAAATATGGCAGGACTATCACTGCTGCGACTAAAGATTGCTTTGTAAATAATCTTCCTCATCAGTTTCATCTCCTCAGCATCCCAGATAGCCTAGAGGAACTCGATGTTGCAACAGAAACTATTGACTCTCTCTTTTCCAGCACTGTAGACACAGTTGCTCCACGGCGCTTAAAGAAAATTAAAGAAAATAGTCCAACGGCGTGGTACAACGAGCACACCCGGGACCTTAAAACAGCAGCCAGAAAAATGGAGCGCACCTGGAAGAAAACAAAACTGGAAGTTTTTCGCATTTCGTGGAAAGAGAGCCTGATCGCCTACAGAAAGGCCCTAAAAACTGCTAGATCTGCTTATTTCTCGACTCTCTTAGAAGAAAACAAACACAACCCTAGGTATTTATTCGATACAGTGGCTAAATTAACCAAAGATAAAGCTTCAACTTCTGATGTTTGTAAACAGCACAGCAGTAATGACTTTATAAACTTCTTTACGTGCAAGATTGATAATATTAGGAAAAAAATTATAACCATGCAGCCGTCTACTACAGTATCGCATCAGACAGTGCATTGTAGTGTCACTGAGGAAAAATTACACTCATTCACTGCTATAGGAGAAGAAGAATTGGCTAAACCATTAAAACATTTAACCATTTAAACCTCGTTAAATCATCAAAATCAACAACATGTATGCTCGACCCTATACCGACTAAACTACTAAAAGAGATGCTTCCAGAGGTCATAGATTCTCTTCTTAATATCATTAACTCATCCTTGACATTAGGATATGTACCGAAAACTTTTAAGTTGGCTATTATTAAACCACTTATTAAAAAAACGCAACTTGATCCTACAGAATTAGTCAATTACAGGCCAATCTCAAATCTACCCTTTCTGTCAAAAATACTAGAAAAGGCAGTGTCCTCACAATTATGCTCCTGTTTAGAAAGAAATGGTATCTGTGAGGATTTCCAGTCAGGATTTAGACCGTATCATAGTACTGAGACTGCTCTCATTAGAGTTACAAATGATTTACTCTTATCATCCGATCGTGGTTGTATCTCTCTGTTAGTGTTAATCGATCTTAGCGCTGCATTCGATACTATCGACCACAACATTCTTTTGAATAGACTCGAAAATCATGTTGGCATTAGTGGAATTTCATTGGCATGGTTTAAATCATACTTATCTGACCGTTATCAGTTTGTAGCAGTAAATGAAGAGATGTCACACCGATCACAAGTTCAGTATGGAGTACCGCAGGGCTCAGTGCTAGGACCGCTGCTTTCTACCACTGGGAGATATTATTAGGAAGCATGGCGTTAGTTTTCATTGTTATGCTGATGATACTCATCTCTATATTTCTTCACGCTCTGACGAAACTTTTCAATTCACAAGATTAACGGAATGCATAGCTGATATAAAAAATTGGATGACTAGTAATTTCCTGCAACTTAATTCAGAAAAAAAATAATTTTTAATCATTGGACAAAAAAACTCCACAAGTAGTAACCTAGAATACTGTCTAACACTTGATGGCTGCTCTGTCAAGTCCTCGTCGTCAGTTAGGAACCTGGGTGTGCTCTTTGATACCAATCTCTCATTTGAAAGCCACATTTCTAGCATCTGTAAAACTGCATTCTACCATCTTAAAAATATATCTAAATTACGGCACATGCTTTCAATGCAAAATGCTGAACAGTTAGTTCATGCATTCATGACCTCAAGGCTAGATTATTGTAATGCTCTACTGGGTGGTTGCCCTGCTCGCTTAATAAATAAACTGCAGTTGGTCCAAAACGCAGCAGCTAGAGTTCTTACTAGAACCAGGAAGTATGACCATATTAGCCCGGTTCTGGCAACACTGCATTGGCTCCCTATTAAACATTGTATACATTTTAAAATCTTGCTGACTACTTACAAAGCACTAAATGGTTTAGCTCCCCAGTACTTGAGCGAGCTCTTAACGCATTATAGTCCTTCACGTCTATTGCGGTCTCAAAATTCTGGCCAGTTAATAATACCTAGAATATCAAAATCAACTGCAGGCGGTCGATCCTTTTCCTATTTAGCACCTAAACTCTGGAACAGTCTTCCTAGCATTGTTCGGGAAGCAGACACACTCTGTCAGTTTAAATCTAGACTAAAAACACATCTATTTACTATGGCATACACATAAAACATTTTTAATTTATATTATTCAAATCAGTTAAATGATTGTTTTAGGCTGCATTAACTAGGTCAGCCGTAACCGGGAACACTTCCCATAACACCTGATGTACTCGTTACATCATAAGAAGAATGGCATCTACGCTAATCTCTACGCTAATGTCTACTCTAATCTCTGCGCTAGTCTCTCTGTTTATCCCGAGGTTTACTGCAGTCGGCCGGATCCGGGCCGTATCCGGACCAGATGGTGGACCTGCGCCTGGACATGACCAACGCATCCCTGAAATGTCTGCAGAGACCGATTAAACTCCCCCCTGTAAATCCCGCATTGACACAACATTCTTATTAAACCCGTCCCCGGCGTGACGACTCCAATCTTTCGAATGATCCTACGAATATCTATTAATCTAATATGACTTCTGACCTGTAATGTTGCCAGAATCATAATCATACACTATTTGTTCGTCGGCCAGAGGAGAACTGGCACCCCGACTGAGCCTGGTTTCTCCCAAGGTTTTTTTCTCCACTCTGGCCCTGAAGGAGTTTTGGTTCCTTGCCACCGTCGCCTTTGGCTTTTGGCTTGCTCAGTGGGGGACACTTAAATTTCAACTATATTACTGATCTGCCCGCATTGACACTATATGATAATTGAAATGAGCTGGATGACATCACCGTTTTCACCAGAGCGGCTGTACAGCCGAATCAAATTCTGTTGCATTATTTTCCTGTTACCACTGTGAAGCTGCTTTGAAACAACTGGCATTGTAAAAAGCGCTATATAAATAAAGGTGATTTTGATTTTAGTACTGCTAATAAGATTTTGGCACACATGTAGTATATCTTATTGAGATCTATTCTGGGCCTTATTGTCGGTGTCATCTCTAGATGGAAAACATGAGCAATTGGAACAAAAATATTCCAGACTCCTGAACTCTGTCTTCACCCTGTTCATCTCTGCACAAACCATTTCAATCATCTCAAGCAAAACAATGCGAGGGAAAGAAAGCGGCGTGTTGAGACAGTCTGTGGAGCCAGAGGACCTCACGTGCCCTAGTGCTGCTAACGACATTTTGCAGAAAGCTGAGGCATATTGAAGGTCACTCTTAATAAAACTCAAAGCAGCAGCCGGGCAGACCAACATAAGCGCACAGCTCAAGGATGTCTGAATTTCTCTGCGGACTGAGAGAGAGGGAGTGGAAACGAGACAGCAAAAGAGCAGAGTGATAATGCTACCACGCTAGGAGGGATTTTCTGAGTACCTTAAAAGGGCAAAGTTCAGCTTGAGAAGTCACAGACGTTGGCATTAGCCTTGCTTTGGAAATCTCAAGCACGTGGGTAGTGATAGCTCGGTGCAGGCAGTCACTTTGTGGAACAAACAGCTATAGAAAGGTCTACCCGGCTGGAAAATCCAGCTTATGTTGCTAATGTTCTTTGGAATGTGGTAGCTAGTTGATAGCATTATAATGCAAAAACTTTATTTGTTAATCAGCATTTTTATCTTGTTTTACACTAAGGCCCTGTTTACACCTGGTATTAAGATGTTTTTGGTCGATCGGATCACAAGTGGACAATGCTAAATACAGGTGTAAACACGATCTATACACGGTGTAAACACGTTTTTTAGCTTGTCCACTTTCGACCACTTCAAGAGGTAGTTGAAAACCCATTCGACTGGATTGCTTTCGTAGTATAAACAATCATGTGGTTGAATGTGTTCGAACAGCCACAAAAGAACGCCTGCTCTCAGCCTACTGACTTAATGCGTAAACATTATGGGAAGCATGCTGGTTTTATTATAGTAAAAGTGTAGTAACCATGGTTTTTTGGTGGATTGATTATCATTTGTATAACCACAATTTTACTACAAATACCATGGTTAAACTATGGTTAGAGTAGCAAAACCATGGTTAATTTGTGGTTACCGTGGTTTAACTATAGTAACATATAGTATAGTAAGTAATGGTCTTTTGGTTTTATTTGTAGTAAAACCATGGTTAATTTTCATAAGAGTAAAAATGCATAAAAACACTAACTTGATGAAATTTATCCTTGGTTTTAATTAATAGAACATTACATAGTTAGTGCAAAAATACAAAATATAATTGTATTTGGTCTCTCTTTTTATGTAATGTTTATTTAACCAGGAAAATGAAGTGTAACAGGGACATAAATTTACATTTGATAAAATTTTGATTTTAAAACACCACCACACACCACTGTGCTCTCCATTTTTCTCCGGTTGTGTTCATTGCGTGAGCTTATTTTGCCCATTAGATTGAAAAATATGAAAAAGTCCATACATGTACCCGCTTATAGACCCTCCCCCTGAAGAAATCAGGACAGAAGTGGTTGAAAGTGGAAAAGAGACGGATTAAAATACCAGGTGTAAACGGGTAGGTGTCTGCCTCGTCTACTTGTGATCCGATCAACCAAAATGCATCTTAAAACCAGTTGTAAACAGGGCCTAAAATATGGGGTGCCCGGCCAAGAGGGGCACCTCAGCCGATGAGGACAAAGGGGCAGTGGCTCTAGCCACCAGTCTACCCCTGTGCATGTGCCTGGTCAGCACATTTTACTGATTTGTTCCCTCGTTTTACTAAATTGTACGCAATATATAATAATGATTTCCTCATTTTACTAAATTGTGTAATAATTAGTTCCCTTGTTTTAGTTTAGGTAACAAATTAGTACAACGTAGCCACTATTTAAACAATCGAGGGAACAAATGATTATATTGTGTGCATGATTTAGTAAAATGAGGGAAATTGTTATTATATCTTGCGCACATTTTAGTAAATCGAGGGAACAAATTATTACATTGTGTGCACAACTTACTTAACGAATACTTACAAATACAAGGATACTTGTCAGGACGGGCATTTTGACAGTTTTGTTTGACTATGTCTGTTCAAGTGCAAGAAGATGTGAAAGAGAACTCAATTCAGTATTCGTGCACTGTCTGGGCCACGGATTTCTGGGTGTGCGAAAACTTCCCACACAGTGAATCTTCTTGAGCTTGAATATTTAAATTTGCAAGGCTTAAACTTTCGTGACGATGTAACACTGCCTTGTCAACTGTCCCGATTATTGTTCGCGTTTGTTCACATTCATGTTCTAACAATTTTGCATTGTTAGAATTCATAAAACTGGCGATTGACACAGTTTCATATACTCGCCAACACCGGTTTTTACTCACATTTGGCGCTTGGCAACTGTTAATTTTAGGCCCTAGTGAGAACATATTCTTAATTCGTGGCCACGATATTTTTGTCCGCATGTCATGTGCAGGGCTCCATAAATATCTAATCATCCTTAACACTAGAACCGCCAGGGGTCGCTGTATACCTAAAACCGCCAGTGGGTAAAATTTACCCATGCAGATGATTACTGTTTTGATACGGCTAAAAAACGTAATATGTCACTGTATTATGCCACTGTCTTCACAAAGTAATGTATAGAGTCATGAAATTATTATTTTTAGTCATCAACTATGTTTTTGTCCTGTTGTTTTATGCTATTTTAAGCAGGCTACACTAATCGCTTTTTGGTGAATATAGGCTAAATCAGCCGGCAATGACAACAAGAATTAGAAGGAAATAAATACATATTTGGGTGGTGTAATATTATAATAAAATGTGATTAATCACATATTAAGATAACCCATGTTATTTAAATTACTAAACTACCCTAAATAGACAATAAAGAGCAATAATAATTCACTGCACTGCATAGGATGTATGACAAAGGATGACATACGATGTATGACGTGCAATGACAAATTCAAGCACAGTTTCACCTAATTAATTATTAATTTTTTTATTTACATAATCTAGAATCTGAATAAGAGAACAACACCAATAAACTTTGGGTAATCATGAAAATTGTTTTATTCATTACATCATAGATCGGAAATATTCTTTTTCAGGAAACGGGCAGACTTGAATAAATAGCAACACAGTAGCAAACAATACAGGATAAAAATTGCAAAACAAAAATTTATAATTAATCCAAAGTTTGAACATTTATAAATAGGCTAAAACATCTTCATTTGATCGTGCGTTGTGTGACTGTCTACAGTAAGCCTACACGTTGCTCAAATACAGCGCAAAAATAAAGGAATTATATGGGGTAAATTTGACCCACTGGTGCTTATGTGTATACATGCCCCATTTTTTTAATCTGGTTTTATCTAAGCAATTTTTAACAACAGGGGATATTAAATAACACAATTTTAGTAAAAGTCAGTGACTGGGAGCCTTGGATATTTTATTGAAAATCTGTCATGTACATTTGAAAAACAGCCATGGGTAAATTTTACCCCATGGCGGTTCTAGTGTTAAAGCAGGATATATTTACTTGAGAAGGAAATTTGTGCAAAATAAAATAAGACTGGTAAATTGCTGGTCTCTTGTTTTAAGCATAAACACCACTAAATTTTGTTAGCTAGTAAGTTTAAAGCATGAAAAAAAATATTGAACAATATGTTAACCCCTAAAGGACTGCACAGTTTTGGGGCCCTTTAGAAGTTTTGACATGCTCTGACATTTGTGTTTTTTTCAGTTGCTTATAAACATATTAATGGCAAAAGTGTCATTACACTGTAATCAGCACAAACTGGGCTACCATAATATGTTAGCAACATGTATGTACATGCTTGTATTTTTGAGAGAATAACGTTTATGCATGGTTTTTGAAAAAACAAAACATTTAAGACACACAAATAAGCCCACAAAACACACAATAGATATGTGTCCACAAGACTTTTGAATAATGGGTGTTGTTGCCTAGAGTTTTTGCTTCAAACTGATGTGAGAATCATTTAGCCTACTCATTCACATAAAACAATATATTGATTTAAATTTTGAAAGACACTTTTTCTTTACAAAGCCGTATGCGAAGAGGCATGAACGATCATGAATAATGCTGTGATTTACACCTGAGAGAACAAAAGACCCCCATAATGAGCTGCATAATAAATGAGCCTTTGAGTCAGGTATGTGACTGAGGGGAACTCTTTACAAAATTTACAAAAGAAATATATATTTTTTGTAGTTTATTTAGAATATAGTTAACAATATAAAGTGAGAGCCAAAGGCACATTACAAAGGCCTACTATATTTTAAGAAAAACATTTTTTTTCTGAAAACAAGTATAATTTCTTATGCAGCTTTCCTTCTCATCATCTTGTAATTTTTTCTTATGTTAACTGGAGACAACAATACCAATTAAGCAAATGACTGAAGCAGGTTTGACCAGCTAGTAGCTAGTTTGGTGCTGGTTCAAGATGGTGGACCAACAACAAACCAGCTAACACTAGGTTTGCCAGCAGTGAAGAGCATGACTGTTTTCAATACAATGGCCTCCATGACCTACAAGACTGTGAGCAACACTGGCAACTAATCAAATGCTAACTACTAATAAAGATGCTGGTGAGCTAGCAGCTCCGCAGGGGGCCTTTTGAAAGCTGAAATTAGTTGGTCCTTTGTTTACATTCGTAAATCTGTCACAGTTTATTTTCCCAAGCCTGGTGGCTGTTTCTTTCATAACCATATTTCAAAACCTTTTATAAGGTCTTGATAAATAGTTAATTCAGCAATAAATCATTTGATTGAGCACCAAAGCCATGCGATTGATTTTTATTCATTTTCTGAAATTGTATTAACCGTGCTAAAGAAGCCATCACTATTACTTTGCTTTACCCCTAACCCTAAGTATTAAACTTAATGTATAACGTTCTGTGAACCCTAAGTATTAAACTTGATATAATAAATGTACGATATCTAAAATCATTTGGCTTGTGGAGTTACTTTTTAAGCAACCACCCAGAACAACTTGGTGTTGGGAAGTTCGGGTCATTTTCTTTACTTGAATCTTTGAATCTCTTTCAGCAAAATGAACAAATCTTTATACAAGACATTTCTGTCACTCAGTTCATTTGAGTTCAAATAAAATGTCACGTTTTCAATAGCGAAAAATCCCCAGACACACGACTACTTATGAAAAATTTTGATTAATGAAATTCATGAAAGGAAATCATGATAATACCAGACAAATTATGAGAAACAATTAATTGTTAATTCCCCACTCAGATTTGTCTTTCTGATCAAGTCATTCATTCTTTTGACATGTCACAGCCACATGGGCTTGACAGGAACAACAATTATTTTAGTTGACCTAGCCTGGGAGCTTGTTTTTCTCAATGCAAACTTTCCTAAAATGTGACCCTGGAAAAACCAGTCATAAGGGTCAATTTTTTTAAATACATCATCTGAAAGCTGAATAAATAAGCTTTCCATTGATGTATGGTTTGTTAGGATAGGATACAACTATTTGAAAATCTAATATTGAGAAAATCGCCTTTAAAGTTAATGCATATTACTAATAATAATACATTTTTGATATATTTACGGTAGGAAATTTACAAAATATCTTTATGGAACATGATCTTTACTTAATATCCTAATGATTTTTGGCATAAAAGAAAAATCTATAATTTTGATCCATACAATGTATTGTTGGCTTTTGCCACAAATATACCCGTGTGACTTATGACTGAAGTCACAGCAAAATGTATAGTTAAACATATAAATATTTCTGTTTCCAGAACATAGTCTATGTGGCTGTCACATAACACTGCAAAAAAGTATTTTCTTATTTAGTATTTCTGACTTGTTTCCAGTCCAAATATCTAAAAATTCTTACATCAAGATGCAAGTAAAATGACATAAGATATTTTTTCTTGTTTTCTGGAAAATAAAATCAAAATGATGTGAGTTTTTGCTTAAAAGAAGCAAAATTATCTGCCAATGGGGTAAGAAAAATAATCTTGTTTCTGATTGAAATCTTGTTTCTTGTTTCTGTCCCAAACAGAAATAAGATTATTTTTCAGGAAAGCTGCAAAAGTATCACAGAATGATCCCAATGTGACACACACCGTATATTCCAAGTGTTATTGGGGTATATGATGGGGTTTGGTGAAAAACAAACCGAAATTTTATGTATTATTTAACAAAATGCTTGACCTTGGCCATTGGTCTTCGTATTCATGAGACAACACATTATTAGCGCCTCAGTTCACTTTGACTCGCCCAGAAAAACACACAAGTGAAAAATCAAGAACAAAAACGTGACATAAAATACAGCGCCTAGAAAAAAACAAAATAAGCATCCATGTACTTTGACAGGAACTCCTTTTGTCTGATGACAGTCAGAATGACAGTTGACAGGTGTGAACGCGATAACTTTTTGTTACGATGAACACAACAGATAAAGTTTACTACTGTTACTCTTATAGTACAATTAAACGTATACTTTTATATGCTAAAAGTGGGCCAATTTAGTCCCAAGCAGTATTGAAGTATTGAACAAGTTTACTACTAGTACACATTGATATTAGTGTACTTACTGCATAAAGTATACATTACTTAAGTATACTTCATAAAATGAAGTTGAAGTATACTTCTTTTTCGTAAGGGAAATAATACATTAAATTTCAGTTAGTTTTTCACTAACCCCTATCATATAGAACACTTGGAATATACGACACGTGTCACATGGGATCATTCTATGATACTTTTGAATCTTTTTAAAAAAAAGCTTGATGCTGGTCGCTAATCACTGCCTTTATATGGACGAGTGTGATCGAGTTTTAAAAATTCTCCTTTTGTGGTCCATAAAAGAAAGAAGGGCATACGGTATTAGAACAACACAAGGGTGACCTATAGCACAAAATGCCCTTGACTTCCCCAGGCAAAATGCGGACACCACGCCCCTTTCTGATTCGCCGCTTCCCAGGGACACTTTAATCCCTGTACAATATGTATTTTCATTTAGAATAAAACCCTCTCTGAGGCATGATGCCTCACTCCTGTCCTAGCGCCCCACCATGATACCTTGACCTGAACCCAGTGGAGTGACTTTGAAACTATTCTGTGAAACTGAAGATAACCTACTGTACAATCTGCAGGCAGATGACACAGGCAAAAGCTCTACATTTGGTAATAGATATTCAGTTGTTACTCAGATAGCTTCCTAAATTTACCTCCTGCCCTAAAATGGTTGAGGACACTCGAGGTGCCGGCCGATAACAGAAGGGATTGTTGGCATTCCCGCCCGATTTCGCCTCAAACTCTGTCTATCAGTCACCGAGCTCTTAAACACACCAGACTTGTGCGCCTGAGGATAGAAGGAGTCTAGTATGTGAAAGAAAGGAGGAGTGAGACAGAGAAGGAAAAGCAGCTTTTAAAAGACCAAGTTATCTCTTCCCACTCTCCCGTCCTTTATCTTTTCTCCTCTCCACTCTGCCCAAGAGCTGTCGACGTCGTCTTCTAGTTCCTCTTTTACTTTTCTCGTCTCTCAATTGTGAGGAAAAGAGCCTTGTGACCAGAAGGGTCTTAACTATTTCTCAGAACATACATTAAATATTCATGGCATTAGCATATGCTCTCTCCAATACTGATTTAATTGAAAACATCTCTTTAAAAATGTGAAGATGTGCCCTTTCCGCCCGGAGAGATGGCCTCCGGCTAATTTAAAGCCACTTGGCCTTTTAAATGGCACATTTTAGTGGAGAACATGGAAAGTGCTAGACCACCCTGTAGTGTGAGACGAGAAAGAAACAATGAAAGGATTTTTGCAACCACTTCTTTCTCTACCTGTAATTGCAAGTGTGTGTGTGTGTATGTGTGTGTGTGTGGAGTCGAGACCCAACATGAGAGAAATTACAACACTGACTTTTATACTCTGGGCTTTTATGCTGATTACCTGGATGCCTTGGCGTCGCAAACAGGGTCTTTGTTAAAAGTTTGGCTGCAGAGGGACAAAACTATTACTAATGCTTATATTTAGAGTTAGGGCTTTGAACTTAAGGTATAAATCATCCCATACAGTTGTTACAGACTGAGATAAACCCACAGTTAGACAAATTCAGAAAGCCAACAAAAGTCTTAGTATACTGCCCAATGGGTGTTAGAGTTGCTAGGGTGTGCTGGGTGGTTACAGAATTTTCTGGGTGGTTGCAAGGGCATAGTTAGGCAGTTACTAGGCAGTGGCCAGGGTATTCTGACTGGTTGCTTGACAGATGCTAGGGTGTTATGGGTGGTTCTTAGAGCTTTGAAATGTGTCTGCAATAGGGTGTTTTGATTGGTTGATAGGGTGTTACATAGTTGATAAGGAGTTATTTGTGGTTGTTAGATGGTTTCTAGGGTGTTCTGGGTGGTTCATAGGGCTTTGAAATGAAATCCCAGATAGCATGTAATCATTGAAACAATGTTGAGTCAGTGTTGATGAGTCAATGCTAATTGCATTGAATTAATGTTACAAAGTGATGTTGGTTCAGTATCACTCTTGCACCCTCAGTTAATGTTGAAGCAATGTTGAGATTTCAACCACAAATCAATGATATCATCTCTGATTCAACATTACAAAGTGATATTTTTTCAACATCACTTTTGCACCCTCAGTTACTGTTGAAACAATGTTGAGATTTCAACAAAAAAATCAATGATAATATCATTGAATCAAAATTATGAACTGATGTTAGTTCAATATCACGTTTGCACCCGCATTTAATGTTGAAACAATGGTGAACAAAAAATCAATGGTAATGCTATTGAATCAGCATTACACTATGACGGATTCTACATCACTGACGTTGAATCAATATTGAAATTAACTAAAATAATCAATGGTAATATTGTTGAATTAGTGTTACACTATGATTGATTCTACACCACGGATGCTGACTCAATATTGAAATGAACTAAAATAATCAATGGTAATATTGTTCAATCAACATACGTTATGATGGATTCTACATCACTGATGTTGAATCAACACTGAAATTAACAAATATAGTTTGTAATATATATAGTAATATAGTTTGATCAATGTTACAATGTGATGTTGATTCTAAATCGCTTTTGTTGAAACTGAAAAAAACAACTGAAATGTAATGACAACATAAAACAGTGTTGCCATCTGATGTACCAAGTTAATGTTGAAGCAACATTATATACTTCAATGGTTCATCAACAAATTTCTGACCATTTCAAAGTTTGGGGAAAACCTTTTCAAGTATATATGACACTTTCCCAGCAGTTGAGTCAATTTATTTTATTTAACAGTTTAACACAATGACAAAAAAAGATATAAAAGAGAACATTCTTTAAAAAAAGAAAGGGGGAGAAATAGGACAAAAGCATTACAACCTTTAAAAATAAAATTAGCTTCAGAAGTCTGATGTCATTATAACTACAGGTGGTCCAGCGGTTCAGGTTTTAAAAATCTGTCTTGCCTCTTTTCCTTTGGGTTCTCTGAAATCTGAAAAAGAAAGCATGATGTTACTTAACAAGTCAATTCAGTTGTCATACAGTCACATTCAAGAATGTTAACATTCTAAACACAATATGATTCACTTTTCAAAAAGTTGCTAAACACAAAATATTCAAACTATGATAAGTATCGTTAAATTCTGTATATTTATTCAATTTTTCTAAAATCTATTAATGCTTCAATATCAAAAGAAAGCGTGTCTGATTTTTCCCACCAAGTTTATCTCCAGCCCTAATTAAACACACCTGAAGCAGCTAATCAAGGTCATTAGGACCAATGAAAACTTCCAGGCAGGTGTGTAGGAGCTAAAAGAGCTTAGGTTTTTTTTTTTTTCAATTAAAATTTCTTTAAAGGGATAGTTCACCCCAAAATGAAATTTCTGTCATCGTTTACTCACCCTCAAGTTGTTCCAAACCTGTATGAGTGTCTTTATTCTGTTGAACACAAAAGAAGATAGTTTAAAGAATGTTGGTAACAGACAGTTGACTGTCAACTGTCTGTTACCAACATTCTTCACTCTTCTTCTTCAATCTTCTTTTGTGTTCAGCAGAAGAAAGAAATTCATACAGGTTTGGAACAACTTGAGGGTGAATAAATGACAATTTTAATTTCGGGGTGAACTATCCCTTTAAAGCTGCAGATTCACCTTATGTAGACCTTAATCTCTTTAAATATCACAATAGCCAGTCACTTTCTCAATAAACACAAGATGTGGATTTTTGTGATTGTGTTTCAGTGGAAACAGGCTAAACTGAAAGGAGATAAGTTACATTCCCCAAGTTTAATACAGATTCAGGAATGATTACCTGATTAAACAGTAATCAGGGAGCAGGAGTTAAGGCACAGGATAGCATCAAGTCCCAGGTGATTATGCTGTCGACAACAACTCAATGTATAATCAATGTCAGCATTATCAGGAGGGTGCTTCTCATTTTTTTAATTGTCCATCTTCATCTGCCTTCACTCCTACTAAAGGAGAAATGTGCTCTGCGAGCACTGATGGATGAAGACATGGGCTCTGTGTGCAGTATGACATTCTTGCTCATGTTCATGTCTCTTGCACTTCAAGAAATATGTTAAAGAATGTTAGAACTTTATTCAGGAATTTCCCAATAAACATTACTAAAGCAAGATGCATTTTTAACAATGTAGAAAAATGGATGCTTCATTCAAACACTTTAATAACTTTTTAATGTTTCTAATTACAGTCAGTAACAAATCGAATGCAAATAACAAGCACGCAAAACAAAGGAACAGAGAAATAATAAGGTAGATGCAATATTTTTTGAAACTGTGCTAGAGAAGTCATGCAAGTGTCAGGTGGTTCAACACACAAGACTTCTAGGATACACCTGTGTTTTCTCTCTAATGATGAAGCATCATTTAAACTACTGAGAAGTGCACATGCAAAACCAAAATGGGTGTTTACCAATCAGTGGCCAATTTCAAACTGCAATGGATGTTTTTCAAGCATTTTTCAACAGACTTGCTAAAATCATGAAGGCTCACCCCTAAACCAAGCCCCCAGTGGATTAGAGCAAATCGGGTAACGCGGTTGAAAATGCCCATCATAGTTTGAAAACGCCCCACTGATTGGGAAACACCCACTAATGTTCTGCAGAGATACACACCTGCATGATCTTGTGCTCATCAACTACACATCACTGTTAGTTCAATGTCACTGTCTCCACCCATGTGTGCTGTTGACTTTCATCACAGTTTCAATGCTGATCCAACACACTTTAAACATTGAAATGTCAATCTCAACCAAAATGATGGTTTGGATCAAAACTCAACATTGTATCAATGTCACCATGCTATCTGGGATGTGTCTGCTAGGGTGTTTTGGGTGGTTGATAGTAGTGTTACAAGATACAGTAGTTCATAAGGAGTTATTTGTAGTTGCTAGATGGTTTCTAGGGTGTTCTGGGTGGTTCTTAGGGCTTTGAAATGAAATGTGTCTGCTAGGGTGTTTTGATTAGTTGATAGGGTGTTACGAGGTACAGTAGTTGATAAGTTATTTGGGGCTGCTAGGGGGTTCTAGGGTGTTCTGGGTAGTTGCTAGGCAGTTGATAGGAAATTGCTAAAGTGTTCTTTGTAATGGCTAGAGTGTTTGGGGTGGTTCCTAAGACATTGCTAGGCTAGGTTTTCTGGGTTGTGTCAAAGCCAACATACACTCTCAGGAAAAAATTCCTTATCTGATTTCGCAAATAGATTGTGTCTGAGTATAAAAATGTTGACACAATGTAACATACTGGCACTCATTTTGGATAAAGAGATGTGTTTGTTGTTGTTGTTGTTTGTTATCGTTATTCGTTGTACAAGCAGAATGTGATGGTTGGTCAGTGTGGTATTTGTCCCGCCCCTCCTCCACTATGATTGGATGGCTGAGTAAAAAGTGACACTGATGAGTGCTGTGTTTTACCCAAAGTTGAACATTCTTCAACTCTTGGCAACCAGTAAAAAACACAGAACGCTCAACGTGCAAATAGATGCTAAGCGCCTCGCCATGCTGTTGCCGTTTTAAAAAACGTGGCGCTCCCGTGATAAATACACTAGCCTCTGGGAAAAATGCTTTGGTGGACACGGCCTTAGGGGTACAACAGCTTGTTATTGCGGCATTAACTCCAAAGGGACATCTTTTTACCCCTAAAATTTTCATACTATTACCTTAAAGATTCATATTACTACTCTAAGGTACTAATATGCACCTTTTAGGGGTAGATAAGGTACAAAGTTGTCTCTTTAAGGTTACTGCCCCAGTGACAAGCTGTTGAACCCATAAAGGTACAGTTTTTGCCTCAAATCATGTGGTTTATTGAGCAGAGGTGTGCCATTACTTTTAAGAATGAGCAGACTTTAGAATTTTTGTCTGATGAATAACACAGGTGAAAAAATCAAATTTGAGGGGGCCAAACCATAGCAAGGGACATGATCATAGAGACTTTTGACTTGGGCCAGTAAGCAAAGGGCTTGTGTGCCATGACTCATATAGTTGGAGTGACCGACTTTTAAGAACCTGTCTGTAGCCTGCGATACCTGCGCACACAGCCATAACAAGATGTTGTTTGTGGAGCATTTTGATGAGTTGCAATTTTCCTCTGAAACATATTTGCTTGCAGTTCCAATATCCCTATTTCAATTGACTTGTAAGACGCACAAGTGAGTAAACTGTGAAATAGGGAGATTAAAGTGGATAAAATGGAAGGAGAATTTTAATGCATTTCTCTTTCTTAGAAAAAAACAAAAACAAATCATTTACTTCTCAAACACTTTGGAAGCTTGTGTAAAGCTTGTGAGAGGCTGTCACTTTAAAGACGAGGAAATTCAGAGACTTAATTTGATTAAATTCACCTGCCTCTCACTGGGGAAATAACACAAATATGGAACTGTGAGATATGTGGTCTTGTCACTGCTAAATGCTCGTCGATGACTTGACAGGAAGTGACAGGGTAGCTCTAGAGTCGTGCTTCTCTTCATGTTTGCGTAAGTAAAAAGCATATAAACAAGCATTCAGAGGGTCCCTTTCCCTAGTGACAAAGTAAAGAAAGTGCATATGAACTCATAGTAATGGATTAAAGGTATTAGTACAGATTATTTTGCCATTGGTTGGGTTAAAGTTTGGATGTCTTTTTCAAGAAGCGATTGATCCAAAAAAAGGAAACTAAGTTAGGGGTTTGTTTATGCTGGGTTAGTGTCAAGCAATCCAGTTTAGAATGCATGGGAGAAACTTCTAGGATTATATGTTCATGTCCATCAAATAAACATGTTAGGTAATAGGAAAACCTACCTTAGAAAAGAACTTTAAATATGGTTAAGAAATTTGTTTCTGCCAGAAAAAAAGTATGGAAGCCTGTTTCCACCAGACAATTGTGAGATATGAAGCCGCAATTAGGAGAAATAAAGGTGAAATTGGGAAGTATGTTATAACTGAAATAAAGTCACAATTGGGAGGTATAACATCGCAAAATGGAAGAAATAAAGTAGCAATCAAGAGAAATAAAGTGACTCTTATGAGATCTGAAATCACATTTGGGCGATATACACTCACCTAAAGGATTATTAGGAACACCATACTAATACTGTGTTTGACCCCCTTTCGCCTTCAGAACTGCCTTAATTCTACGTGGCATTGATTCAACAAGGTGCTGAAAGCATTCTTTAGAAATGTTGGCCCATATTGATAGGATAGCATCTTGCAGTTGATGGAGATTTGTGGGATGGACATCCAGGGCACGAAGCTCCCGTTCCACCACATCCCAAAGATGCTCTATTGGGTTGAGATCTGGTGACTGTGGGGGCCATTTTAGTACAGTGAACTCATTGTCATGTTCAAGAAACCAATTTGAAATGATTCGAGCTTTGTGACATGGTGCATTATCCTGCTGGAAGTAGCCATCAGAGGATGGGTACATGGTGGTCATAAAGGGATGGACATGGTCAGAAACAATGCTCAGGTAGGCCGTGGCATTTAAACAATGCCCAATTGGCACTAAGGGGCCTAAAGTGTGCCAAGAAAACATCCCCCACACCATTACACCACCACCACCAGCCTGCACAGTGGTAACAAGGCATGATGGATCCATGTTCTCATTCTGTTTACGCCAAATTCTGACTCTACCATCTGAATGTCTCAACAGAAATCGAGACTCATCAGACCAGGCAACATTTTTCCAGTCTTCAACTGTCCAATTTTGGTGAGCTCGTGCAAATTGTAGCCTCTTTTTCCTATTTGTAGTGGAGATGAGTGGTACCCGGTGGGGTCTTCTGCTGTTGTAGCCCATCCGCCTCAAGGGTGTGCGTGTTGTGGCTTCACAAATGCTTTGCTGCATACCTCGGTTGTAACGAGTGGTTATTTCAGTCAAAGTTGCTCTTCTATCAGCTTGAATCAGTCGGCCCATTCTCCTCTGACCTCTAGCATCAACAAGGCATTTTCGCCCACAGGACTGCCGCATACTGGATGTTTTTCCCTTTTCACACCATTCTTTGTAAACTCTAGAAATGGTTGTACGTGAAAATCCCAGTAACTGAGCAGATTGTGAAATACTCAGACCGGCCCGTCTGGCACCAACAACCATGCCACACTCAAAATTGCTTAAATCACCTTTCTTTCCCATTCTGACATTCAGTTTGGAGTTCAAGAGATTGTCTTGACCAGGACCACACCCCTAAATGCATTGAAGCAACTGCCATGTGATTGGTTGATTAGATAATTGCATTAATGAGAAATTGAACAGGTGTTCCTAATAATCCTTTAGGTGAGTGTAATGTTGAAAAAAAGAAATAGTCGCAAGTTGAAATTTAGAGATCACTTGTGAGAAATAAAGGGTTGGGGGAGTAACGAAATACATTTAACTTAGTTACGTATTTAAAATACAAAATTTGAGTAACTGTATTTCATTACAGTTACATTTTAAATGGGTGGTAATCAAATTACAGTTACATCCGAAAAGTATTTTAGATTACCAAAGTGATTACTTTGAATTTTAGTGTCATTTATTTCATTTAAACATTAATGCAATCTATAACGGGCGATTAATGTATTATTATTAATGTATCAATTGGTGATTCTCAGACTCAAACAGTCTGCAAAAGCATCCTAAGATACAGTTCTGCTCATAAGTTTCATACCCCTTGCAGAATATGCAAAATTGTAATAATTTTAACAAAATGAGAGGGATCTGGGATCATAAAAATTGCATGTTACTTTTATTTAGTACTGTCCTGAATAAGCTATTTCCCATAATATATGTTTACATATACTTCACAAGACAAAATGACTGAATTTATACAAATTGCCACATTCAAAAATGTTCATACCCGTGAATCTTAACTGTCTGTCGTTACCTGGATGATCCACGACTGTTTTCATGTAATTTGTTTAGGTTATTGTGACTTTTTATCTCACAATTCTGACTTCTTTTCTGCGAATTGTGAGATATAAATTTGCAATTGCGAGTTATAATGTACAATTATGAGGGGGAAAAAGTCTGATGTTTTTTCTCAGAATTTGCGACTTTAATAAAAAAAAACGGTAATTGCAACATTTATCTCACAGTTCTCACTTTATGACATGCAATTGTGAGTTTAAATCTCAGTTAAGTATTTAGGACTTGATAGTACAATCCTTTTAAATAATTGGCACTTTCTTAACATCTTGAGTAGGTAGGGTAAATCATCAAAATCAACAACATGTATGCTCGACCCTATACCGACTAAACTACTAAAAGAGATGCTTCCAGAGGTCATAGATCCTCTTCTTAATATCATTAATTCATCCTTGACATTAGGATATGTACCGAAAACTTTTAAGTTGGCTATTATTAAACCACTTATTAAAAAAACGCAACTTGATCCTACAGAATTAGGCCAATCTCAAATCTACCCTTTCTGTCAAAAATATTAGAAAAGGCAGTGTCCTCACATTTATGCTCCTTTTTTAGAAAGAAATGGTATCTGTGAGGATTTCCAGTCAGGATTTAGACCGTATCATAGTACTGAGACTGCTCTCATTAGAGTTACAAATGATTTACTCTTATCATCCGATCATGGTTGTATCTCTCTGTTAGTGTTACTCGATCTTAGCGCTGCATTCGATACTATCGACCACAACATTCTTTTGAATAGACTCGAAAATTATGTTGGCATTAGTGGAATTTCATTGGCATGGTTTAAATCATACTTATCTGACCGTTATCAGTTTGTAGCAGTAAATGAAGAGATGTCACACCGATCACAAGTTCAGTATGGAGTACCGCAGGGCTCAGTGCTAGGACCGTTGCTTTTCACCCTGTACATGCTACCACTGGGAGATATTATTAGGAAGCATGGCGTTAGTTTTCATTGTTATGCTGACGATACTCATCTCTATATTTCTTCACGCCCTGACGAAACTTACCAATTCACAAGATTAACGGAATGCATAGCTGATATAAAAAATTGGATGACTAGTAATTTCCTGCAAATTAATTCAGAAAAAAATGAATTTTTAATCATTTAATCAGACAAAAAAACTCCACAAGTAGTAACCTAGAATACTGTCTAACACTCGATGGCTGCTCTGTCAAGTCGTCGTCGTCAGTTAGGAACCTGGGTGTGCTCTTTGATACCAATCTCTCATTTGAAAGCCACGTTTCTAGCATCTGTAAAACTGCATTCTACCATCTTAAAAATATATCTAAATTACGGCACATGCTTTCAATGCAAAATGCTGAACAGTTAGTTCATGCGTTCATGACCTCAAGGCTAGATTATTGTAATGCTCTACTGGGTGGTTGCCCTGCTCGCTTAATAAATAAACTGCAGCTGGTCCAAAACGCAGCAGCTCGAGTTCTTACTAGAACCAGGAAGTATGACCATATTAGCCTGGTTCTGGCAACACTGCATTGGCTCCCTATTAAACATTGTATACATTTTAAAATCTTGCTTGACTACTTACAAAGCACTAAATGGTTTAGCTCCCCAGTACTTGAGCGAGCTCTTAACGCATTATACTCCATCACGTCTATTGCGGTCTCTAAATTCTGGCCAGTTGATAATACCTAGAATATCAAAATCAACTGCAGGCGGTTGATCCTTTTCCTATTTAGCACCTAAACTCCGGAACAGTCTTCCTAGCATTGTTCAGGAAGCAGACACACTCTGTCAGTTTAAATCTAGACTAAAAACACATCTTTTTACTATGGCATACACATAAAACTTTTTTTTTATTTATATTATTCAAATCAGTTAAATGATTGTTTTAGGCTGCATTAACTAGGTCAGCCGGAACCGGGAACACTTCCCATAACACCTGATGTACTCGTTACATCATAAGAAGAATGGCATCTACGCTAATGTTAGTCTCTCTGTTTATCCCGAGGTTTACTGCAGTCGGCCGGATCCGGGCCATATCCGGACCAGATGGTGGACCTTAGCCTGGACATGACGAACGCATCCCTGAAGTGTCTGTAGAGAGCGTGTCAATTAAACTCCCCCCTGTAAATGCCGCATCGACACGACATCCTCTTTAAACCCGTCCCCGGCGTGACGACTCCATTTTTTCGAATAATCCTACGAATAACTATTGATCTAATATGACTTCTGACCTGTAATGTTGCCAGAATCATAATCATACACTATTTGTTCGTCGGCCAGAGGAGAACTGGCACCCCGACTGAGCCTGGTTTCTCCCAAGGTTTTTTTCTCCATTCTGGCCCTGAAGGAGTTTTGGTTCCTTGCCACCGTCGCTTTTGGCTTTTGGCTTGCTCAGTTGGGGACACTTAAATTTCAACTATATTACTGATCTGCCCGCATTGACACTATATGATAATTGAAATGAGCTGGATGACATCACCGTTTTCACCAGAGCGGCTGTACAGCCAAATCAAATTCTGTTGCATTATTTTCCTGTTACCACTGTGAAGCTGCTTTGAAACAATTGGCATTGTAAAAAGCGCTATATAAATAAAGGTGATTTGATTTGATTTGATTTGATTTAGGGTTAATCACTTCATGGGGGTCATCAGGTGGGCACCCTCCTTCCTTGGTGTTTCATTGATAGGCCCACGACACCTCCAAAGGGCTCAACAGCAACACCTGGCGTCCCAGGTGTGCTCCCCTCTGCTTTTACCCCTCTTGGTCATTTTGCAGCCCATTTGGGATCCTTCCTTTTTCGCCACAGCCAGTTGCTGCTTTGCTCAGCAGCCTCTGACAGCAACCTAACTGCTTGTTGGAAGGCCTGTCCTCTGACTCCCAACCCCTTCAATAACCTAGCCTAGCCTAGCCTCGCAATTGTGAGAAAAAAAGTCGTAATTACCTTTTTTATTTTTAGATTTTGTGGCGGAAACAAGTTTCCATGAAACTCAATGCATTAACTCTTTCCCCGCCAAACACGGAATTTTCCGTTATTTGTGAGAAAACGCTTCTCCGCCAAACACAGAATTTTCCGGGTTTCCGTGTTTTCACTGTTATACACTAGGGGGCGCTATTATGCATCTTCTGAATGAGTACAGAATCTCCTGATCAAAAACACAGGCGAAGAAGACGCGAAAAAACAAGCGATCGTATGTAAGCAGATGCATATGTAAAATAATGTGATCATCAACATTAAACATTATATAAATCAAAACTGCCTAATGTTACTGAATGAAATGTTGACCCAGGATGAGCTCTAGGACTGTGCAAGCAGTAGGGGTGTTGATGGACTCGATCTACTCCATCTGTGCTTGATCATCGCTCTGAATCTGATCTGGATGTAGTCTTTGACAAAAATGTGATTTTCTCAGCTTTTTGTTCAAAATGTTGCTTTTTTTATGAAACTTACCCATATTTAAGTGTTGATGAAAAAGGAATGCATGAAGCTAGAATAAAACGTTTTTTAAAAAAAAAAAAAGCAGAGGGTCTACTCTTTCTTGTGATATATTGCATGCTCAGATATTCATACAACAAAATATTCTATGGGCCATTACATTTTTGTGAACATGCTCAAAAACCCTGGCGGTGGCTGGCAACTTTTTTTTTTAAAAACGCTGGTGGGGAAAGAGTTAAGGTCAGGGGTGAAAACTTTTGAACAGGATGATGTGTAAATTTTTCTTATTTTGTTTACAGATCATATTTTTTCGGTAATACTATGTGTCCCAGAAGACAAAATAAGTACAATTTACCCTATTTATCCAATTCAAAAAGTTTACACACCCCAGATCTTGATGCATTGTGTTGCCTTTTTAAGCAACAATATATATATATATATATATTTTTTTTTTTTTTCTAAGATTTTTCTAATTTTTTGCTTCAACAAATATTGTGGAAAATTGATGTTGTTTAAAATAATATGCAGAGGAAAACCAAGTCCTATGTTTGGTGGTCCCTTTGTGTTACATACCTTATTAGTGTTCCAAAATATTATAAAGTTTTTAGATTAAGTTAAAAAACTTGTGTAATCTAACGAAATACATTACAAATTACTTTTTAAAGCAAGTATTTTGTAATCTGTAGTGAAATACATTTTAAAAGTAACCTTCCCAACCCTGGAATTAAACTTGCAGTTGCAAACCAAAAAGTCACAATTGCAACTATTTCTCACAATGTAAGCTTAAGTCACAACAGGAAAAAAATAGTCACAATTACGAGAAAGTCAGAATTAGGAGATGTAAAGTCACAAGCAGTTGCGAGATAATAAGTCGCATTTATTATAAGTAAAGTTGCAATTGGAAGATATAATGTTGGAACTGCAAGAAATAGTGACATTCGTGCGATTTCATGTTTTGTTTTGTTTTTCAATCTGAGGCACAAACAGGCTTCTATCAGAAAAAGATAGACTAATTCTACAGTTATGTTTCTTGTTCGTCTAGCTTAATGTCCCATCATCTGTCAAAGCAAGGCCTAATTCCTCCTCCATTTTAGTATCTGTCTCTCTCTCTCTCTTTCCCCATTGTGAGCTTTTCAATTACTGCTCTGTTTCAATTACACACCGTGTGTAGAATAACACAGTCTTAATAGCTGCCTTGTTAATTGATTTGAACAGTGGATGGAACGGACCACAGGTCTATCGGGAAGCTCCTGCGGCAGAGAAGCCCTGATGACTGGCAGGTGGAAAACAGAGCGAGAGAGGGAGAGTTTGAAGGCTATATCTCTGAGCTCTGGCCTTTTGGTACCGGCTGATTAGTGGTTTCATAGCCGAGGGTATTA
The DNA here is from genome assembly GCA_039654105.1 of Coreius guichenoti. NCBI lineage: Eukaryota > Metazoa > Chordata > Actinopteri > Cypriniformes > Gobionidae > Coreius > Coreius guichenoti. The sequence continues at coordinate 24,647,747 of CM077192.1, forward strand.
AAAGCCTAGTAGAGGTCAGGGACATGTCAGTGACAGGCGCTGTTTGATTTTGCCCTTCAATGTCTTTTGCTCTTATCATATCCAACCATACCTGGCAAAAGAAAGGAAACGGAAATTCTATTTACTCACCCTCATGTTGTTCCAAACCTGTTTGACTTTATACTTCAATGGAACATGAGAATAAATTTACATAATCTCCTAGCTGCTATTTTCTATACAATGAATGCATATAGTGACCAAGGTGATGTCAAGCTCCAAAAACGACAAAAAGCACTTTACAAAATATCATGACAGTGGTCCATGTGACTTGCTACTTGTGTATTCCAAGTATTCTAAAGCTATATGTTAGCATTGTGTCCTCACAATGCTAACATATAGCTTCAGAATACTTGGAACAGACCAAAATATAAGTTTAAAATCTTGATGTCTGCCATAACTTAAATTTCATTCACACTTTTGCTTAATCAAACTTGTCAGGATTGTTCACGACACATGTGAGAAGCAGTGGTGTTCATTGATGTCAAACCTAGCATGTTCCTTCGTCCTTGCTTGATTGCATGTGTGAATGAAGCAAAAACATCTTAAATTTCACTCTTTCCTAACACAAAATACTTTAGAGTTGCATGGACTTCTTTTGTGGTACCCTTTGTCATTTTTAAAGATTTTTTGTTTAAAGCGGCCCTATTATGCCATTTTAAAGGTTCCTAATTTTGTTTTGGAGGTCTCCTACAACAGGGTTTCATGCATCAAAGGTCAAAAAGCACTTTTATTTTCTCACAATATACATTGCACATCACCACATGTTTCAATGATTCTCAAACGACTCGTTAGTTAAATCAGTCTCTCTAAATCCCTCCTTTCCACGAGCTACTCTGCTCTGATTGGCCAGATGGATCAGTCTGTTATGATTGGTCTGCCGCGTACAGCGCGTGTCAGAAATGAAATGCCTATTACTACTGAACTTCAGCTCCGTCCAGAGGCTTCCTAAAGATCAGCGATTGTACACACTGTAAAGACAGTAATGAATGGTGTCGATTTTACCATATCAGTCCAAGCGCGAGTCCGATGATGAAACATTGGAAGAACTAGTAATTCAACCCGAACCTCCATCGCAAAGATGACTTGAGCAGGACGTTTCGCAGTAATACACTACTCAGTTAGAGGTACATTATGAGATGTTGCAGCTGTAATTCCTCACCATCAGCATTAACAAGTGTATGTCCATTAACAAACCCGTGTGTGTGTGTGTGTGTGTGTGTTTTTTTAATTTATTGCGGTGCACATGCGGGAACTGTATCAATAACAGCGCATATGTTAGCCGAGCACTAATGTGAATAACTTATGTAACATTAAAGTTTGTAAAACATATCTTGCTCCTTCCTTTATCTTTACTCAAAGTATTGAGAACGACAGACATTTAATGACAGACAAAGACTGCATTTATAGACAGAGTTTTAGGTAATACTGCCCCACAGCTGCTTAGAACTATTTCAGTAACACAGTAATAACGTGAGTTAGCCGGTTAGCTGGAGACCTGCACAATATAAAACGACGTATTTTGAACACCCTGTAGACAATATATACATCAATAATAAATCATACTTACAGGTTGTGATTCTGAGGAGCAAGTTGGTCCAAATAAACTGGGTACTGACCCATCCTGCATTGAACTCCCTGAGATTTGAGAAGCAGTCGTCAGTAAAATGACGGGAACACAACAAAAGTTTGGGATTGTACTGCTGTGGTATTGTTGAAAAAATTTATTTTAACCACTGATTCTTCGCAACCTCGTCATTTGGAAGTGAAATTAAACAAATTTACCTTTACAGCGTAGGACATAGCGCCTTTGACATCTCCTTTTATTGTCAGTTTTCTCTTCCAGGTCAAGTAATGCTATAGCAGCGCAACAGTTTGACGAGAATCTTAGGGGCCGTTTACACAGCACCATTTTCAAATGGTTTTTAAGCGTTTTGGCCATTCATTTACATGACAACAGCAGTTTGGGGGCCTGAAAACACAAACGTTTGAAAATGGGTTTCGAAGTGCAAAAAAAAAAAAAAAAAAAAACGTGTGTAAAACTAAAAAACGTGAATTTGTGAAAACGGTGATGTCATACGCATGTCTATTACGTGTTCAGTTTATAGGTGCGTAGTGTTTCTTTACAAAGTGACATCGCCAACTACTGGCCTGGCATGAATACAGCGTTTTTAATAGTTTTCGCAAATCCATTGGTGCGTCCCAATTCGCATACTATCCGTCCTAAATAGTATTCGAAAATAGAATTAGTACGTCCCAAATTGTATCATGTTGAAATGAGTATTCCAAAGATACCCGGGTGGTCTACTATTTCCGGTCAGAATCCGAAGTGCAAACCGATGCACACTCTTAACTAATATTGCCTACAACCCATTGCGCATTGGACGAGGATTCAATTAGAACTACAAACATGAGTAAAAAGTGTTAAAAAACTAGAGACATGATGGATGTGCGAGTCCGGCGTTATGTAGAGAGGTTTAGATAAAGGGGTTTGAGTGATTAATTATCAGTTTTCAACCTGACGAAATTATATTTATTCAATGTTATCCACATTGCAAACGCATGAGGAGAGTCTCCGCATGAAAGACGACTGGCAGATCAACGTGCTACAACATTTTACGGTAGGAAATGAAATTAGATTGAATGTGGAGGATTTTTACTGTGATGATTACTGTGTTAAGATGATTGACAGGGCAGTTTACGGTGACAGGATGCAAGTAACTAAGCAACAGAGCTGTCTGTTAAAGATTATGAAGTACTATGTCCCAAAGCTTGCCTACTATTCTGCTACACACTCAAAAGTATGTACTTTTTCTTCACAAAAAGAGTACATAATTTTAGGGCGTAGTATAAGTTGGCGATTTGGGACACAGCACATGTGAATGGGATTTTTTTTTACAATGATGTCGTCTGTATGCGGAAACTGTAAACGTTTCAGTTTTTTTAGCATGTAGTTGTCATGTAAAAGTACCCTTACTAAGCATGTTAGTTGAATTCATTATCTTTATAGCTAGCTACATGAATCTGGCTAACACATTCAGTTTATTGTCACAGACATTTGAACTCTATCGCCCCCTTGAGTATGAAGGTTATTTTCAAACACACAGTGTGTTAGCCAAGCATACTTTCATATTTTTTTGGTCTAGTAGTCATATAGTTTTGGGTGAGTAAATCAAAACAGAAATTTCATTTTTGAATAAACTAACCCTTAAAAGAAAAATTTGATTTAGAGTAGGATGTTTTCTTCATTTTGAAACAAATCAGACTTCTGCTTGCATCGCAAACCACAAATGCTGATGGCACATTGAATTTTCGTTGAAATATTTGTTTTTTAAGGACGTGCTTGAGAGAAAATGAAGTCATTCATACCACAACAAAGCCCTCACTGCATTCTCTCTCAATGATGAGAGGTGTAACGTCCCCAGGCATGAAATAATCTCTTCCTTTCCCATCATGCCCGGAGGTGCTGGGTGTTAATTATGGGCCACGCTGATTTAAGAAGTCAGTTTTACAGTCGGAGAACACCAGCTGGCCGCAGCCTTTCTCCACTTCCCGATTATCTCTCTCCCTTTCTCTCAGACATACACGTACACACACACTACTTAATCCCTGTTTATTCTCAAGCCAGGCAACTGGATAATTCGGCCATGGCAGGGCCAGGTTTTGGGCCGGTTGTTCTGGGAGGGAGCCTGCCAATATTCCACTTCTTCTCCCAGAGGGCCCTGCACGCATACTTATGGGCCCCTGATAGACAAACTGCTAAGGCAAGACTTTTCCTTTGGCGTGTCATGAATTTTTCTTTTTTTTTTTTCTTGAGAAATTAAGTAGTCTTCTAGTACTGAGCGTTGTGAACCGCATATCTTCTTTTCTTTAAATTACAGCCCAAGGGGTTTATTTAAACAAACAGTCTGGTAATAATAATGCTTCTTCTATAATAATGCTGTTGTTAGTCAGTCCCTGTGCTTGCAGCCTTTCACATTTAAATTCGAGAAAGCATTGCAATGTTGTGGAATCGCTTTCATGCAGGTTTTGTTTTCCATTGCGAAACTCACTCTAATAGTCAACTCAGTACACTGCAGGTGCTCGATAATTAAACCATTTTATGAACACAAATGCTATTAAAAGTAGTATTTTACCTTTATGTCTTAAGGCTGTTATTATGTGGAGGGGAAAGGCAAAAACAACAAGAAAAAATATATAAATATAAATGTACATGTACATGTGTATGTGTTTGGGGGGGGGCGGGAGATTTCCCCCTCAAGTTGTTTGCAGTCGCGTTCCGGGGGGGAGTTTCCTCGATCACGTTCCGGGGGGGGGGGAGTTCTCCTTGGTTTGTTTTTGCGATCGCGTTCCGGGAGGGAGTTCCCTCAATCACGTTCCGGGGGGGAGTTCCCCTCGGTTTGTTTGCGATCGCGTTCCGGTGTAGAGTTACCCTCGCTTTGTTTGTGATCACGTTCCGGTTTGGAGTTCCCCTCGGTTTGTTCACGTACACGTTCCGGTGGGGATTTCCCCCTTGGGTTGTTTGTGATTGCGTTCTGGGGGGTAGTCCCCATCGCGTTCCGGTAGGGATTTCCTCCTCGGTTTGTTTGTGATCACGTTCCGGGAGGGAATTCCCCTCAGTTTGTTCATGAACGCGTTCGGGTGGGGAGTTTCCCTTGGTTGTTCGCAATCACGTTCTGGGGGGGAGTCCCCTTGATCACGTTCCGGTGTGTAGTTCCCCTCGGTCCGTTTTCAATCATGTTCCGGGGGGGAACCCTAGCCTAACAGTCTACTACAGGATTGCTCCTGGCTGTTTGATCGATTGCTCCTGTCTGCCTCCTGTTTGTCCTTCTGACTGCTGTGTTCGCGTGTGCTCTGCTTGCTTTTGAATCTTTATTTGATATCATTCCCTTTATTTGATATCATTTTACCCATCACCATATATTGTCTAATATTGCCTACCATATTAAATCTGACACCGCTAGCTTTTGATCTAAATCACTACCACGCGTTAGCATTTCGCTAGCCTGTTAGCTTGCCATCTCTGCACTCGGGTCTCTTGTTTTCTGAGTTCATTAAACAACTGTGGTGAGTTGGATTAGTAAATAGACTCCATCAAACAACTGTGGTAAGTTGGATTAATCAACAAATACGGTAAGCCATGTCTTCTTCTCCTGTCATTGTCACTTGCACTGCATGTTTCATGTTTAGTATATCTTTCTCCGTTGGCGAACAGGGCTTCACATGTGATAAATGTAAGGAGATAGTCAGGCTGACGGAGAAGATTTCAGAATTAGAGACACGCATCCAGACTTTATTTGAGAGTAGTGAGAATGTAACAGCTTTAGACACTGCTTTGGATGCGAATAGCTTAGTGAACTCTGTACATTGTTCGGTTCCGGCTGTAGAGCCCGTGCAGCAGGGCAACTGGGTGACGGTGAGACGGCATAGTCGCGGATCAAAAAACCACTCTTCCGTTCCGATTAGAACATCAAACCGGTTCTCCCCCTTCAGTGATGCACCCACTGAGAATCCTGTTGAAAGTGCCCTAGTTATTGGCGATTCTATTACACGGAACGTGAAAATAGAGACACCAGCCACCATAGTCACATGTTTACCGGGAGCCAGAGCGCCTGACATCAAAGCAAATTTAAAAGTGCTGGCTAATGCTAATCGTAAATTCTCTAAGATTATTATTCACGTCGGCACAAATGATGTTCGACTTCGCCAGTCGGAGATCACCAAAATTAACATTAAAGAGGTGTGTAAACTCGCAAGTACGATGGCAGATGACGTTTTTTGCTCTGGTCCCCTCCCCGTTAAAAGGAGTGATGAGATACTTAGCAGACTATCATCACTCAATGGCTGGTTGTCTAAGTGGTGTCCGCAAAATAACATAGGGTTCATAGACAATTGGAAAAGCTTTTGGGGCAGACCTGACCTGTTGAAAAAAGATGGTATTCATCCTTCCTGGGATGGTGCCGCTCTTCTCTCTAGTAATTTGGCACATAGTCTTAGAGCTAAACCTTGACTAACTGGGGCCCAGGTCAGGAAGCAGACGGACTGGCTTACCCGACCGCCTGCTAGCTGTCTCACGTCACAGAAGTCAGATAAATCCCAGCACATAGAGACTCTTTCAACTAGATATTATCACATAGAGACTGTGTCTGTTCCATGAATTAGTAAATACAAAAAAACATCAAAACCATTCAACGGTAAAAATTTTATTGATGTCCAACAAATAAACAACAGATATAATACAGATGATCAAATGATAAAGCTCGGGTTGCTGAATATTCGATCCCTTTCCTCAAAAGCGCTTATTGTTAATGATATGATTACAGATCATAACCTAGATGTGCTGTGTTTGACAGAAACCTGGCTAAAACCTGACGATTACATTACTTTAAATGAGTCCACCCCCCAAGATTATTGTTATAAACACGAGCCGCGTCTGAAAGGTAAAGGGGGAGGTGTTGCTGTAATTTATAATAATATCTTCGGTATTACTCACAAGTCTAGTTTCAAATATAATTCCTTTGAAGTTTTGGTGCTTTATGTAACGTTATGTAGTGAAATCGATAAATCCCGTTTGACATTTGTGCTGGCTACTGTATATAGGCCACCAGGGCACCATACAGACTTTACCAGAGAATTTGCTGATTTTCTATCAGAGTTAGTACTGGCTGCAGATAAAGTCCTAATTGTTGGTGATTTTAATATCCATGTAGACAATGAAAAAGACGCACTGGGATTGGCATTTAGAGACATTCTAAACTCTATTGGAGTAAGGCAACACGTGTCAGGACCCACTCATCACCGTAATCATACGTTAGACCTAATACTGTCACATGGAATAAATGTTGATACCATTGAAATTCTGGAGCAGAGCGATGACATCTCAGATCATTACCTAGTATCATGTACACTTAATTTAGCAAAGGCTGCAAAGCCGTCCCCTCGCTTTAAATATGGCAGGACTATCACTGCTGCGACTAAAGATTTCTTTGTAAATAATCTTCCTCATCAGTTTCATCTCCTCAGCATCCCAGATAGCCTAGAGGAACTCGATGTTGCAACAGAAACTATTGACTCTCTCTTTTCCAGCACTTTAGACACAGTTGCTCCCCGGCGCTTAAAGAAGATTAAAGAAAATAGTCCAACGCCGTGGTACAACGAGCACACCCGGGCCCTTAAAACAGCAGCCAGAAAAATGGAGCGCCGCTGGAAGAAAACAAAACTAGAAGTGTTTCGCATTTCGTGGAAAGAGAGCATGATTGCATACAGAAAGGCCCTAAAAACTGCTAGATCTGCTTATTTCTCGACTCTCTTAGAAGAAAACAAACACAACCCTAGGTATTTATTCGATACAGTGGCTAAATTAACCAAAGATAAAGCTTCATCTTCTGATGTTTGTAAACAGCACAGCAGTAATGACTTTATGAACTTCTTTACCTGTAAGATTGATAATATTAGGAAAAAAATTATAACCATGCAGCCGTCTACTACAGTATCACGTCAGACAGTGCATTGTAGTGTCACTGAGGAAAAATTACATTCATTCACTGCTATAGGAGAAGAAGAATTGGCTAAACTCGTTAAATCATCAAAATCAACAACATGTATGCTCGACCCCATACCGACTAAACTACTAAAAGAGATGCTTCCAGAGGTCATAGATCCTCTCCTTAATATCATTAATTCATCCTTGACATTAGGATATGTACCGAAAACTTTTAAGTTGGCTATTATTAAACCACTTATTAAAAAACCGCAACTTGATCCTACAAAATTAGTCAATTACAGGCCAATCTCAAATCTACCCTTTCTGTCAAAAATACTAGAAAAGGCAGTGTCCTCACAATTATGCTCCTTTTTAGAAAGAAATGGTATCTGTGAGGATTTCCAGTCAGGATTTAGACCGTATCATAGTACTGAGACTGCTCTCATCAGAGTAACAAATGATTTACTCTTATCATCCGATCGTGGTTGTATATCTCTATTAGTGTTACTCGATCTTAGCGCTGCATTCGATACTATCGACCACAATATTCTTTTGAATAGACTCGAAAATTATGTTGGCATTAGTGGAACTTCATTGGCATGGTTTAAATCATACTTATCTGACCGTTATCAGTTTGTAGCAGTAAATGAAGAGATGTCACACCGAACACAAGTTCAGTATGGAGTACCGCAGGGCTCAGTGCTAGGACCGTTGCTTTTCACCCTGTACATGCTACCACTGGGAGATATTATTAGGAAGCATGGCGTTAATTTTCATTGTTATGCTGACGATACTCAGCTCTATATTTCTTCACGCCCTGACGAAACTTACCAATTCACAAGATTAACAGAATGCATAGCTGATATAAAAAATTGGATGACTAGCAATTTCCTGCAACTTAATTCAGAAAAAACTGAATTTTTAATCATTGGACAAAAAACTCCACAAGTAGTAACCTAGAATACTGTCTAACACTCGATGGCTGCTCTGTCAAGTCCTCGTCGTCAGTTAGGAACCTGGGTGTGCTCTTTGATACCAATCTCTCATTTGAAAGCCACGTTTCTAGCATCTGTAAAACTGCATTCTACCATCTTAAAAATATATCTAAATTACGGCACATGCTTTCAATGCAAAATGCTGAACAGTTAGTTCATGCGTTCATGACCTCAAGGCTAGATTATTGTAATGCTCTACTGGGTGGTTGCCCTGCTCGCTTAATAAATAAACTGCAGCTGGTCCAAAACGCAGCAGCTAGAGTTCTTACTAGAACCAGGAAGTATGACCATATTAGCCCGGTTCTGGCAACACTGCATTGGCTCCCTATTAAACATCGTATACATTTTAAAATCTTGCTGATTACTTACAAAGCACTAAATGGTTTAGCGCCCCAGTACTTGAGCGAGCTCTTAACGCATTATACTCCATCACGTTTATTGGGGTCTCAAAATTCTGGCCAGTTGATAATACCTAGAATATCAAAATCAACTGCAGGCGGTCGGTCCTTTTCCTATTTAGCACCTAAACTCTGGAACAGTCTTCCTAGCATTGTTCGGGAAGCAGACACACTCTGTCAGTTTAAATCTAGACTAAAAACACATCTCTTTACTATGGCATACACATAAAACATTTTTAATTTCTATTATTCAAATCAGTTAAATGATTGTTTTAGGCTGCATTAACTAGGTCAGCCGGAACCGGGAACACTTCCAATAATACCTGATGTACTCGTTACATCATAAGAAGAATGGCATCTACGCTAATGTTAGTCTCTCTGTTTATCCCGAGGTTTACTGCAGTCGGCCGGATCCGGGCCGTATCCAGACCAGATGGTGGACCTTAGCCTGGACATGACGACCATATCCCTGAAGTGTCTGTAGAGACAATAGTGTCAATTAAACTCCCCCCTGTAAATGCCGCATCGACACGACATCCTAATTAAACCCGTCCCCGGCGTGACAACTCCAATCTTTCGAATAATCCTACGAATATCTATTTATCTAATATGACTTCTGACCTGTAATGTTGCCAGAATCATAATCATACACTATTTGTTCGTCGGCCAGAGGAGAACTGGCACCCCGACTGAGCCTGGTTTCTCCCAAGGTTTTTTTTCTCCATTCTGGCCCTGAAGGAGTTTTGGTTCCTTGCCACCGTCGCCTTTGGCTTTTGGCTTGCTCAGTTGGGGACACTTAAATTTCAACTATATTACTGATCCGCCCGCATTGACACTATATGATAATTGAAATGAGCTGGATGACATCACCGTTTTCACCAGAGAGGCTGTACAGCCGAATCAAATTCCGTTGCATTATTTTCCTGTTACCACTGTGAAGCTGCTTTGAAACAATTGCCATTGTGAAAAGCGCTATATAAATAAAGGTGATTTGATTTGATTTCCCTCTCGGTTTGTTCCTGATCGCGTTCCGGGGGAAGTCCCCTCGATCGCGTTCCAGTGTGGAGTTCCCCTCGGTTTGTTCGCGATCGTGTTCTGGGGGGGGAGTCCCCTTGACCGCATTCCGGTGTGGAGTTCCACTCGGTTTGTTCACGAACACATAGGGATTCCCTCCTTGGTTTGTTTGTGATCGCGTTCCGGGGGGGAGTTCCCTTTGGTTGATTCATGAATGCGTTCGGGCGGGGAGTTCTCCTCAGTTTGTTTGCAATCACGTTCTGGGGGGGAGTTTCCCTCGGTTTGTTTGCAATCGTGTTCTGGAGTGGAGTTCCCCTCAGTTTGTTCTGGGGGGAGTCCCCTTGATCGCGTTCCGGTGTGAAGTTCCCCTCGGTTTGTTCGCCATCACATTCTGGAGGGGTGTTCCCCTCGGTTTGTTCGCAATTGTGTTCTGGGGGGAGTCCCCTTGATCGTGTTCCGGTGTGAAGTTCCCCTCGGTTTGTTCGCCATCACATTCTGGAGGGGTGTTCCCCTCGGTTTGTTCGCAATTGTGTTCTGGGGGGAATCCTCTTGATTGCGTTCCGGTGTGGAGTTCCCCTCGGTTTGTTTAAGATCGCGTTCTGGGAGGGAGTCCCCCTCAGGTCGTTAAATAAAATAAGTTTGCGTTTTTTTTTATATTTTATTTTCTTTCATTTCAATTGACATTTATTGAAGTAACAATAAACTTGCTGACAGTATACAATTGTTTAATTTTGGAAACTCAACTGTCTAAGTGTGTTTTTATACATACAAAATATATGTAACATGGGCTCCAAAAATCAAACAAGAGTCTGGATCAATAGCTGATAAAAAGGTGTTTAAAGGTGCTCCAATCATGAGAAATATCCATAACTTGAACATGAAACACATGACATGAAGTGTAAGCTCAAGGCCTCGATCTCTAACCAAATGAAAGGCACACATACAAACAAACAATAATCCATTCAGGGCAAGACAGAGCACATGGTTAAATACCTGAGATAAGAACCACCTGGCACTACAAAGACCATTGCTGAAATTGCCCTCTATACCCTCATTTACTATTCCCTACATTACTCCACTAATATAGTCCACTTGAAGGAGTGAATGAAAACGAGTGAATGAATTTCGGACACTGATGCGCCGGAAGGGCTGCCGCTTTTGCATAGTTTGTGCTTGCTGTTTAATAATCATTTGAAACGGAGCAAACTGGCAGCTCCAGTAGTAATGAAAAGAACTCTGCCATGGAAACTAGCATGTATAAACCTTAAAGGTGCTGTATGTAAAGTTTTTGACTGTACTAAAGCATAAAAATACCATAATATAGTTGCAGATATTTAGTAAACATGCTTAGTTCACATACTCATTTCTCTGAAAAACAATGCTACAGCCAGTTATTCTGCTTTGAAATGTGCGTTCTGTGTCGGAATGTCTGTTTTTGTTTTGGTCTGTGTGATAACGCATGTTGCCAGTTTACCCAATAGTATTTCGACACCACAGGTTGCCAGCTGGCGGAAAACACAGCGTATTGCAGCCATGGAAGTCAGCAAACAAACTGGGTCAGAGATCGCAGATTCTACCCGACCTAAAAAGCCTCGGCATCCATCTAAAAATCTCTATGAACGGAAGCACATTAAAACGTGAATAAATCAACTCATCAACTTACAGTGTGTAAGTCTCCTCACCTTTCATTGTCAGATGTGCTCGTTCCTGTTGCGTGTCCTCAAACTGGCAGCCCGTGTGAGCTTCAAGTCTGAGGAGGAGGATTTTTTGAATTTGGACTGCAGTACCCATTTCAACCACTAGCTGTCATTCTTACATACATCACATTTAATTAAACAATTTAATAATCAATTAAAAAGGAATTTATACCCGTATGATATTATGCTGTAGCCACATTGGACCAGCGGTTTGGAAAATGGATGGATGGATGATTCTGCAGGCGCCATCTTCTGGTCATACGCGGGAATTCATTCGACACTCGATTTGGGTATTCTCTAGCCGTTGAGCGTACATCGGTTGTGCACTTGTTATTGCGGTGCATTGTGGGATTGAACGAGTGCATTCAGTAATGTCCATTATGGTTTCGGACACCACTACAAATGGCTGTCCCCTCAAATAGTGCCCTATTTAAGGGTATAGGGGGCGATTTCCGACACAGCCCATGACAAGAACTACAAAAGAACGTAAACAAATTACAAAATAAAAGACATGACAAAGTACAGAATCCTGACAATAGCTGCGTTATATTTTGAGAATGTTTTGGGGTGTCAAATGGAAAAAACTCTGATCTACACTCTAAAAAATGCTGGGGTGAGTCAAATATGGACAAACCCAACCGTTGGTTTAAATGTTTAAATTCAAGTTTTAAACCCAAAGTTTGGGTTTGTCCATATTTGACAGAAAACATGGGTTGAAACAACCCAGCATTTTTTAGAGTGTAGAATAAGAACAGATTATGCTTTTGCAATGTGATGTCCCTTTTAATTGACATTTTTCATGTTTCATGTCATCATATCAAAAATGTTACACGTCTTATCCTTAAGGGAGGCGTTCACACTCAGTGATTTGTCACGCTGATACATTCAGAAGTCATTCATTTTTAATGAGAGTTGTTGGCATGAGTGAAAGAGACCGCTGGCGTTGTAAAATGTTGAGCTAAAACATTTCTATCAGGTGCTTTTTTTAGTTTGCTAAGGTTTGTGAAGTATGTTTAAACATTTTATCAGACAAATAATGTATTTAGGTGTCAGTAAACTCCTAAATTAAATCCCTAAATTAATTACTTTTGATGTTAGGGATATCATTATGTCTTCAGAAAGGTAACAGCGTTGACCAACTAGATCTCATGTGAAAATGTAACTATTTTACGAGTTGGCGATTTTGGTATGAATCCGTACAAAAGTATAAAAATTATTTTTAGAAAAATAATTTCCACTCTCAAACCTAACCGTCAGTGGTGCATAACAGATCATACAAAAACGTACAAAGGAGTTAGCCACTAATTCACCAATACATAAAATATGAGATTGTGTTGCTTTTGATAGTTTTACAGTTTAATCTGTTATGACAAACCTTGTGCTTGAGGTTGTGAAATTACAAAGTAATTAATACTGCTACTTCTACAAATATCTACAGTTGGGCTATATAAAATCATGGAAACAGGGTTGACATGTTTGTCAAACCTCTACTGATGAACATAAAATATAGGATAACAAGACATTTGCTTTTGCTTGAAGACTTAATCATAAACATATCATTTATTATTTTAATTTTTTACCATATTATTAAAAATATGGTAACAGAGTTGAAGCATAATTTGGGGACAAATACAAGACTTTTTATACATAATACTTTTCATTTATATTATATTATATTATATTATATATTCTAGATCTTTTTTTTTTATTACTTTTTCAAGTTAAATGTGTAGTAAAATAAAAAATCTGGCATCAGCTATATATTGCTAAAAGTAATGTATAATGATATAATGTATTATTAAAGATATAATGAGTTATTATTATTATTCCATTAAATGAAAAATGTAAAATATGGTAACAGAGTTGAAGCATAATTTGGGGACACGTACATGACATTTTATACTGTAATGTCTAGTGTGTTGGTTCTGTTTTATATTCATGTTTCATGTTCTTATCTTGTTTTCCTATCGTCTTGTTTCCTGGTTTGTCATGTGATTCCATTGTGCCCTCATGTGATATTATGTCATGTTGTCATTGGTTCATTGTTCTTGATTGTTCACAGGTGTGTCTTGTTAGTCATTAGTCTCTGTGTATTTAAGCCCTCATGTTTGCCATGGTCCTTGTCGAGTATTGTTTGTGTAACTCTGCCTCATGTTTCAAGTCTGTTTCAAGTCTGTTTCAAGTCTGTTTCAAGTCTGTTTCAAGTCTGTTTCAAGTCTGTTTCAAGTCAAGTCTGTTCAAGTCAAGTTCAAGTCTTAGTTTATTTTGTATCTGTTCACACTGTCAAATAAACTGCACTTGGATTCATCAAGTTTGCCTCCAGTGGGACTCTGTTACAGATACATAATACTTTTATATTATATTATATTATATTATTATATAACATTAAATTATTATATTATATACAACAGTTTGTTCTGGTTCTCGATTGGCTGAGAGCCTTTTCCAGCCATGCGATATTCTACCAGTATCAGCACTGGAACTGCTTCACCATTTGTATCACTACGCTTGTAGCGTAGTACCAAATAATCAAATAATATCGGCTGTAGGCAATCACAGCGATATCGCACAGCTACTCTTGTGATATATTATATTATATTATATTATATTATATTATATTATATTATATTATATTATATTAATTATATTATATTATAATACTCTAGCTTTTAATTTCATGTTTCTTTTTCAAGCTAAATGTGTAGTAAAATGGTAAAATCTGGCATCAACTATAATTACTAAAAAGTCATTTCTTACACGCACAAAGGATACAGATTGCACCGTTTTCATAGAATGACCCCCATGGTTTCCTCTTGGCCTGATTACCCGGTTTCTCACTCCCTAATAGACTTAGGAGATTTTTACCTTTAATAGGAAAGGTGTGCCAAGGAACGGTCAATGAACGAGGGAGGAAAAACCTCCAGGAGTCCAATTAACAAACGAGAGTACAACCGGCCGGAAGGAGCCAGCCGTCTGGCCTTTTCATTGAACCCGTTCCATTTTCCAACAGTCCGCAGGTCTCGACTCGCTTTCGTATACCAACCTCAGTTCTTTTACATGTAATTCAAAGCCTTTGCCTTTCTACAGCCCTCCTCCTGAAGCAGAAAGCGCAGAGAGAAAATGTCAGATAATTGATTTACGGTCATCATGTTTTTTACTTAACACAATATCGTCTCCTAGGATGAAGGGAGAAAGTCGAAAGAAAGATATGAGAGGGGGGGACAGGCCTTTTTCTTCTTGCTCGAGGCCCCCAGGGCATCAGTGAGCAAAATCTCCATTTGAGCTTTGGTTGAGTTATGGAAGCGTTTTGTGCTGATCAGGATGTTTTTTGTTGTGTTTTGGGTGGCAGGGATGAGGGAGGTATAATGTTAATCAGCCCCAAAGCTGGATTTGCAAGAATGTCTAAACCAGGCTGCAAATTCAATATGCTGGCAGGTTGTGTAAATTACTATGAGGAGCAGGATTTATTAGTTATTTATTTATTCATGATGTCCTCTTAAAATGGCTGAGAGGATAAAAGTAAGTCTGGTGCATGCTTCGTGTTTAAACCTCTATTGCGAGGCCCAGGTGGCATGCGATATTAATGTTCTTGAGATGCTTTTGGAATATCTCTGCCGGTATCGCAGAAGTTTGGACTCCTCATCACATTTTAAATGAGTCCATGAGTACAGTGCTTACATAATCAAGAAGTTCGAAAAAAAAAAAAAAAAAAAAATTTAAGGGGCTGTTCACACTGGATGCGGTTTTGTGTTCAAAATCAGTAGCATGAGATGGGGCGCAGGGGTCTTGAGACATTATATTGTTAATTATATTATTAAATATTATTATATATATTATTAAATCATACAATTTAATTAAAATGTGCAGATTTATATTATATTATATTATATTATACAGTGTTTTGTGTAGCGTGCTTGTAGTGTTGAATACTTCCCATTTTAGTAAATGTAGTATATCATCCTAATAAACTAGCATAACATTTGCATAAAGTAGCATACACTGTATACAATGCAAGATGCATAATTGGATAACTGCGATTTGGATTGTGTGTGTAGATGTCTGTTGTTGGGCGCTTTAGAAAACTGATCTCACACCAATTGGTTGTGACAGAGCATGGCTGCAAACGACTTCAGCCCAGGCCAGAGGAGTAAACTAGCCTGGCACCATCTGAAGTTCCTCCTGTCACTGGAGAAGAAGAGTGGCGTGCTGCCCGCTCCGCCTAGGAGGGTAAAAGCCAGGGGCAGCTGTTGCTCAACATGCCATTTCTGCTGCTACAATGATTCATGTGCATATGTGCCGTACAACAACGGGCATTCATAGTGTACACACACAAGTTTGTGCAGGCTGCTTATTCTTGTGGAGACTTGCCATTCACAATTATTAATGTTGTTATAACAGTATAACGCCTAAAATACACCTTGGATTTTTTCACTTTTAATAAATGAAATTGCTGAGTCATGTTGATAACCATAACCCTTTTTCGACGAAAACAGTAGGTTTAATATTCACTTGTATTGTATTATACTATACACTATTTTGCCAAAAGTTTTGGGACGCCTGCCTTTACATGCACATGAACTTTAATGACATCCCATTCTTAATCCATAGGGTTTAATCCTTTCCCCGCCAGCGTTTAAAAAAAAAAAAGTTGCCAGACACCGCTAGGGTTTTTGATCATTTTCAGAAAAATGTAATGGCCCATAGAATATTTTGTTGTATGAATATCTGAGCATCCAATATATCACAAGAAAGAGCAGACCCTCTGCTTTTAATAATAAAAAAAAAACGTTTCATTCTAGCTTCATGCAATCCTTTTTCATCAACACTTAAATATGGGTAAGTTTCATAAAAAAAGCAACATTTTGAACAAAAAGCTGAGAAAATCACATTTTTGTCAAAGACTACATCCAGATCAGATTCAGAGCGATGATCAAACACAGATGGAGTAGATCGAGTCCATCAACACCCCCAAAGCTTCACAGTCCTAGAGCTCATCCTGGGTCAACATTTCATTCAGTAACATTAGGCAGTTTTGATTTATATGATGTTTAATGTTGATGATCACATTATTTTACATATGCATCTGCTTACATACGATCTCTTTTTTGCATCTTCTTCGCATGTGTTTTGATCAGGGGATTCTGTACTCATTCAGAAGATGCGTAATAGCGCCCCCTAGTGTATAACAGTGAAAACACGGAAGCCCGGAAAATTCTGTGTTTGACGGGGAAGTGTTTTCTCACAAATAACGGAAAATTCTGTGTTTGGCGGGAAAAGAGTTAATATGGAATTGGCCCACCCTTTGCAGCTGTAACAGCTTCAACTCTTCTGGGAAGGCTTTCCACAAGGTTTAGGAGTGTGTTTATGGAAATATTTGACCATTCTTCTAGAAGCGCATTTGTGAGGTCAGGCACTGATGTTGGACGAGAAGGCCTGGCTCACAGTCTTCGCTCTAATTCATCCCAAAGGTGTTCTATCGGGTTGAGGTCAGGACTCTGTGCAGGCCAGTCAAGTTCCTCCACACCAAACTCACTCCTCCATGTCTTTATGGACCTTGCTTTGTGCACTGGTGCGCAGTCATGTTGGAACAGGAAGAGGCTGTCCTCAAACTGTTCCCACAAAATTTGGGAGCATGAAATTGTCCAAAATGTCTTGGTATGCTGAAGCATTAAGAGTTCCTTTCACTGGAACTAAGGGGCCAAGCCCAACCCCTGAAAAACAACCCCACACCATAATCCCCCCTCCACCAAACTTTACACTTGGCACAATGCAGTCAGGCAAGTACCGTTCTCCTGGCAACTGCCAAACCCAGACTCGTCCATCGGATTGTCAGACAGAGAAGCGTGATTCGTCACTCCAGAGAACACGTCTCCACTGCTCTAGTGCTTTACACCACTGCATCCGACGCTTTGCATTGCACTTGGTGATGTAAAGCTTGGATGCAGCTGCTCGGCCATGGAAACCCATTCCATGAAGCTCTCTACGCACTGTTCTTGAGCTAATCTGAAGGCCACACGAAGTTTGGAGGTCTGTAGCTATTGACTCTGCAGAAAGTTGGCGACTTCTGCGCACTGTGCGCCTCAGCATGCGATGACCCCACTCTGTGATTTTACGTGGCCTACCACTTAGTGGCTGAGTTGCTGTTGTTCCCAATTTCTTCCACTTTGTTATAATACCACTAACAGTTGAGCGTTAATTACTGCTTATTAATAGTTAGTAAGGTAGTGATTAAGTTTAGGTATTTGGTAGGGATGTAGAATATGGTCATGCAGAAAAAGGCATTAATATGTGCTTTATAAGAACTAATAAACAGCCAATATCATAGTAATATGCACTCTAATAAGCAACTAGTTAATAGTGAGAATTGGTCCCCAAACTAAAGTGTTACCTATGTTCCCTCTAAATCTACACAACCCGCACAATGAACAACATGTACCCACAGTGACAAGTTGAAAAAGAACACTATGCTCAATCCCCAGTTGTCTTAATCTTCTTTTCTCTCACTCTATTTTCCCTCCATGCCACATTGGTTTTTGTGGGTTGCCTGTGGTGTCTCTCTTTTTGAGTGGAAGTTCACTCAGCCTGTGAACATACTAGAGGAACAGTGACTGATCACCATGGATATTCAAAGAGTTGCACTTCTGACCGCGCGTTTGCTGAGAGCTTCCCCCCAACAAGATGCGTCCTTAGGGTTGTTATGTTTGACCCAGGATCTGGGTAACACAAAAACTACCCAAACACTGGGTTGTTACATCTGACCCACTCAAACACTGGGTTGTTACGTCTGACCCAGGATCTGGGTTACACAAAAACTACCCAAACACTGGGTTGTTACGTCTGACCCGGGATCTGGGTTACACAAAAACTACCCAAAAACTGGGTTGTTACATCTGACCCACTCAAACACTGGGTTGTTACATATGACCCAGGATCTGGGTAACACAACTACTCAAACACTGGGTTGTTACGTCTGACCCGGGATCTGGGTTACACAAAAACTACCCAAAAACTGGGTTGTTACGTCTGACCCGGGATCTGGGTTACATAAAAACTACCCAAACACTGGGTTGTTACGTCTGACCCGGGATCTGGGTTACACAAAAACTACCCAAAAACTGGGTTGTTACATCTGACCCACTCAAACACTGGGTTGTTACGTCTGACCCAGGATCTGGGTTACACAAAAAACTACCCAAACACTGGGTTGTTACGTCTGACCCGGGATCTGGGTTACACAAAAACTACCCAAAAACTGGGTTGTTACATCTGACCCACTCAAACACTGGGTTGTTACGTCTGACCCGGGATCTGGGTTACACAAAAACTACTCAAACACTGGGCTGTTACATCTGACCCACTCAAACACTGGGTTGTTACGTCTGACCCAGGATCTGGGTTACACAAAAACTACCCAAACACTGGGTTGTTACGTCTGACCCGGGATCTGGGTTACACAAAAACTACCCAAACACTGGGTTGTTACGTCTCACCTGGGTTCTGGGTTACACAAAAACTACCCAAACACTGGGTTGTTACGTCTGACCCGGGATCTGGGTTACACAAAAACTACCCAAATACTGAGAAAATAACCCAAAAAAATGACCCAAAAGGCTCAACCCAGGATTTGGGTGTATCCATATGCATATGAATACAGCGGCTGTGGCATTAATTTCATCATCAGCATAGTACGTGCAGCCAGATTTTTCTATTCACGCATACTCTGTGCACTTAGCTTGCACATGCGCTTTTATTTATTTTTTTGTGTGCTAATTAGTTTGTCCACAAGGTGGCAAAATTGGCCTGGCCTGTTGTTTCACAGTCAAAAACGAGACAGAACAGCAACGAACTACTGGAGACGCAACAACAATAGTGCTTTTACGAGTGACTCTATGAAAAAATGTTTTATCGCTTATAACTTCTGGAGAGAAATAGCGTAGAAACTAGAAACTAAATATCTAGCTAGCACAAGTTGGTCATTATGGTTCAGACGGGTGGGCTAAAACCTGGTGGACCTGTTTCAATCATAAAGGCCATCTTGGTCAAGCTGGTTAGGGCTGGTTAGACCCTGAGCGAGCAAAAACTGGAACACTGACCTTGTTTTTCCAGCAGGGATTGTATTTGAAACAACCTTATAATCAGCAATCACAACTCGAATGTTCCTGTAAGGAGTGTTTATGTGTGTGCATTGTTCTCCTCAAAGCAATCATGTCAAGTACGAACGTTTTATTGGGGGCCTTGCAGGCGTTTCTCAAACGAGCTGTCAATGTTGCCTTTCCACCAGACTGAAGCAGCTCGCACAAAAAGGACGGCTGCAAATCGCCAAACAGACCGAGTCTGTGGGCTGGCACTTGTTTGCAGATGTTTGCTTGACTTACTGAAGAACCACGGGTCTTTTAAGGTTACTGGAGCGATATTGTATTTGCTTTTCTCCTGGCGTGCGGCGCTCCTCTGGGACTGCTAATAAGCAGAGAAAGCATTTCTACCTCAGCTAGAAAAGAGCATTTTGATGTTAACTTTTCATCATAGCCTCCATCTCCGAAACGCTTGTCACATTTAGCTTGTTTGTGGGTTTTTTAGCTTCTACATCTCTCTTTTCCAGTCGTAAACCGTCTTTTGGTGGTGATCCAGGTGTCAGGTCATTATGAAGTAGCGGTTTCCCCATTCTTAAGATGATGTTGACACAAAAACAAGGAAGATGAAGGGGCGAGCGGCGGCACTCTATTTCTCTTCATCGGAGGACATCTCAATGACATACGACTAGGGAAAGAGGGATCTGGAGGGAGGGGAGAGAGATTGAGGTGAGCTTTGAGACGAGGAATGACAAGGCAGATGACAGGTGAGCAGTGGAGAACAAAACATTCAATTTTTCAATGCCAGTATGTCCTTCTATCTCCATAGGGCTGGTTGTATCGCCGCACAGAGCTGTATTTCTTTGCTACATCTTTGTAAACAATACCTTCCCCGAAGATTATTCATAATACGGAGCCGAAACTCTGAAAAGCCATGATTCAATGAATTATTAAGCAATTATTGTCTGCTAATGAGGGAATTTAGCGACTAATTGGGTCTTTTTCTCCCTGTTCTTTGTATGAAATAACTGCAAGGTTAGCAAATAATTCTGCATTGTGTCAGCCATCTCGGAAACCATGGAAAACACAACAGACCGGTCAGGACTCATTACCACCTGGTCTGGGAATGTCACCAAAACAGCAGCAGTTAACCATTTTTCATATAATTTTGTGCTGAAGCTCATCATCCATCATTGCAAAGTCAACCGCAATAATTAAACTTTCCGCATAGCTACAGTGGGGAGAACAAGTACAAACCCGTGTCCGAAAAAGTTGGGACACTGTACAAATTGTGAATAAAAACAGAATGCAATAATGGGGAAGTTTCAAATTTCAATATTTTATTCAGAATACAACATAGATGACATATCAAATGTTTAAACTGAGAAAATGTATCATTTTAAGGGAAAAATAAGTTGATTTTAAATTTCATGGCATCAACACATCTCAAAAAAGTTGGAACAAGGCCATGTTTACCACTGTGTGGCATCCCCTCTTCTTTTTATAACAGTCTGCAAACGTCTGGGGACTGAGGAGACAAGTTGCTCAAGTTTAGGAATAGGAATGTTGTCC
Source organism: Coreius guichenoti (assembly GCA_039654105.1). NCBI lineage: Eukaryota > Metazoa > Chordata > Actinopteri > Cypriniformes > Gobionidae > Coreius > Coreius guichenoti. The sequence continues at coordinate 24,669,011 of CM077192.1, forward strand.
CGTTCTTGTCTAATACAGGCTTCTAGTTGCTCAACTGTCTTAGGTCTTCTTTGTCTCATCTTCCTCTTTATGATGCGCCAAATGTTTTCTATGGGTGAAAGATCTGGACTGCAGGCTGGCCATTTCAGTACCCGGATCCTTCTTCTACGCAGCCATGATGTTGTAATTGATGCAGTATGTGGTCTGGCATTGTCATGTTGGAAAATGCAAGGTCTTCCCTGAAAGAGACGATGTCTGGATGGGAGCATATGTTGTTCTAGAACTTGGATATACCTTTCAGCATTGATGGTGCCTTTCCAGATGTGTAAGCTGCCCATGCCACACGCACTCATGCAACCCCATACCATCAGAGATGCATGCTTCTGAACTGAGCGCTGATAACAACTTGGGTTGTCCTTGTCCTCTTTAGTCCGGATGACATGGCGTCCCAGTTTTCCAAAAAGAACTTCAAATTTTGATTCGTCTGACCACAGAACAGTTTTCCACTTTGCCACAGTCCATTTTAAATGAGTCTTGGCCCAGAGAAAACGCCTGCGCTTCTGGATCATGTTTAGATATGGCTTCTTTTTTGACCTATAGAGTTTTAGCCGGCAACGGCGAATGGCACGGTGGATTGTGTTCACCGACAATGTTTTCTGGAAGTATTCCTGAGCCCATGTTGTGATTTCCATTACAGTAGCATTCCTGTATGTGATGCAGTGCCGTCTAAGGGCCCGAAGATCACGGGCATCCAGTATGGTTTTCCGGCCTTGACCCTTAAGCACAGAGATTGTTCCAGATTCTCTGAATCTTTGGATGATATTATGCACTGTAGATGATGATAACTTCAAACTCTTTGCAATTTTTCTCTGAGAAACTCCTTTCTGATATTGCTCCACTATTTTTCGCCGCAGCATTGGGGGAATTGGTGATCCTCTGCCCATCTTGACTTCTGAGAGACACTGCCACTCTGAGAGGCTCTTTTTATACCCAATCATGTTGCCAATTGACCTAATAAGTTGCAAATTGGTCCTCCAGCTGTTCCTTATATGTACATTTAACTTTTCCGGCCTCTTATTGCGACCTGTCCCAACTTTTTTGGAATGTGTAGCTCTCATGAAATCCAAAATGAGCCAATATTTGGCATGACATTTCAAAATGTCTCACTTTCAACATTTGATATGTTATCTATATTCTATTGTGAATAAAATATAAGTTTATGAGATTTGTAAATTATTGCATTCCTTTTTAATTCAGAATTTGTACAGTGTCCCAACTTTTTTGGAATCGGGTTTGTATTTGATACACTGCCGATTTTGCAGGTTTGCCCACTTACAAAGCATGTAGAGGTCTGTAATTTTTATCATAGGTACACTTCAACTGTGAGAGACGGAGTCTAAAACAAAAATCCAGAAAATCACATTGTATGATTTTTAAATAATTAATTTGCATTTTATTGCATGACATAAGTATTTGATCACCTACCAACCAGTAAGAATTCCGGCTCTCACAGACCTGTTCGTTTTTCTTTAAGAAGCCCTCCTGTTCTCCACTCATTACCTGTATTAACTGTACCTGTTTGAACTCGTTACCTGTATAAAAGACACCTGTCCACACACTCAATCAAACAGACTCCAACCTCTCTACAATGGCCAAGACCAGAGAGCTGTGTAAGGACATCAGGGATAAAATTGTAGACCTGCACAAGGCTGGGATGGGCTACAGGACAATAGGCAAGCAGCTTGGTGAGAAGGCAACAACTGTTGGCGCATTTATTAGAAAATGGAAGAAGTTCAAGATGACGGTCAATCTCCCTCGGTCTGGGGCACCATGCAAGATCTCACCTCGTGGGGCATCAATGATCATGAGGAAGGTGAGGGATCAGCCCAGAACTACACGGCAGGGCCTGGTCAATGACCTGAAGAGAGCTGGGACCACAGTCTCAAAGAAAACCATTAGTAACACACTACGCCGTCATGGATTAAAATCCTGCAGCACACGCAAGGTCCCCCTGCTCAAGCCAGCGCATGTCCAGGTCATTGGCAAACTTCAGACGGGCCATCTGGATGATCCAGAGGAGGAATGGGAGAAGGTCATGTGGTCTGATGAGACAAAAATAGAGCTTTTTGGTCTAAACTCCACTCGCCGTGTTTGGAGGAAGAAGAAGGATGAGTACAACCCCAAGAACACCATCCCAACCGTGAAGCATGGAGGTGGAAACATCATTCTTTGGGGATGCTTTTCTGCAAAGGGGACAGGACAACTGCACCGTATTGAGGGGAGGATGGATGGGGCCATGTATCGTGAGATCTTGGCCAACAACCTCCTTCTCTCAGTAAGAGCATTGAAGATGGGTCGTGGCTGGGTCTTCCAGCATGACAACGACCCGAAACACACAGCCAGGGCAACTAAGGAGTGGCTCCGTAAGAAGCATCTCAAGGTCCTGGAGTGGCCTAGCCAGTCTCCAGACCTGAACCCAATAGAAAATCTTTGGAGGGAGCTGAAAGTCCGTATTGCCCAGCGACAGCCCCGAAACCTGAAGGATCTGGAGAAGGTCTGTATGGAGGAGTGGGCCAAAATCCCTGCTGCAGTGTGTGCAAACCTGGTCAAGAACTACAGGAAACGTATGATCTCTGTAATTGCAAACAAAGGTTTCTGTACCAAATATTAAGTTCTGCTTTTCTGATGTATCAAATACTTATGTCATGCAATGAAATGCAAATTAATTACTTCAAAATCATACAATGTGATTTTCTGGATTTTTGTTTTAGATTCCGTCACTCACAGTTGAAGAGTACCTATGATAAAAATTACAGACTTCTACATGCTTTGTAAATGGGCAAACCTGCAAAATCGGCAGTGTATCAAATACTTGTTCTCCCCACTGTATGCGCGCACACAAACTCTACGCATCATGAAAAGTCTCTCAGCTTTTTGTCGGAGGTGAACACCACGGAAATAATATTTTTTGCGGTCGTAAAGTAATTATTTATTCAAAATAAGTACCTACTCAAGAGAGTATGCGATTTCGGATGCAGCCATCGAGCTCAGCGCTGAAAATGGGCGGGGCTACATAAGGTATATATGTAAATTCCCACTTTACTTAGCACACACATAAATTGTAGGAATATCACTAACGCTGATGAGAGAAAAAAAGTATAATAAATCAGTATAATAAGGTAAGGCTATTACATAGCAGTCCAAAACTAGATTTTGTAAAATTAGTAAGTTGAGCCACCACAGTCATCAAAAATATAGAAAATAACACAAACTGAAAATAAAGTGGAATTTTGGGTTAAGGTTACGGAAACTACAGTTACCATGCTAAATACACAATACTAACATGAACTGTTAATAAAACATGGATGGACACTGATCCTGAGGAACAGAATGAACATCATACCTGCATGCAAATCCTTCCCAGCTAACTAACGAGATACCAGTTACATAATTAATTGGTACTTTTTGGTAATTTCATGACTTACTAACAGACAACACAAGTAACATACAGCGTAAGTGATATACAGCGTGCACTAATTGAAGAGCACAGTATAACGTCTGACAGGACAGGAAAGTTTGTTTTTCTGTTACTAAAAATACTGTTAGAATAATGACACTGACATATAGCCTGAAAAAATCTCATCTGACAGCAGAAACTAAAACAGGACAACGCATTTTTCTCAGGCATTCTTTACTCTAACAGCTTTCACACACGTCTTTCAAAATAAAAGTCTCGCATCATTAAAACATTTAGAAGTACGTTTTTTTGTTTCTTTGACTACATACTCCACGACCCACTGGTTGAGAAACACTGTTCAAGGGTATTTTGTAGTGTTCTGGGGAATTTAGTTAGTTTAATTCTAGTTTAATTCTGGTTTAATTTAGTCAGAATCCACTCACCGCTCCCCCCAACCCCCAAGATTGGGAAATACTGGCAGCTGACAGATCCAAGTGGAGGCATCACTTTGAAAGCTGCCAGGGAATTCAAGGGACACAGAGTGAAAACTGCCCAAGCAAGACGTAAACGAAAGAAAGAACTGGCCGCTCAAGCACCCAATGACAGTGACCTTACCTTTCCCTGCCCCATCTGCTCAAGAGTCTCTACGTCCAAGATAGGCCTTTACAGTCACCTGAGAGCATGCCGCCTTAGAAAAAATCTTCGGACACAAGGAATATGCCAAGAAGAAGGATGCAGTGTAGACAGCTTCAATGATTATAACAGAAATTTGTCAGATCACGATGAACTGAAATGAATGACAGCTTTTTAGTAATTATAAAGGGAGTGGTCTTTTAGTGTGTTTTCAAGACTATATATAATCCACTAAATATACGTTTTGTTTTTCATGCTGCTAAGAGGACCCTGGACCGAAGCGACACCTCGAAATTGCAATTGACATATAGCCCGTTTCCACCTGGAACAATTTGTCCCAGGAAATTTGTCTCAGGAACTTTTTTTTCCCCAGACCTGTTGCTGTCCTGTCCAGTGACATAGGACTGCACGCGACTTTCCAGTTCCTGCTGGATTTCATCCTCCGCATATAAGCATAATAAAGTCTGAACCTCGTCGTCGGTCCATCTGTCGTATTTTTTAAATTCCATTGTTGATTCGAATAGCAAACAACTCTTACTGCTCACACCACAACAGACTTTTAAAAACGGTGGTTGAAATAAAATGCTGCGTGGAGTCAACAAATCAAAATTCTGCGTGAACTCAACAAATCAGCATGTTCAGCGCCCAAGTCCCACCCCGAAAGTTCCTGAACTTTGAAAAAGTACTACCTCGCGAGCAGGGACTTTCTGATGGGGAATTTTTTTTTACCCAGGACTTCATTTAGCCCCTGGTTCCTGCGGTCGAAGCACACAGAGTACCACCCCAAAGTCCCTAGTTCCTGGGGAAAGTTCCTGCGGTGGAAACACGGCTGTAGTGATAACTAGCAAGGTAAAAAAATATGGCATTTTTTTAGTAGCCCCCCCCCACCCCTTTCTTTAAAAACTAAATAGTCTGAATGGACTGTGGAGTGGCTGTTTGTCAATGTTATAATATACTGTATGTCAACATATTACTCACTGATTCCAAAAGATGAAGGTAAATTTTCTCCAAGGTCATCTGTAAAATAGATACTAAACCAAATGTGGTTTAAAGCAAGAACAGGTGAAAGGTCACAGTCTTGTGTTGTTTTTAGGACAGGTGGGTCCTCTCCAACCCAGCAGGAGTCCTCCAAACTGCCGTACACAGTGTGAGAGATGTAGCCTTTTATTAAATCTGACAGAATTTATTGCCAAGTCGAGGAGAGTGTGTGTTAACTGCATGGAAAAAGAGGAGGGTGGTGAGAAACAAATAGAAAGAGAGAGCGAGAGAAAGAAAGAGAGAATCATCTCCTTCTGACAACACAGCTGGATTGTCTTTGTTCATCCGAAAATGGAGCAACGAAAAACTGGAGCTGTCTGCCTGCTGCTGACACGAAAGCGAAAACAGAGGCTGTGATTCCACTCGAACAGGAAGGACAAAAAAGATGCCATAAAATGAATGGGGAAAGTGGAAAATAAGACTGCAAATGAGAAAAGGCCCTTGATGAATCATTTATGTTTTGTTGGATGGTCTCTTTACTCTCCCCGTGACATGGAGGGGGACGGTTATGGATGATTAGCGTTTTATTTTCTGACTTTGTACCGCCCCGGGAAGCAGCACAGAGCTGATTGTGAGGTGACGTGTGGTTCATGCGAGGGCAGGTATGAACGCAGCTGTGCTATTCAGAGGCCTAAACTGACAGCTGAGGAAAGCAAAGGAAACCAAGGGGGGATTTCCACACACAATACAGAATTTGCCCTTTTAGACATATCCAGGATTTGATTTTTCCTTTCATATCATGTTCACTCTTATCACAGCAAACTCGAAACAGATCTCAGGTTCACTAGGGCTCCAATCCCAAGTGAACTGCCCATCTAGGAATCACTTTTCGACATCATAGATGCTGTTCCAAACAGTGGCCAGTAAAATTATGCTGCCTTACAGTGTGTTCCCACCGACAGTGATTAAAATCCGTGCCTCCAAACTCCAAAAAATTTACCTTTACATACAACTCACTGCAGTTTCCAGCTGAAATGAACACTAGTGGCAGTAAAACACCATGACCTATGATTACAAAGGCAGAATATTGAGTAATAAAGACTTTTTTATCTGGTTCCCTGCACTATACTATGTTATGACCTCAAAACACTTTTACCATAGTGCATGGTTTGTAAGCTATACATTTTGCGTTTGCATCACAACTCAGGTATGAGTCCCGTGAAACACGAATGACGATAAAAGAGCTCAAAGATTTGTAGAAGTAAAGGTTGCTTCAGAAAACACTTTTTTTAAATTTGGAGTAGGGTTTAGTGTAGGTGGTACATTATATGTTTGCATCATTGAATTATTTGTCCTGCTATCACTGTAAAGCTGCTTTGAAACAATCTGTATTGTATAAAGAGCTATATAAATAAAGGTGACTTGACTTGACATTAACTTTTTAGTGCCATTACCTGGACAACCGGACAACCAACGTAATAAAATGTTGCCAGTTTTACGTTCATCTGCGCCACTCATTGGACTTTTTAGCAATTTTTCCAATGTGCCTGGCTTTATTAAATAGCTTGAGGCCGGCAAGTCCCTGTATTCTTTGACAACAAATGCAGAGGACAGAGGAAAGGTGAAGAGCCTTCCAAAAGAAATCTGGCTCTGGCAATATGTCTACTATAATTGTTACCATTATGTTCAGTTTAGTTTAGTTCATGGACTTTTAGTTTGGTAGTTTGTATACTCAACCCCTACAGCTGCAGCAGGCTCCTCCTTCCCTTCGGTGGAGCTAAAGGTGGGAGGAGCCTAGGCGAAGCCGACAGGTCGACAGGCCGAGATGGAGCCCGTCCCTTCGGTTCCCTTCCGCTGTCCTCCGTCAGCGGAGCTCTGGCTCCGCCTTAGATGCTCGTCGCCGAGGTCACCAAGGTCTCCGGTACCTGCGACATCGCTCAGTTCCATCGGCCCTCTGTCTGCGCCTATGGATCCAACGGCCTTGTCTCCTGCGGTTGTCCTCAACTGTCTCAGCCACTACACCATCTTGGCTCCTCCCTCCCTCTACTCCACCGTGGACTGTCGGCACTGGTGAGCTCTGTGCTAGCTGATTATTTCCACCATTGCTGCCAGGGGATCGTCGTCCTCCCATCACCATCCCTTCGCCACATCCTGCCACCATCCCTTCACTTCAGCCTCCCACCACCCCTTCGCCATCTCCTTGTCCACCTCCAAAACCCCCTCCGTCCCTGCTTTTGTTATTATGTTATGGCACGAGGTCGTGCCTTGCTGGAGGGGGGAGTAATGTCACCATTATGTTCAGTTTAGTTTAGTTCATGGACTTTTAGTTTGTATTTCTTCAGTTCTTGTCTTCCTTTGTCTATTTATCCTTCCTGTCTATTTGTTCCTTTGTCACTTCCTGGTTGCTATGGTTTCGGTCATTGTGAGTTTGTTTGTTTCAGCTTTGTTCTATTAATCATCTTGTTTGAGTTCCTATTTAAGTTGTACCCCCACGTTCATTCTCTGTCTGGTCATGTTTATGCTAAGGTGTGTTTTCCTGCCCCGTATGTGGATTATTATTAAAGTTTGAGTTTATACATCATCATCTGCCTGGTTCTTCAGTCTGTCTACACACCGCTGTGACAATAAAATAAAATAATGTAATATTTGCTATTTTTATGTTGTTATTTGTGCCAAATTTTGAATGCAGGTACAGGTACATGCTTTTGCCCATGCTAACAAGCCAAATCATGACCATTTGGTGTCCATGTGGAGTCTGGAATCATTTAATATTTTGTCTAATTTTATTATGCATTCAGCTGCCAGTAAGTGTGGAGTGTGGAAGTGTGGAAATTTCCCCAAAAAATCCATATGGGTCTGGTTAGATATCTAATTTTGGCCAAAATAGAAGGCATGAATAAGGCACCCCCATGAATAAGGCACCCTCATTGCTGCAAACTCATCCAAGATAGCAGATGGATTTGAGGTATTCATAGGAAGTAGTTAAAATGCATGGTTTCAGCCAATATTTGTGTTCTGCGTTCAGTGTTTTGTGTTCTTGTTAAGGGATCAGGTTGTTAGCTTAGCAACATGCTAATGACATACATTATTGGCTCTCCATGTAGAGTATTTCAGATCCGTCAATAATTGTGTTCTGTGTTCAATGTTTTGTGTTCTTGTTGAAGAATTGGGTTGTTAGCCTAGCAACATGCTAATGCCAGACATTACTGGCTGTCCATGTAGAGTTTTTCAAACCAGTCAATGTTTTGTGTTGTATGTTCAGTGTTTTGTGCTCTTATTAAAGGTGAAGTATGAAGACAATTATGAAGTTTATTGTTCATTGACTACTATCAGTATGCCATTAATGGGTTTACGTCACTCAAAAGATTAAACGTTGAGCCCCACAGGCACCATCAAAACCTTGAGAGCAGTCTGCTCCGATCTGTCAATTTCTTTCCAGCTCAACCTGTAGCGAGAGTTTGGGCTGTGGCTACCGTAGCAGACTGAGCCAGAGGGTGTTTAGCCGGTGTGGGACTATGGTTGACGCATTACATGGGAAAAGACACTCAGCAGCTTTGAGTACAGGAGTGCAAGCCAAATTTCTCTGCATTTAGACCCTCAAAGCTTAAACAGGTCATGAACACAAAGCGAACGTGGCATTGCGATGCAACACGCCACAATGGACACTTCAATACTACATCATCATGCACCTGTTCAGAAAGACAAGTTCCAGTTTATAATGTTTACTTTGATATGTCCAGAGTAAACAGTCTCAAATAGTTGTGGCATGGCCATGTCAAAAATACACCCGGTGCAGATACGTTGAATGGGTTTATAATAAGCGAGGCGCTCGCGTTCGCTCTAGATACAGTTTTTAACTAAAAACTGATTTTTTTTTTAATGCGTTTTGGCCGTTTTTTGGCCTGAAAACGCTACTTTTTGAAAACAGGTTTCAAAGAGCAAGGTTTTGAAAACAATACCGTTATCGTTTCAACATAAAAAAAAAACGGTGACGTCATGTGCATGTGTATTACTTGTTCAGTCTATAGGCGCGTAGTGTTTCTTTACAAAGTAACATCGCCAACTACTGGCCTGGCATGAATGATACAGAGTTTTAGTCGTTTTCACGGATCCCTGTGAACGGAAATTGTTTTGACAACGTTGTCGTCTGTATGCAAAAAACGAAAAGGAAAAACATTTCCGTTTTTAGTACATCATTGTCGTGTAAATGTACCCTAAGTCTACTCATTTGCTTACTCATGTATTAATATGCTACTTTTACCTCTTGAGACATGCCTTCACAAGCACCCATAAGATCTGTGCTTGTCATGTTTGAGCTGGGGAGGGTGTAATGCACGAAAGGGGCATTTGCAAAATATGCTTTTTGTAATTCCGCTAGGAAACTCCATACTTCACCTTTTAATAATCTAGCTGTTAGCAACATGCTAATGCCAGACATTACTAGCTGCCCATGTGTAGAGTATTTCAAATCAGGATACAACAAGCTGGTTTTGGTGGAAGTTTTCCAAATATTTAACATATAAAATAATTAGCAGATTATTCACAATATTTATGAATAATTTTATTTCAGATTAATGGGGAAAACAAGATGGCTGCTGTAGCAGCGTAGGATGTCAGTGTAGTGTTACCGACTATATATTTATTTATTTATATAATTTATTTTTATTATAATATAATTTTATTTATATTTATATAATTATAACGGGAGCGATCAAGTTTTGTTTGATGATGTCTGTTTTCACAAATTCGCGTTTTTGTAGTTTACACGGAAACGATAATGGTATCATTTTCAAAAACGTGCACTTTGAAACCCGTTTTCAAAAGTTTGCGTTTTCAGGTCTCCAAAATGCAGTTGTCGTGTAAATGAACACCCAAAACGCATACAAATATTTCAGTTTTTAGTAGTCGTGTAAGCGGCCCCTTAGATGGAAGTTCCTAAATAAATAGCTGCCTATTTATCCAATACACCGTAAGGCAGCTCACAGGTCATCTCACAATGTGGGATCAAAATCACTTTGTGTGAACGGATAGAAAGCATTCATGCATTCTGATTGGCTGATTGCACCATTTTAGAGGAAATGGTATAGCACAAAATGAATGTAATAACCCAGACAAAGTGTGTGGAAGCAGACCCAGCTGACCATCTGAGGATCTGGGTCATGCCTGTGAAAGTCCACAGCTGCTCCCCTGGAGAATCTTGTGGATGGGGATGTTATTTGTTGTGTAAAATTCGAGCTTGCCGTGGAAAGAGAGGGATCCTATTTACCCACACTGTGAGTATTCAGTGAGTCCCCTAAAGGCGGCATAAAACGGAAGTTGCAATAGTCTTTCATTCCCTATTTTGACATTATATCTGAGTGAAACTTGAACAAGAACAAATGTAGGGCGGGATTTGATTTTGTTCATAGGGAATTGATTGGATAGTTGTGGTTTGCTATTAGTCGATCTCATGTGAGTCGATCTCATCAGAGAAGAGATGTTGCTGTAAGAGGGAGGGGAAGTTATTTTGATTAAAGATTACTAGGCACATAGATTTGAAAAAAGAATTTTGTGCACAGAAATTCCATCCATCATGAAAATTTGGATTTCAAAAAAGTATTTTTTTCACCGTCATGTCATTCGAAAAATTATGGAATACAGTTTTGGAAATATGATTAAGACTATCAATTCATTAAATTATTTTATTTAATTATTTTTATAATTTTATTATTTTATTATTAAGTTATTGCGTTCTCATAAAGAACGCAAATGTATTTCTTTTTCTTTTTTTTTCCCCCTTTTTTTTTTTATAAATGAACAATTTCTTCTTTTTTTCTTCTTTTTTTCACCATTATGTCATTCCAAAAATTATGGAACTTGGGTTTGGAAATTTAAGGCTATCAATTGATCATTTATTTAATTTTACTAATCAAAAATAAAATTTAAATAAGTTTATTTAGCTGCTGTAAAAAATATATGTAATTTTGATTTGCAATAATTCTGCAATATTACAAGTGAATAGTGACATAATTTTCATTTTTGAGTAAATTCCTTTTATAGTGGTAGAAAACAAATCGTGTACCATTTTATACCTCTTGATTTGAACAAGATTTTTGTAATCCTTTAAGTTGCTCTGAATATCAATCAGCTACAGTCTCAGCACATCACATATCAGGCACAAGAATCTCCATTATGATGGCTTTTGAATTGAACCTCTTTATAATTTTCCATACGTTCTCGTCTGTGTGTTCAGAAGCCGACAGCACGAGTGATGTCACCTTCAAGCAAATATCTATTACCTAGAAAGAGAGTCTAGGAGAGAGAAAGGGAAGCGCTCAGTTCAGCTCTCAGGAGTGCATTCTTTGTGTGGTTACTATGGAAACGGTCCTATCGAAGTAGAGGAGCTGAAAGTTTAATATGAATACATCAGTAATTTTCTGTCATACTGGTGGGCTAAAAATGCTAAATTACTGGTTGCATTGTACTACAGGCCGTACTGTTTCCTGAAGATAAATACATTATTTCTGGCCTCTTTGGCACCTGTAGTGCGTGCAATTTGAGATTTGCAATTAATGCATTCATTTTTTAATAGTTCTAAATGCTTTTGGTTCAGACCATGTGGACTGTACAACAGATCAATTCATGGGGTCTGAACTCCCCCCATGCTATTTGCGTTTATATTAGAATTATTATTTTATATCATAAATGTGTTTAGACACATGCTGTTGTTTATATAACTGTTCTCCACATGTAGTTGCACATATGCTTGATAAGGTGTAATGTGGTAAATGAATGAATGAATGAATAGATAATTAAACAAACAAACAAACAAACAAATAAACAAATAAATAAACGGACAATGTAACTACACTAGCTTTATTTATTTATTTATTTACAGCTTTTCATTTATTTATTTTGTACACAGCAAAAATGATTTTCTTAGCAATTTTTTTTTTACATTTTTTACAGTACAAATATCTAAGCATTCATAAATCAAGATATATTTACTTCAAAATTACTTAATGCAAATAAAAAAGTATAAAAAGTAAGTGAGTTTACACATAAAACAAGAAAAACATATCTTTCAATGGTGTCAGAAAAATAAGCTTAAGTCAAAGGAAAAACAAGATTTACTTTTTCTAACCCCATTAGCAGATATTTCTTATTGTTTTTCATAAAAACAAGACTTTATATCTTAGGTTTCATAAAAAAAGACAAAAAATACTGGTTTAGAGAGTTTTTTCGCAGTGTGTGCAAAATAAATAAATAAATAAATCCTATTTATTTATTATTTATTTTACTTAGGTTTCATAAAAAGAAGACAAAATAGTGGTTTAGAGAGTCTTTTTTTGCAGTGTGTAAATAAATATGATTTATTTATTTGTTTATTGATTTTTAATTATAGGTTTCATAAAAACAAGACAGAAAAACTGGATTAAGCCCTATTCGCATGGGATTAGTATTATCTGGTGTGATTAAGAAATTACTAATTATGGAATCACAGCTAGAAAAAATAAATGACTTTATATTTTACATTTTTAAGGATAAAATCATTTTCCAAAATTAGTTTCCTATATCTGACCATTGACCTTTTATTTAAGGGTGCCTTAATTTATAGGCAGTGGCTATTTACACTAAGTGAAAATAACATTTTCTTAGCGATATATGATATTTACACTAAGTGCAAATAGCTGTAGATGCTATTTACTAAGTGAAATAACACACTAAGTGAAAATAGTGATACATTCTATTTACACCATGTAAACATAGCAGTTCTTTGCAATATGTGTAAATAGTAATTACATGCAATTTATACTTTATTTTGACAGATACATACTATTTACACCTCAGTATTGTTGTACATTAACAGGATGCAATAATAACATAAAGTGTAAATGATTATATTCATTAAAATTATTAAATGGATGCCGCCTTAATAAGACAATAAAAGCCCACCCTACACTTAGCGCTAACCCTACCCAATACATACTTTTATTATTAAACATTTCGTTAGGCACTTTATTTCCATTTTTAGAACATTTTCTTAATTTTTATTGAAAGTAAATGCCTTTCCAATGTGATATGTGATGGGAAAAGGGAAAAGAGCGAGTTTGGCAAAAGGCGGATTTGAACCCTGGTCGATCGCGTCAAAACCAAGATCCTTAAGCCTTCCGCTTTACACTTTACGCTTTACTGACTACGCCACCAAAGACATTGAAATATGCATGTCTTTTTTTAAATCTTGTTTGGCCCAACCAGGCATTGTTAGGCGGAGCTAGTTTGAATAGCACTTGCCAACAAGGCACGCTATTTGCACTTGGTGTAAATAGACACTTCGTAATTTTATAACTGACTTTGTCCTATTAGGGTAAATTATTTTGGGCAAATTGTTGGAAACTTCACATAAATTCAAATGCATTTTCATCTGAAAAGAAGTGAAAAGGTCTTAGTGTATCAAAAAACATTAAAAACCTTTATTAAAATTCCATTTCATTGTGTGCTACTATATTTAATTTGGAGATCACATGTGAAAATGTCAAAAACTTGACACAAATTCATATGCAACTTCACTTAGTGTTTCAAAAAGCATTAAAAAAAAAATTTAACATTGTTTCTTTCTTGGCATTCCAAATCATTGATTGTAGCACAAGCGAAAATCAACAAGACTCTTCATTTTCAGGGTTCATGTTGACTTCCTTTCTTACTACAACCTTATTTTCTGATCCACTGCCATCACTATCATCAATACTTTCTGGAAATGGTACAGCTTTTCCTCTCTGTCTTCTATAAAAACGTACTAACATCGTTAAAAAAACAAAAAGGCTATTATACTGCCTGCCAGTACTAAACAATAGTGCAGATACACAGAAAATATGTATCTCCTAAAAGGACTTTGTCATGTATGCATAACGCACAGATTTGTTGGTCTTTGAGTTAATGATTTGACAAAATGTGCATTAAAAATGACCAAAAACACATTTGGATGTACAATTATATTTTTTAAAGTTTGAATTTATATGTATTTTTCCTAGTCTAAAATGAACTCACAACAGAGCCTTGACAGCATGTGACACAACATGTGCTAATGTCTCCTTCAATTCCTTGTTGCCAAAAATCAAGCAAATGGCTGAAGGGGATGTCATATGATAATACTAAAATGTAATTATTTTTGGTTGAATATTATTATTGTTTCATTTATAAATGACGATACACCATAGAGGGATAAAAACAAGACAAAAATAGACAAAAATATTTGCATTTTTGCAGCGTGTACAAAATAAATAAAGCTATTTATTATGTATGTATGTATGTATGTATGTACATAATACAAACAAACAAGTGAGATTTTCTCTGATTAAATATCTATATAAAATCTAATTTGACCCCATTTACTTCCTCAATGAATATTCCTGCCTTTATTGCTTGTGATTTATTGGTGCATTTTATTCCAAGAAAATCTATAAATCGAGTCCCCGTTTTTCAAAGGTAAATTGGGTTGCGGATATCTTTTCATGTTGACTTCAGAAAGATAGTTATCTAAAAGTCACTTCCCTTTTACACGATCAGCTCCTCTCTACGCATCTCTTTTATTTTTAATTTTTGCCAAGTGGTATGTCAATTTGTTCCAAGTGTGTGTTTTTCACTTTTAGAATAATTCACATTAATTCCACTCCAATTCACCTCTCCCACAACTTCTAATGCAAAATAATTAGACCATATCCGGGGATTAAATCAATTTAATTGCGTGTTAGGATTCATCCAGGTCCTCCAGTGGAATTTAATGAATAGGCTGTGATTGCAATATAGACCTCAGGGTTCAAACTTGTTTGAATGCAGGAGTCTTGTTTTCCTGCACTGCTGGTCAGGATCACCGCTGCATCATTGCTGAGTCTGCAGGACGAATGGATGGATGGACGGATGGACGGATGGATGGACGGACGGATGGACGGACGAAAGAATGAACGGATGGATGGATGGATACTCAGATGGATGAATGAATGAATTAATGGATGGATATTCAAATGTATGGATATTTGGATGGATAAATGAATGAATGAATTAATGAATGGATGGATAAATGGATGGATGAATGAATGGATGGATATTCGGATGAATGAATGGATGGATGGATGGATTGGGTGGAAGGATGAATGGATGGATGAACAAAAGAACGAACGAACAAATGAACAGACGGACGGACGGATAGATGGATGGATATTCGGATGAATGGATGGATGGATGATAGATAGATGAATGAATTAGTGGATGGATGATGGATGGATGGATTAATGAACCAATGAATGGATGAATGAATGAATCAATGAATGAATCAATGAATGAATCAATGAATGAATGAATCAATGAATGAATCAATGAATGAATGAAATCAATAAATCAATAAATAAATAAATGGATGGATGGATGGATGAAAGAATGAATGAATCAATCAATCAATGAATGAATGGACAGATGGATTGATGGATTGATGGATGGATGGATGGATGGTCTAACTAAACAGGCAATTCTGTAACTCTATCTTGTGTGGTGAACAAACTTTATTGAATTGTATTGTGGCAGAGTCTCTTACTGACCGTATCACACAAACACATCTGTCATATCTTCTCTTCCTCAACGGCAGTTCACACATGCCTGAAAGTCACTGAAGAATCCAAGAGCCCGTCAGCCGCTCTCACTGACAAGATCAAGACCTGCATGTGAACTCCGAATACAGTCAACTTCTGAACAATCTGTTCACTTCCATCCTGTGAATACAGAAGCGCACTAGAACAAACAAGCCACGTTGAGCTCCAACAAGCGAAGAAAAAGGGGAAAACTTTCAAGGTTTTGTCTTTCATTTTTCCCGCGCAGCATGGAATGAGAAAAAAGGGAATGAAACAGATTGCCGGAATACTCCTTTTCCCAATTAACCTGTCTCTCTGGCAACTGCCACTCAGTCATTTGCATATATCTTATATTTGCTTGGAGCGTCTTTGATGTCGGCTCACTCTATTCAGCGTCACATTGGGTGAAGTCACTGTCTTCAGGTCCAAATTGACGTAGCAAGAAAAGAATTGACAGAGTCCTCTGGCTGTTTTTCGAGGCATCCGCTACCTGTCTGAACGTGTTGCAGGATTGCACAGAATGCAGAAAGAGCGCTGTGTGACGAGGCTTTGTTCTAGCAGAACGCTTGGTCCTGCAATCCCGCTTTGACTTTTATCTGTGAACTGAGGCCTAGCTGAGGTATCTAGACGTGGCTCGGGAAAGTCTTTACCTGCCCATTAATCATCCGCTCGGGCTTTGAGGAGAAATGGCAGGCCTGCTCGTGTTCAGGAGATGCTGTAATTTCAGAAGGACCCGGCCTGTCTGTTCTGAAATCAGATCTTTCTAGACTCTCGTGAAATGTAAAGTAAGAGTGAAGGTGGGATAAACACTGTGGGAATGCCAAACACAACCACCCGATAGTTGGTTAAGTGATGTATGCCAGCGTTTTTTTTTTTAATCTTTGGATTCATGTTGGTTTCGTGTGGATTTGAAAAACTTTTTAGTCAATCAGTAGGAAAAGAAATTAGAAGTCTTTGAACAAAATTATCCAGAACAGGAGAGTCACTCACAAAATTGTGTTGATTTACATTGTGTCTAATAACAGTCCACTAAGTTTGATTTTTAGAATTTGTCAAATATAAGAACGCTATGTGTAGTTAATAACATTGTGAAAAAACTAAACTCTAAAAATGTCATGGTGTAACCATGATGTAAAAAGTTGTGTTTTCCTTAGTTTAAATAGATGTGTACAATCCTTACTTTAATTACAAGATGACTAACCCTGCCATAAAGGTTCTGTCCATCCATCCGCCCATCCGTCGATCCATTCCATCCATCCGCCCCGCATGTTAGTTGGACTACATGATTTTCTAAAAGTCACCCAACATGCCTTAATTTTTGGGCAAAAGTTTGTCACATATCAATAAGCAATAAAGCAGCTTTGTCAGAATATATATTGTTTATATTAAAAATAATTTGATAAAAACAAGTTTATTAACTAAGTTTCATTTATGTACATTGTTTTATTATGTAGATAATACATATACACATTACTATAATTAGTTAATGTTGATTTTTATTATAGACAACAACAAAAAAAAAGTGAATAAAAAAAAAATACATTTACATTTTAAATAAACTTCACTGGCTTTATTTAAATAGCACATTATATTCTGCATATACAGTGGTGAGAACAAGTATTTGATACACTGCCGTTTTTCCAGGTTTTCCTACTTACAAAGCATGTAGAGGTCTGTATTTTTTATCATAGGTACACTTCAACTGTGAGAGACGGAATCTAAAACAAAAATCCAGAAAATTACATTTTATGATTTTTAAATAATTAATTTGAATTTTATTGCATGACATAAGTATTTGATCACCTACCAACCAGTAAGAATTCCGGCTCTCACAGACCTGTTAGTTTTTCTTTAAGAAGCCCTCCTGTTCTCCACTCATTACCTGTATTAACTGCACCTATTTGAACTCGTTACCTGTATAAAAGACACCTGTCCACACACTCAATCAAACAGACTCCAACCTCTCCACAATGGCCAAGACCAGAGAGCTGTGTAAGGACATCAGGGATAAAATTGTAGACCTGCACAAGGCTGGGATGGGCTACAGGACAATAGGCAAGCAGCTTGGTGAGAAGGCAACAACTGTTGGCGCAATTATTAGAAAATGGAAGAAGTTCAAGATGACGGTCAATCTCCCTCGGTCTGGAGCACCATGCAAGATCTCACCTCGTGGGGCATCAATGATGATGAGGAAGGTGAGGGATCAGCCTAGAACTACACGGCAGGACCTGGTCAATGACCTGAAGAGAGCTGGGACCACAGTCTCAAAGAAAACCATTAGTAACACACTACGCCGTCATGGATTAAAATCCTGCAGCGCACGCAAGGTCCCCCTGCTCAAGCCAGCGCATGTCCAGGCCCGTCTGAAGTTTGCCAATGACCATCTGGATGATCCAGAGGAGGAATGAGAGAAGGTCATGTGGTCTGATGAGACAAAAATAGAGCTTTTTGGTCTAAACTCCACTCGCCGTGTTTGGAGGAAGAAGAAGGATGAGTACAACCCCAAGAACACCATCTCAACCGTGAAGCATGGAGGTGGAAACATTCTTTGGGGATGCTTTTCTGCAAAGGGGACAGGACGACTGCACCGTATTGAGGGGACGATTGATGGGGACATGTATCGTGAGATCTTGGCCAACAACCTCCTTCCCTCAGTAAGAGCATTGAAGATGGGTCGTGGCTGAGTCTTCCAGCATGACAACGACCCGAAACACACAGCCAGGGCAACTAAGGAGTGGCTCCGTAAGAAGCATCTCAAGGTCCTGGAGTGGCCTAGCCAGTCTCCAGACCTAAACCCAATAGAAAATCTTTGGAGGGAGCTGAAAGTCCGTATTGCCCAGCGACAGCCCCGAAACCTGAAGGATCTGGAGAAGGTCTGTATGGAGGAATGGGCCAAAATCCCTGCTGCAGTGTGTGCAAACCTGGTCAAGAGCTACAGGAAATGTATGATCTCTGTAATTGCAAACAAAGGTTTCTGTACCAAATATTAAGTTCTGCTTTTCTGATGTATCAAATACTTATGTCATGCAATAAAATGCAAATTAATTACTTAATCATACAATGTGATTTTCTAGATTTTTGTTTTAGATTCCGTCTCTCACAGTTGAAGAGTACCTATGATAAAAATTACAGACTTCTACATGCTTTGTAAGTAGGAAAACCGGCAGTGTATCAAATACTTGTTCTCCCCACTGTATAAAGATTTATAATATTTATTTAGTATAAATATTTATCAATTTATAATTGTCATAAACAGAAGAGGACAACAGATAGTAAGATCAACAACTTTATTAAATGTATAAGCAGAGGGGAACGGGAATCCAGAAAGGTAAGTCTTTGTTGAATATCGGAAGGAATGAATCTTATCTGGTGAACACAGTCCTTGTGTATCCTGCAGGAATCCAGAAAGCTGGCTGGTCAGCGCGGATGCCGGCGTGCAGGTGACTGGGTGATGGGAGCCAATGAGGATGAACAGGAAACTGAAGACAGGAGACAGACGACGGCTCGGGACCAGGTGAGTGGTGAGTGGTGAGTGGTGAGTGGTGAGTGGTGAGTGGTGAGTGGTGAGTGGTGAGTGGTGAGTGGTGAGTGGAGAGAGTCTGTAGTGTCCGTAGACAAGACCAGACAAGGAATGAAAGGAGATGGTGGCTTATGAAGGTGAACTGATGAGTGATGACAGGTGCAGATGATCAGAATTCTAGTGATTGGGAACGACTGGGTGGATCTGGTACTGATGGCTGCAGAGGGGGCGTGTCTTGCACTGTGACGATAATAAATAAATAAATAAATAACTACACCAGCTTAATTTATTTATTCATTTATTACTATTATGAACATTATATTGTACATGTATAATGATTTATAATTCAATTTATAATAAATATATATATTTTTTAAATGTATTAATTTATAATAAATAAATATAAATGTATAATAAATAAATAAACAAATACATACATACATACATAAGTAAATAAATAATCTAACTACATTGGCTTTATTTTTTTATTAATTACTATTATGTACAATATAATGTACATATTATTATTATTATTATTATTATTATGTACAATAAATAAATACACAATCTAATTACACCTTACACAATTTTTTTATTTTTTTTATTTTATTTATTAAAACATTTGATCTCATTCTTTTAATGAGGATATATTTATTCAGGATGATTTTAGGACATTTGTATCACTTTGACATTATATTTAAATGTAATAGTTCATTTTGATGCTCCCCATTCTTCTGACTATAAGAAACTTTGCAACTACATTTCAACTTATTCTACTAACTCTAACCAAAACATAACAGTTTACTAATAACTCTCTAACGAGAGTTAGTTGACATGTAGTTGCAAAGTTACTAGCAATAGTTAGTAGAAAGTCTAAAGTGGACAATCAAACTAAAGTGTAACCAAACTGACCACTTCAAGCAGGTTTTGCTTCGTGCTTACTATAGTATTATATTCAATGTTAGCATGTTGCTATGTTAACTTTAGAGACCAAGTATGATGTCCTGCTCACTAGAAAATTCTTGGGCCCATGCATTTTTATCATCCACCGTGCAAAAATAATTTTAAACTGCCTAAAATCATAGCACACTTCTCCACAAGTCACATGGTTTGGGTGCTCGTAGCACAAACAATACGGTGGGTTGTGCAGTGAAGATAAATACTTGTGGTTGGGGTTTGGAAAATTATAAAGATTATTTCAACATTCAATCAACGTTTAATCAACGTCTGATGGAGGACTACCCTGTTGATGGCTGGCCTCATTCTGTGAAGTCACGCTGCTGAAGCGATTGCACTGTTTGCTGATTCCTGGCCTACTGGTGCAGAGAAATAAAAAGATGAATGGCCTTGCAGACAATGTGGTTAAAAATACCCCTTGGACAGCACATGAAAAAACAGGAAGGATTTGCTATCCTCTTGCTAGCAAAATAGCATTTGACGCAGCTACCGAGATGTTAGTGCTGAGGGGATTCTTAAGTGTCTTTCCTAGCGCAATCGGCAGTGTGGCTAATGGTGTTAACGTGCTAGGAGCGATATCCTGGTGCAGAGTCAAGCAAAAAAGACAACATTTTTTAGCTTGGTAGTGTGGGACAGATCTGTGTTTAGCTATGTGGTTTAGCATGTAAGTGTAGCTGTTATTTGTATTTATGATGGCTTGAGAAAGCCTGGCTGCAGGCTAGTGACAGAAATGGAGAGATATGTTATCACTTATGTGGCCTGTTTGTGAGATATGTTTTTCCTTTTCATGTTTTTATTTCTTTCTATGGATCCTTTCTGGGTATTTTAAGTGTGCAGCCTAAAGTGGTTTGCTGGGCGTAAGTGGTTTAAGGTGTTCTAGTTGATTTTTCAGCCTGGTGTTCAGCAGGATTAGCTGTTTCTCCTGACAAGTGGCCAAAACTAGACTAGATCTATCTATCTATCTATCTATCTATCTATCTATCTATCTATCTATCTATCTATCTATCTATCTATCTATCTATCTATCTATCTATCTATCTGTCTGTCTGTCTGTCTGTCTGTCTGTCTGTCTGTCTGTCTGTCTGTCTGTCTGTCATCTATCTATCTGTCTGTCTGTCTGTCTGTCTGTCTGTCTGTCTGTCTGTCATCTATCTATCTATCTATCTATCTATCTATCTATCTATCTATCTATCTATCTATCTATCTATCTATCTATCTATCTATCTATCTATCTATCTATCTATCTGTTTGTCTGTCTGTCTGTCATCTATCTATCTATCTATCTATCTATCTATCTATCTATCTATCTATCTATCTGTGTGTCTGTCTGTCATCTATCTATCTATCTATCTATCTATCTATCTATCTATCTATCTATCTATCTATCTATCTATCTATCTATCTATCTATCTATCTATCTGTCTGTCTGTCTGTCATCTATCTATCTACAAACCCGATTCCAAAAAAGTTGGGACACTGTACAAATTGTGAATAAAAAGGAATGCAATAATTTACAAATCTCATAAACTTATATTTTATTCACAATAGAGTATAGATAACATATCAAATGTTGAAAGTGAGACATTTTGAAATGTCATGCCAAATATTGGCTCATTTTGGATTTCATGAGAGCTACACATTCCAAAAAAGTTGGGACAGGTCGCAATAAGAGGCCGGAAAAGTTAAATGTACATATAAGGAACAGCTGGAGGACCAATTTGCAACTTATTAGGTCAATTGGCAACATGATTGGGTATAAAAAGAGCCTCTCAGAGTGGCAGTGTCTCTCAGAAGTCAAGATGGGCAGAGGATCACCAATTCCCCCAATGCTGCGGCGAAAAATAGTGGAGCGATATCAGAAAGGAGTTTCTCAGAGAAAAATTGCAAAGAGTTTGAAGTTTATCATCATCTACAGTGCATAATATCATCCAAAGATTCAGAGAATCTGGAACAATCTCTGTGCGTAAGGGTCAAGGCCGGAAAACCATACTGGATGCCCGTGATCTTCGGGCCCTTAGACGGCACTGCATCACATACAGGAATGCTACTGTAATGGAAATCACAACATGGGCTCAGGAATACTTCCAGAAAACATTGTCGGTGAACACAATCCACCGTGCCATTCGCCGTTGCTGGCTAAAACTCTATAGGTCAAAACAGAAGCCATATCTAAACATGATCCAGAAGCGCAGGCGTTTTCTCTGGGCCAAGGCTCATTTAAAATGGACTGTGGCAAAGTGGAAAACTGTTCTGTGGTCAGACGAATCAAAATTTGAAGTTCTTTTAGGAAAACTGGGATGCCATGTCATCCGGACTAAAGAGGACAAGGACAACCCAAGTTGTTATCAGCGCTCAGTTCAGAAGCCTGCATCTCTGATGGTATGGGGTTGCATGAGTGCGTGTGGCATGGGCAGCTTACACATCTGGAAAGGCACCATCAATGCTGAAAGGTATATCCAAGTTCTAGAACAACATATGCTCCCATCCAGACGTCGTCTCTTTCAGGGAAGTCCTTGCATTTTCCAACATGACAATGCCAGACCACATGCTGCATCAATTACAACATCATGGCTGCGTAGAAGAAGGATCCGGGTACTGAAATGGCCAGCCTGCAGTCCAGATCTTTCACCCATAGAAAACATTTGGCGCATCATAAAGAGGAAGATGCGACAAAGAAGACCTAAGACAGTTGAGCAACTAGAAGCCTGTATTAGACAAGAATGGGACAACATTCCTATTCCTAAACTTGAGCAACTTGTCTCCTCAGTCCCCAGACGTTTGCAGACTGTTATAAAAAGAAGAGGGGATGCCACACAGTGGTAAACATGGCCTTGTCCCAACTTTTTTGAGATGTGTTGATGCCATGAAATTTAAAATCAACTTATTTTTCCCTTAAAATGATACATTTTCTCAGTTTAAACATTTAATATGTCATCTATGTTGTATTCTGAATAAAATATTGAAATTTGAAACTTCCACATCATTGCATTC
>CM077192.1:24709626-24712126 GCA_039654105.1 Coreius guichenoti
TTTTTTCGGGGTTCAGTTCTTGGGTTTGTAAAGCTTTAAAGAGGGATCTTTTTTGTATATTTATAATCAATGGGAATCGGCCTAATTCTGCCCTACATGCATTATTGGGTGTTTTTCTTTGTAGTTTTAGAATCATTTTGCAGAATTCTGTGTGTAGGGCTTCTGTTGGATGTCTGTCCCATCTAGTGTAGCTCTGATCACTGAGTGGACCCCAAACCTCACTTCCATACAGCACTATGGGCTGAATCATATAGACATATAGAGCTCGTCGAGCTTTGTCTTTGAGAGCATTCACTGCCATACTGAAACTCCCCGTAAGTGTACTGGATCGTGTGCTCTAGGGCGGTGCTGCCTAGACTGAACTGGTGTCTGTGTTCCTGACATCTGGGCTTTTTCTGAAAGACCATAATGTTGGTCTTTGTGAGGTTCACGTAGTTCTCCAGCAGGTCCAGGTGCTGCTGTAGTCCCTGTGCAGTGGGTGACAGCAGCACCAGGTCATCTGCATACAGCAGGAGCTTGATGTTTTTGTCTTCTAGAGTGAGTCCAGGGCCTGTAGTCTGTTCCAACTGCACCGCTAGTTCATTAATGTAAATGTTGAACAGTGTTGGACTCAGGCTACAGCCCTGCCGCACTCCTCTCTTCTGGGTGAAGAATTCTGTATGTTTGTTGCCAATTCGTATTGCACATTTGTTGTTCGAATACATTGATTTTATAATGTCATAAACTTTACCCCCTTTACCGCTTTGTAAAAGTTTGTAATATAATCTGTTGTGCCAAATAGAATCAAATGCTTTTTTGAAATCGACAAAGCATGCAAATATTTTTCCATTTTTGGTCTGTTTTACTTGTTTATTGATTACGGTGTGCAGGGTGTAAATGTGGTCAGTAGTCTGTGATTTGGAAGGAAGCCAATCTGACTCGGACTCAGGACGTTGTGTTTGTTAAGGAAGTTTACAATTCTATTGTTTAAAATACTGCTAAATAACTTCCCCAGATTACTGCTTACACAAATGCCTCTGAAATTATTAGGGTCCAATTTATTTCCACTTTTATAAATTGGGGTAATAAGTCCTTGGCTCCAGATGTCAGGAAAACAGCCTGAACTAAGTACAATGTTGAATAGTTTGAGCACAGCCGCTCAGGTGTGCTGTGTTTCAGCATTTCACCTGCTGTCAGGACCACAAGATTTCTTACTTTTTTGGCTTTTGAGTTTGTTTGTCAATTCTTCATGTGTAATTGGGAAGTCAAGTGGATTCTGATTATTTTTAATTGTGTCTTCATAAGTTTGTAGATTTTGTCTGATCAGATTATAATTCTCATTGAGTTGTTTTGGTGGGATTTCTTTATATAATTTTTCAAAATGCTTTGTCGAATTTTGTAGTAATAAATGTATTTATCAGATTTTTTAGTTCTTTCGAATTGAGGGCTTGAATAAATTTGTCTGGGCTGTCTTGAGCCCATCTGTATCTCTGCTGGATCTGATGCATTTTGCAGGTTTCCAGCCTGTTTTGTTCTGGTATGTTGTGTGTTTTGATATAAATGTTAGTTTGGTTATGGTCAGAAAGCGGAGTTTGCTGTTTGACAGTGAATGCACTGAAGGAGGATGGGTCCATGTCATTGATGGCATAGTCAACTACACTAGCTCCAAGAGCTGAACAACACGTGAACCTCCCTAAAGAGTCCCCTCTGATCCTGCCGTTAAGTATGTACAGGCCCGAGGCTCGGCAGAGGTGCACTAATTCTCTACCGTTTTTATTCACTGTTTGGTCAAGGTTGTTTCTTGGTGGGATATTTTTTGTGAGACTCAGGGGGTTGTGGCCAAAAACATATTCATTGCCCTTTGGATCTATGTTATCCAGTTCAGATCCAGTTCTTGGATTAAAGTTCTTGCATTTCCTGGGCCTGGAAATGGCTGGTTTATGTGTGGATGTTGTTCATGTATTCCTCATCATGGTAAGGGGAATCCGCTGGGGGAATGTAGATGGCACAGAGATATGTGTCTCTATTTGAAATGCCAATTTGGTTGTGTAGTTTTAACCAGCAATGAAACTTTCCAACTGTAATAACAGAAATGTGTTTGGCCAGATCCTCCCTGTACCACACCAAAATTCATCCCGAGTCTCGTCCACGATGGACTGTACTAAGTTTAACTGAGGGCACAATTATTTCGTAGTAGCCTGAGGGACAGTAGGTAAGCGCATCATTTCGACACCAGGTTTCAGTTAAGATTATAATATCAGCATCTTTGATATTTTTGAGAAATTCTGGGTCTGTGCTTTTAGAACCAAATATCGAAGAATGAAGACCCTGAATATTCCAGCAACTTATTTGAAATGAATGCATCAGTATTTTTAAAGATAAACCTATTTGGTAAGACAGAGAGAAAATAACTAATATAATATAACTAATAATATAATATAACTAATATAACATGTGAAGCTAGTGTAGCTACATGTGAAAACGTACATCGCAGAAAAATTACATTAGTACGTTTTTTTTT